>VYZT01048415.1:6984-18927 GCA_013400735.1 Pomatostomus ruficeps
AGTCACCAAGGCATAGCAGGCTTTCCAGGACCTCACACAAGTCTTGCTGCTGCTTCCCCTAATTACAGCTATCTCAGGGTACTCAAGCTAATTTAGTGAGGGTTTCAAGTTGTAGCTGGGGGTAGTTTCCAAACCAACAGCGGGCACGTCTTCCCTTAAAAATAGAAATAAAATAACCAAAATGCTTATAACCTTGTCTAATTAAAATCTTTACTTTCTTTTCATACTATACAGCATCTTGCCATCAAAGCTTCTTTAGCTTTTTCTTTTCCAATCTTAATTGTATAGGCAACGATTTTATATGCACAAAAAGTATGCAATGAGTACATTTACATCTTTGTTTTCCTCAAAAGACTGGAAACGAAAATATATAGTTTTCCAAATTATATTTCCATTGAAAACCTACTTTTCCTAAATCAAAGCTGCAACCTAAGTATGGTTGGGATATCAGTGCACTTAACCCTTTGGCTGTCAGTTTCCAGCTATTAGGAATCTTACTTGAAAGTATTTCTATTCATCTAGGTTAGCATCATTGGAAAAATCAAAGCTGAAAGAGATACAGAGCTTGAAGAGAAATGTGAGAAGGGGAGTGAAAGAGACCAACAGATTTATTTGCATTGCAGTCGTGACTGTACTTTATTTGGTTTTGACAAATATGAAGGTGAAAACCTTTCAGTATATTTTCCTGTGTCAGAGGTTCGTTATTTCTCATGCCACAGATTTCCAAAAGCCTGTGTTTGGAGATATTAAGTATTTCATTACAGAAGTTCAGTTTTTAATATGTATTTTACAAGTGTCTGGTATTATTAACAAAACCTAGTCAATTATCAACACAGCTTCCAAACTGTCTTCTTTTTGAAGGGGAATCTTTTACAAAGCATCACTCAACGTTTTAATAACATTACAGTGCAATGAATGTATTTCTTATAGTGCATTCAACGGTAATATGATATTTTAAAGTCAAGCTTATTTGAAGTCAGACTTAGGCACACAGTACACAGTGATCTCTCAACGGTTCAAACATACATGCTGCTCTGACTTCAGTACATTTAATGTCCTATTAGAATAACAGCAGATGCTGATACCGAAAGATTTCCCTTTCCTTGTGTAATAGTTATAAAAAATATTACTTAAGAGAACAATCATGCCTTACATTCTCCTCAGGCAATGAACATATGAGCTGGGGAAGAATGCCTGCCTTCACGACGGCCTCTGCCAGGTCCACATCATAATCAGCAAGTCTCCCAAGAGCCAAGGCAGTAGTCTGTCGAATACTTGGGACGACATCCAGCAAAAGAGGTCTCAGCAAACACATTACACCTGAGTTGCAGCAGGAAGAGAAAAGCCAATTTGGTAAGCAGAAGTTTCACTAAGCATTTGCCTTTACTCATAAAAACCTATTAAATTTTTTCCAGGTAATAAGAACATGTAGGAAATCCAGGGGTTCCACTGAAATGAAGTCGGCACTTGGATAGCACTGCTGACGTATAGCAATGTTTCTGCCCATTTTTCATAGGTACAAAACACTTCTGAAATATAAAAAGGTCACATGGAGAAATAAGGTTTATTCACATATCTTTAAAATACGTCTCTTGCACAAGAAAATAAGGTCTATTCAAACATACATAAAATGCATGTGTTACCGTGTGCACAGGAAACTCCATCTGGAGATCCTGGTGAGAAGACATTGGCATGTCCCCCATTCATCACGCCAGCAGAACCTCTACATTGAATTACACGAAATTACTATTACAAGCAATGACTGATTTGAAGACCAATATCCATAATATATTACACTCCAGATAGAAGAGTTGTAGATTTTCTTATCATGTTATTATTTATGATGTGTCTTCACTGATGAGTTCACAGTGTATCAGCTAAGCATAAAGAATGTGAAAGTAGCAGCAAGGGAAACTATAAGAAACTACAGACTGAATGACTGGATAACAAAATGGCAAGTGAAATGGAGCTCATGCAGGGAACCCAACTCCAACCTCATCTATGCAGTGATGGACCCCAAACAGATAACTACCAACAAGGAGAAAGATCTCCACGTTAGAACAGACAGTTCCATAGAGATTCCAGCTCTTGCTCAGTAGTAGAGAAGAAACTTTACCTACAGAAGTATTCAGAGCACTCAGGATTATTTGGAAAGGGGTAGACACTAAAGCATTTAATACCCTCCACTAGAGTAGAACTGGAAAAGGTTCAGTGAAAGGGAACAAGCGATGATCAAAGATGACCAATCTGAATGTGGAAGCTCTTCCTATTAAACTAAGACCCTTCAGTAGGGATAGAAATGAGATCCAAGTAGTCACATAAAAAATGTGATTTGTAAGGTCTGGGAAAGGAAAATTACTTTTATTGTGATCTTTCAAATGTGCTGTCCCTGCAGCAGCTAGCTCCATGAATTAACACTGTGGAGCTCACCTCAGCCAGAAAGCAGAGGTCTCTGAAAATGGAGATGTACTACAACAGAACACCGAACACTCAGAGCTACAGGTATCTTCATATCAGCTCTCTCAGTCCTTTCCACTAATTTTTTTTTTTACAAATATAAGGATCTGGTTGAGTGACAGTGAAAGAAAGCAAGATTTCCCTTCTCAAGGGCTCATATGGTCATTAGCACCAAACAAAGGCCTTTTGGTGTGACAGCCCCACAACAGGGTGATCGCTGCCTAAGGGCAAGTAACAAACACCCAGGTGTTCAACAGGCCCTCCATGACAAGGAAAAGCTGAGGACCTCAGAGCAAGGAATAGTGCAAATGGATGGAGGCTATAACAGGTTACACCTGTAGCGTACTTCTTTCCCCTAAAAGAAAAAAAGGAAGTTGAGCAGCAGTAAAATTCTCACCTTTATTTTACATCAAAACCAAATTGCTCCCAGGCAGAAGAAAATAGCTGAATCTGGCTCTGAAGGGGCTGGGAAGGAGGACACATAAAAACTAACCATGGAGGCCATGCTATCCACTAACAAATTTGTAGGAAGGTCAATACTCCAGACAAAAGCTGAACTGCCATGAGAGGTACAGCCTCCCAGCATGTTCATAAGACAAAATAATACAGGTTTCAGGGGGACACATAACAAAAACAAAAAAGTAAACTGAACCTATGGAAACAGGTCTGTAATATAGCTGGGGTCTGCTCACCCTTCTGTTAAAGCCACTGAGAGCTGAAAGAGGTCTCCTGTGTACCAAATGACAAAAGATAGATCCTCCAGTATTGTAAGATCAATGTGAATTCATTTAGCACATTGCAGAAATCACTACTTCAGAATGTAGTCATCATACTGACATCTTCCCAAGAACTCTCCATAGCAGGTATGGTGTTGTTAGCAAATTATGCTTCATAGCAAAAACCACTAAATACTTTATATGACAAATTAAAAGTAAAAACAAACATACAAGTTGGGGACAATGTCATGCATCATCTGTTACCTTCTAGCCAGTCATCTGCACCCTTTGTGGGAGGGTATTTTCTTGTCCTTCCCTCTAATATCAGTTGCATGGTCAAACAGCTGTTGAAATTCCTAAGGGAACTTCACCCTCTTCTTACTATCTACACTGAAAGTATTTCAGTGAAGCAGGAACCCCTAAAAGTAGTTCACTTGTATTTACCGTACAGATATTACATTTGAGCCCTTGACTTGAGATAATACGAAAGCAAGATTATTTCATAAATAGAAAAGAAAAAGAGAACAGGGGAAAATTAGTTTTTACGGATATAAAAGAGAAGTTGTTGGGGGAAAAGGAACAGAACATTTCAGCATGTAGTGTCCTGACCCTAAAAAAGCCAAGAGCCTAATGGTTGGGACATTAAACCAGGATGTGTCAGACAGTTCAATTCTGATGATCTTGAATCCAGTGAACTTCAAACAGACTAGAACCACCTTACCCAGGAACTAGGCCCAGACCACGTGATGTGCTTCTGACCTTTATGACATACCTATGCCCTGCAAAATTTAAAAAACGTTTAATGAAGTTTATATACATATATGCATTGAGTTGTTGCAAATGTGAGATTTATATAATTTGTATTTTCAAGATTAGCTAATACAGCTTTCACTTCTGGAACAGCCTAAAAAGCCTTCAATCTGAAAATGCTTCCAAGCAGCATGCCTCCCCAGGACCAATGCCTTTCATTTCATGACAGTATAAACCATGTAAAGTTTGCTGATGACATTTAAGCATCAGCACAATTACTTTAGCTGGTACAACGTATAGTAAGGAAAGAGATGAAAAATGAAATGGGAGTTACTGTTTGAAGAAAGAACACAAAATGCTACAACAGGGTTAGGAAAAAAAACAGGTTTAGAAACAATAGCAACTTTGCTGGTCCTCAAGGAGACTGTATTTTCTTAAAGTCATGCTTGAATGTAAGAAGAGACAGTGGACAAATAATTATAATGGAAAGAGTTTTAGAGAAACAAGATAAATAAATTCCTGTTGCTGTACAAGCCTCATATTGACATCAAATTAACTGAGATGTGAGAGAAGCGTATAGGTCTAGACTGCCTATGCATTGAACATAATTAAAAGCTTTTACCTCTACTTTCCACCTTCTCTTAAACCACTTTCTTTCTCTGAGTCAAGATGCTTTCCATCTCCTCCAATTACTCTGCAAGACCAACTGCTTGAGGAGTTTTCACCATTGTCATCATTTTTGCAACTTCAGCAAACCCAGTATTTCTTTCTTTACAGCACTTAGAAAAAAAATAATTAATTCTGAGAGTGTGAAAATAGCTACATAGAGATTCTACAGTCTCCACTCAAACACCTGCAGGAAAGCCAAGATATCCAAACTTTCCTTCTATGACTTTTGAACATAGTGCTGTAAAGGACAGATGTGCCTGACAAAGGATGAGGCTTTCCTGCACTGGGCCCAACCCAGCTCTTTTTTCCAGAGACAGCTGTATTTGGTGACCTCCTCTATTTGATCTCTTTCTTTCATCTATCCTGTTTACAGCAAAGTCTACTCCTCCAAAGAGGTCCAAGCCAGGATTCCTATCAGCATTTTTAATTAAATTCAAATGTATTTAACATTACTTAGAGCAGGAAAATAGGCAAGAACCTTCCAACAACTTCCTTTTATCTTGACCATTCACTCAAGTGAGCAGGGCCATACAGATCAGGGAGTAGCAGTGTCTTGTTGCTGAAAAGTTTAAAACTCTTTGGTCTTCTTCTAAATAAGTCTGTTGTGACAGAAGTAGGAAATTCATTAACTCTAATTCAAAAGCAACCACACAGAAAGTAAACTACAAAATAAGGCATTTAGACTATTGGACTAGATTTGTTTTGGAAGAGTTCCCACTAGCACTCAGAAACTGAGTAACAGAGAATTACTGCCAAATATTCTCTCTTGCATCACAGAACCTTGACTGACATTGGGCAAGGAACGATTCCCCTTTCTATCCTCAGTTTCCCACTCAAATTTATTTCAAAGAATGACACACTTTAGAAGCTGAATCACTCTTAACACACACTCCTCAAGTGGAGCTGTTACACACAGGCCTGATGCACTTCTTTCAGCAAGCAAGTGCTGGCTGCTGCCTATCTGGAAAACAAACCAAAAAAATCACTCGGGGCAGCAGCAGGTTCCAATTTTTTTCATTTTAAGTTTCTGTAGCAAATAAACAGTTGCTATTCTGGAGATAGCAATCTTTGCTTGGCCATTTTGATTTCTTGGGGAAAACAACCTGGAATTCATGCAGAATACTTCTACCCTCCTCCCATCCCCCTCAAATCCTTGTCAAACTTGACTATCACAAATCAGAGAAATATCACTACACTGGAAATTCTTTCCATTTCTACATCTGAAGATCACTACTCCCACCTTATCGTCCTTCCTTAATGGAAAAATAATTTCTGTTTTAAAATGTGGAAAAAAAGTCATTCTGTACTACTATTGTCTCTGGACACACTCTTGTCTTGAAGATGCTGTCCTTCCAGTTTATGCTTTGGACCAAGATAGTATCTTTTCATTTTTGTGCACTACCTGTTACATTTAGAACATTCACAGAGCTCACACTAGCATTCAAACATTCATCATATCAGCTTGATTTTTCAGAGCTACTCATGTCAAATTCAGCTAACTTAACACGGAAATAAAATGGAAATTTATTTCTGCCTCAGCCCAACACCCTATCTTCAACTACCATTTTCTAGGAGCTGAATAGCAGTGAGTTTTAAGTCCCCCACTTAAAACAAATTTCCCAGAAGAGCAGTGAGAGAGAACTTTCAGACTCACTCGTCTTGACACAGCCTCTTGCAAAGACAGCAGAGCATGCACGTCTCAAGTACATACTCCTCACGTGTGACTCATCACGAGAAAGGACTCCTCACTGTGACAGTTCCATGCACAGCACAACTACGATCCTTCAAAGATCAAAGGGAACATAAATACAGTTTGTAACAGAGACTCTGGCTAATCAAGTAATTCGTACAGCAACTACCAAATCGTGTGAGAAATCATGCAGATTCAGTTTGACAGTATCACTGAAGACTCCTGAAGGATCGAGGAACAGTAAGTTTCTCCTCCTTAGATGCTAGACCCTGTTTCTGCATTAATGAAGCAGAACTAATCCTGTTACAAGAGGACAAATTTCTGAAAATACCCCTCACAGGGCTATTAGTGGCCACCATGCAATTGTGCACAGACACACTAAAACCAAGGTGGTCACAAGGAGCTGCTTCTTTTCAACATCCACTAGTTAAGATGAGACTTTTCTAAGTCTAAATGAGAAGTTTCTAAAAAATTCTGGTTTTGACATTTTACTTTTAAATCTCTAGACTGGCCAGGAGACTGAGAAGAGGAGGTATCCTGGAACAGTTGAGCTTTCAGTTGATTCAGTTACAGAAAAAGTCAACCCTCCAGCTTCAGCTGCATTTATTTTCTCCTTTTCTGTAACTTCTCTTGTACATTCCTTAAAACAGCCTCCTTCTTCCCTTCATCAGGCACCACAATGTCATCACCCTTTGGGAAAGCCACTCTCCACACCTGATCTACTACAACTGCCAAGGCAACCTTTTGCTTTTCATGCCATATAGCATAATCCTCTCCCACTTCTCCTGCTGCTGAAGCTCAGTAACGCTTTTAACTCAAAAATAATTTTTTAAAAAAAACACAAAACCAAAACAAATAAACAACTACAACAAAACAATCAAGCAAAAAAAACCTCCAAAGCTGTGTGCATCTTTTACAAAAGAAGGTACATAAACGCCACTATTGAAACTGGCTACATGAGGGCACTATAGTCTGTCCATGAATATCCACTTGCAAGGTCCAAATGCTCCCGGGCTTTCTACTAAGCACTGTGCTACCAAAGCACATTCTTTAATATTATATAAAATATGGAACTATATCCTAAAATCCCTTCCCAGAGTCTGATTCTAATTACACAGGGCCAAGTATCCAACTTGTGTCACATTCAAAAAAGGTATATTTAAAATACATACATCAGAAAGAAAAGTTGAGAAAAGCATGAGCAAAAAGACTCAATGCAATTGGAGGAGGGAAATCAACTTGAACAGTATTTTCTTAAAAATAAAGGTTCCTAAAATGAATCCAGAGATTTGGAAATATAGTTTTTTAAAACCTGTCACCAGTGGAATAGGTCTGGAGCCAGGAGAGAACTAACACTGATGACATCACCCTTTACCTACAGAAAAACAGACCACAAAATAGGGGGAAATCTGGCATGCCACAAGGGCTGGTGGTGGAGCCCTAGTCTGATTCTGACAAGCCCTGCCTCCAGGCTTTAGGCTCTTGCCAACATGGACTTTGCAGAACAGATCGAGGAGAAAATGCCCAGAGGTAAAGGTGGAGGAGAGGGCTCAGTACCAGTGTAGAAGGCCTGAGAAGCAGCTTGACACCAGGCATAATGGGAGACATGGGCTCAGGGATGTGGGCTGATGGAGAGGGAGGACAGTTGGAAGAGACTCACTGGGAGAGGATCTTCATTTACAGTAACATTTTGGAACCTCCCTGGAACACTGCAGACTGGCCAGCAAGTCAGCAAGGCAGAGGAACAGCAGCTGAAGTTATCTGCCTGAGATGATAAAAATACCCCAGCAGCAATGTGAAGGGAACCCAGGTGTGCAGGACCCCAGCACACAGGCTGCTGCACCACACAGCTTCAGATTTGTTTTTCCATGTTCCATACCCAGCTTTCCCTATGACTTCCACAGCCATTATGCTTAAGATTAGCCCCAAGAAAGGGGTTAAAGAGCTGATCTTGTGATATCTTTAAAGTCAAAGTAGCAAGACTAAACTGTTTCTTAATCACAATGATAGCCTCAAATAATTTGCATATTAAAAGCAACATTCTCATCACCATATGTTCTAATGCAAGATAAATAAATAAATAAAAATTAATCAAATAATCAATCAAAAACAAATACCCAGAAGTCATTATTCTGATACATGTATTACTCTTGAATTGTAAATACCTCCAAAAAACCAAAACAAAATGCAATTTCAAAGGGGTTGTTTATTTACAGAGTGCTGCACTTCACAAGGAAAAGAATGAAGAATTAGACCCTCAGTGAGTACCACTCTTATAAACACACTAGAGCCACTGCAGATTTTCACTTAAATTTTATAAAAGACAGACAGCTGCCTAAATCTCAGTGGAAGAACAAGAGCTTAAGTTAATCTGCCATTATAATTGAAAATAGCCTGTTTCTGGGATTTTAAATTTTTGAAGGATGAGGGGGTGTGGAGCTGAATAATGCATTCCAGTGCCAAACTTCAAAAGCAGTAGCTGCCAAATTAATACATTTATTTTTAAAGATTATATTTAAAGTCGTTACTATCAAAGTAGCTTCTCCCATTAGTCAGCAGCCCTCAAGAAAAAATATTTGATAAAATGTCTGTCATGGTTTCACATGTATGTTTACTAAATGGAAAAGGTTTAGGAGTTTTGGAGCAGACTTTTTTCCCCAAGTATCAACTAATTAAACATTCAAATGACAAATCCTGCAATTATTCATGGTAGTATTTAATCATAAGGAACAACTTTATCAAAGCAAATCAGAGAGTTGGAAAACACACAGGAATGAATTCCAACAAAAGAATCTCTCTGATCATTCCTTGCACTTTCTTGCCACCAGAAAGCTGTTATGCTCCCAGGCACTAACCCGCTAGGACATTCCTGATGAGGAAGGAGCCAGTGCCATGCAAATGTGTCAAAGACCAGGGCCAGATTCCAGTTCCCTGGTTACATCTTTGAGATTTCTGCTCAGTGGGAAAAGCAGCTCCAGAACCTGATGAGATACAGAAGCTTCAGAAGACAGATGTCCTAAGAAAAGGTGGGTTTCCTGTTGGCCCTCTCTGACTTTCTTTTCAGCTTCCCACCAGTTTTCCTTACAGGCCATACACAGGAGTCTCCACAATAATGGTACCTTAAGGTTTCTCAACAGTCAAGCCAGCGTAAGGAACTCTTGCCTCTGATCCTGGCTGCTTGCTCCCCTCCAGGCTGCAGTCCCCGAATTTGCAACAATACCACTGCTTGTACCAGTTTAATACTACAGAAGCAGGGCTTAGAAGGTAGTAAAGAATTACTTTTTCAACACTTCTGTCTTTCATGATGTTAGCATGGTGTGCAGAGACACCTCCACAAAGAATAAGGTCTCAAACTAGTATTTATTTTCCTTACAAGACATTAAGTATTTATCAAAAGGCCTTCTAAAATGAGATCAGATGCTTTATTCTGTGAGCGCTCATCTTTCATTCTTATTGCAGGAATATAAACTGGGGCCATTAATACAAGAGTACATCACAGCACATTTTAAGGATTTAATTTTGTTCAAATTCAAGTCACTGTAATCTTGCCTTCTGCTTCTACCGGAAAAATACTAAACACTGACAACTTCTGAGATCCAACAAAAGAACCCTGCAAGGTGCCCCTGACTCCTATAGCTAATGTAAAATGACAGCAAGCAAACACTTTCCTTATCTTCTTAAAACAATGATCTCCATAAGGGATGGCTAGAATTCTTATTCACCAGAGTAAGAAGCAAGCCCCAAATCCTTTTAAATAAGGGTTTATACAGAGATACACATATAGACAGACATCTTTCTTAAACCACTGCTCCAGCAATCACTAGATTAAGACCGTAAAAGGTACACCAGTTATCTGCTAGACAGCTATGTCCCAAAATATTTGTATAAGTGTTTTAATAAAAGGACCAAATCACATTTTATTCAGTGTGAGGTTTTAAAGAAAAACACTAAATCACATATAATTTAAGAGGAGGTTTTAAAACTTCTATCTAGCACATCTAGAAAAGGCCAAAATTAGCAGCTCTCATTGCAATTATATAAATACAAAGTATTTTTAAAGACACAGGTGGGAATGATGGTAAAACATCTGTGGGCCATCCAAATAAACTGTAAACAGCCGTATTTGTAGATATTCCCCTCTTGTCCAACATCTGAAAAACTAATGCCTGTGGAAAAGCAGCTCATGACCAGAAACCCCCAAGCAGGATAATCTACACAAATGCACATATCCACATTACTGCCCAGAGCCTGATCCTTGCAAAATTAACCTTCAGACCAACATCAGCTGTGTGCAGAAGAAAGTTTCAGGCCTCTGAAGTGATTATTTGTTCTGCACAAGCAACAAATCAGTCCTGAGGTAAAGCTACCAACCAGATTACATCAAAATATTTATTTTAAAAACAAATACAATGCAATTAAAGTTAGCTTGGCACTTTGCTTTCTTAAAGTAGAAGCTTTCTGCATTTTTAGAATGCTGAGATGCAAGAAGTCTGCCTATATGGGATCTCTCTCTGGGAGCTGCTAAAACCAGGACTGTAAAAGGACACAGAGGGACTTCTTCATACAAATAAGGCATAAATTATTCCTATGGCCAAGACATCCCTTTAGCAAACAGAGATCACTTGTATAAACTACAGCAGTGGCATTAACTCACCAAAACACAGAAAACAAAACAAAAAAAATCAAGAGCCACAGCAAGGTAACACAAAAGGCCTGGTGTCAACATGTCACTCCCATAATGAAAGGAAGTGTGTCCTTAGCAAGAATTTAAGTTATAGATTTTTTAATAAAACAATTTTAATAAACAGTTGTAAATATAATAACAGAAAGTTGCAGATACTACACCATTGGTTTTCTTTTTTGTCTGCTTGTTAGATGCCATTGTATTTGAGAAACAGCTTTACTAGATCTGGGAAACAAGTATTAAAAACAAAATCTAGATACACCAAAACATAATCAATTCATGAATACCACACGGCAAACCAACCACTGATCTATAGCACATTCCCAAAACTGTCATTCAGGTAATCAATTACCAAGCACTTCTTTTTCCTCTTTTAAGCTCAGGAACTTCAGCAGAGCGGAGTGTATCTGTCAGATGCCAGCAGCACAACAGCTGGTAGAAGTGCTCCCGCAGCTCCTCTTTCTAAAAATGTGCAATTTGGTTCATGACATCCCATGACAGCAATATAACAAAAGCAAATCCCTCCTAAACTGAGCCAATCTGCCGGTAGAAAGCATTGAAGAATTTAGGAATAACTTGTAAAGCCAGTATAAAAATAGTTTATTCTAAAAGTAGAATTTCCTTGGCAACTCGCTGCTGGCTTCATCGGGAATTCCAGTTTCTGTACTTTATATAAAGCAATATTGGAAGCGCGAGGAAGTAAATTTTAAAAAGGGTTATACTGAGAAAATTTCCTTGAAATAAACATGAGGTCAGAGACAGGGACATGCACCCCCGCACAGGCACGCGGGGCACCTGCCCGCAGCTGACCAGCGCGATTTACTTTCCCACCGCATCCAGGGGGACTCGGCAAACGGCGGGGGCCAAATCCTACTGGAAAAGAAAACTCCGGAAACTGAGCGGCCAACGGGGGAGGAGGGAGAATAAAAAAAAGCAGACCGGGGAAAGGCCGCGGCGGCCCCGCGCTGCCCCCGCCC
>VYZT01048415.1:44172-73443 GCA_013400735.1 Pomatostomus ruficeps
GAGCCCCGGGCGGGAGCGGCGCCGCCTCCCGCTCCCCTGCCCCACCCGCCCCCGCCGCCTGGCTCTCCACGGGTGTCCGCTATGTCGCCCCTCGCTCCCTGGGGTTTGAAGTGGGAGGTGATGCTGTTTTCGTGGGAGATGCTCCGCAAGGGCGTGTTTTGGGGTGTAATTAGCTCTTAATGAATCTTAAAAGTGCTCGTATCTCATGAAATCCCTAAAGTACTCGTATCTCAATAGACGTCTAAAGTGCATGTGTTGGTGTGAAGCTTTACAGCCCACAAATGTGCTGCCGGCTGTCTCAAATCCTCAGAACAGAGCCTTATCCCTTCGTTATATGGAATCATAGAACCATTGAGGTTGGAAAAGACATTCAAGAGCATCAAGGCCAACACTCGACCAGACACCACCATGTCCGCTCAACCGTACCGCAAAGCGCCACGATCTACTCAGGGTTTTTGACATTTCCAGGGATGGTGACTCCATCGTCTCCCTGGGGAACCTGTTCCAGTGCTTAACCACTCTTTGAGTAAAATACGTTATTTTGCTTCTGGAATGTCTATGTGTATCACCAGATATTCCCCCCCATCCACATGACTATAGATTAGTGTATCAAACCACGTTTTTCATCTGTGATTATGGCCAGCCGAAATGTGAGCTTACTACTAAACTAATTCCTTTTTTCCTAAACTGATTTTCTAACCAGGATTGCTGTTGTATTTTGGCAAAAGGCTTTGCACATTTTGACATACAAAAAATAGTTACAGATAGACAAAACAGTTTTTTCTGGTGATTTAGGAAAGGCATACAACTGCTGTCTGAAAACATCTCCATGAAAATTAATAAATTCCTCACACGAGGTATTAACCTCCTATGTTACCCTTTTATTCTTTAAATATTGAAACATTGCTATAGTCCTCAAAAATACTAAAGTTAATAACTTACAGGTAAACAATGAAATAGTGTGTGGTTATATCTCAGATAAGGACCAAATTAGGACTGATGTAATAAAAAAAGGTAAAGGCCTTAGTGTGTTACATGAATCATGTATATGACCTTTGGAGTTCATGTATGGAAAATATTTTAGGTCTCATTTTTTTCTTTGTGTGTGTCTATTCTGAATGATCAAGAACGTTACTGTGTTACTTGGCATATTTTTATTGAACAAACATTTCTGCTGAACATTTCTTAAAGGGAAATCCAATGTTGAAAGCTGCTCACCCTAAAAAAATACGTGTAAAAGCTGAAGGCCTTTGCTAGATTAATGACTTTAAAATAATGTCTATATAATGTCAAAAAGAACAAAATATTTAATTCCATCTGAACTATTCATGGTAATTGACTGGTAGCTGATTTAATCAAAAAGCTGTTTGGAATTCTTATCCATCACTCTCACTAATTACAATCCGCCATCTAAAAGCTTGGTCTAGCTTTGGAGGCCGGTTCAAGCTTTGTCCCAGTATGGACGGTAAGATTAGACTTTATCACATCTCACCACAACACCTTTTATGTTTATTTGAATCATGCTACATTTGAGATCATCGCTCAACTTCTTTTTTTCTTAATTTTTTGTGATTTTAGTATTTTTGTGAAATTATTTAATTAATCTTTCCTGCAAACCCAGTCAGTGCATGTGTCTTCTTCAGGATGCAGGGCATGGGCTATCAAAAGATTCTGCCTCCAGTTTCCTGGCTCCTGTGGGTTGTCTGGCCACCGTGCTATAAAAACACGTTTGTATACCTAGGTCTTGCTTGTGCCCAGATTAAGGTCAAAAGGAAAATCATACTAGCTGCAGGATCAGGCTCCCAGTTCTAATTCTCATGTACAATATTAGGCCTCATGATACTGTGAAGTACAAACACAGAATATTTCAAAATATTATCTGAAATACTATCTCGACCTGATATATAAAAATTAATGCCACTGAACTGACAAACCCTAAGTTTCAGAGTCTGGCAGACAGGAATCTCAGTCTTTTTGTTTTGTTTTGTTGGGGGTTTTTTTGTTTTTTTTTTTGTTTTTTGCCAGAAACAAGAAAGGGGTGGTGACAGGCAGGTGGGCTGACAAAATAAGGCTTTCTCTCTTTCTTGGTATGGTTATCAAATATAGACATAATACCTGAGAAAAGCCAGCATAAAATGGAGGAGAAGAAAAACCATAACATGGGGGAGAGGACAGAGTTCTGAGCTGCAGAATTACAAAGGTAAAGAGACCAGGGCTATAAAAAAGGGCTGTCTCCTAAAATATATTAAGATGTACACATAAGGTATGATTACACATTACAGAAATTTCTTCTTCAACATCCCCTTATCATTTATAGCATATTGAAATCTATAAATTCACATCTAGCTTTAAAGGCAAAACAACTGCTAAGGATTCATTGTGAGATTATGTAGTGCATGTAAGTCTCATCACAATTTCATCACAAAATTTGTATTATCAAGTCCTCTCCCCAGTCTCTCAGCTTGACTTTTTATTCTTTTTTTCCCTCCAAGAAGGACATGAGATGGATTCAGATGGAAAGATTGCTGTGAGATTTTACTACTTGTGTAGAGCACATACACATTTTAAAGACCTGTTCATTTAAATTTCCAAGAGAAAACTAACATATATATTGAATAAAGAAATTATGAAGGAAATGCATAAATATTTGGATAATAATTAATCAGGAAAACAAACTACATCAGGCCATGCCAGATAGTAATTTTAACAGCTTGTGCTTTGTTAGTCAAAACAAAATAATGCAATTGTTCAAAATGAAGGGAAATCATTAGCATCTCCAGAGGACTAATTCATAAAATTTAAACATTGGCGTAAGTATTTCTGAAAAGTCTCAGATTAGCATTTTTTCATCTCTGTATTGCTCTTCACAGAGTTAAGAGACAGTAATATAAAATGATATTCTAATATCAATTTTTCTGCCAAATTATTACTGAATTCCAAGAGTTTCTTCCACATATTAATGGAATGCCCCTAGAACTTTTAAGTCAGTATCAATTCTTCTTCATTATAAAATATATTTTTCTGAATAAAATATTTTAGGCAGATCAAAACAGTAAAAATAAGTCAGTATTTTCTACAAAATTTAATTATTGCTGGATTAATATCTTAAGACAAAACATGATATTCATATGCCAGTCACTGACATGATTGTAGAAATAAAGAAAAGGAGTCTGCATACGCCAGAAAGTCCAGGAGAATTTCTTTCATAATCACAGGCACAGAAGTGCAATATAATAAATAAAATACTGCCTTGAACCAGGCAGTTATGTGGGTTATTTAAATGGTATGATTATTATAGGCAGTCCTCGTATCTGCTGAAAGTGCAGTACTTATCGCATATTAAAAAGAAAATATTTGCTCTCAGAATTTTTGGTATGTATTAGTTTCAATAAATGCATTGTTTGCATAGACACAAGGATTATTCAATAAAACATGCTTTGTTTGCTTACAAATAGTTCTGATTAAGAGTTAAGGAAATTAGCTTTTTATCTAAATATGTGAGAGCACTTGATTTATTTCAGTAAGGTAAAACCTATAGTAGCTGACTATGTTTTTACCAGGTATTTAATAGTTTTTGTTCTGTTTAACCTGAAAACCATTTTTTCTACTAGGTAGTATTTTTGGAGTTAAGTGAGATTAATTTATTAAAAAAGAAGTAGGTCTTATCTATTTGCCTTTTGATTAGCTTTATTCAACTTGCTTTTATCCTCTATTTGTCAAAACTTAAGTCTTCTGATTTTCCCTTCGTACATGAAAAAAGCCATATATTCCTAGACTGTAAAAAAAAGGAGAAAAATCTAGAGCTTTCACATTTAAACTAAATGCTTTTAACCTATTAATATTTCAGTCCTTATTTAAATACTCAGGAATAGAGGCAACCAGAGAAGTACCACTGCTTAAAATATTATAGTTCCTCTCATTTTTAACAATTGAGGAAAATATTATCTATTATAAAAGTTGCATTACCCCCTTATTTTATGAAAACACAGACCAAAACTCTAAAAATTTATTTGAATTTATATTTTATAATTTCTTCCCAAATAAAAAAATCACAGGGATAATTTGCATACTTTATGTCTAAGAGCATGCAAAAAACTGAGTAATAAAAGAATGTAAAGATCTGTGGATATGAGCCAGAGTCTCTGTGATGTACTAGATAGTACATCCTCCAGGAGAGCAACTTCTTTATTTTATGTGTTTTGACTTATTTTGAAGTTCTTCTAATTAAGTGAAAGTCCTGTATTTACTGATTTTCAGTCATTTTCCTTCCTTCTTTTTCTTTCACAGCGAAATAAAGCTATGTAGTTGGTAATGTGTTTGCTCTTTCTTAGGATAAAACTCTCATTTCTTTGATTAAATTCGTGGAAGTTTACAAATGAGGCCTACTTAACGCATGCTGCTTTTCATGTCGGGTGGAGAAATACAAACATTCCTGCTGCTTTACTGGAATTAGTATTGTAATACTATGTCTAGTCCTGTGTCACAGATGAACAGTTTGTCATATTCACAAAAATCCTAGGAACTGCTTTTTAGTTATTATATTGATATTCTGTCTTTCTAAGCAACTCTTATTGAAAGCAGGTCTTAAATGGAAATTTTTGCTACTTTTCAAATGACCTGACATAATTTACAGATGCTTCAAAGTTGAGGCAGCTCTCAGATACAGATGTGATACATTGTACCCAAAGTTCTTTACATCTAGCTTTATTTTTTAGATTTATTGAGAAAAGTCTAATCTGTATGTGATTTTTAGCAGTAAGCCAAATACATTTGAAATTTGTTAATGTTTTAAGTAAGGCTTTTTAAATGTTTATACATGTGATGGTAAGAGTGCAGCCTTGCTGGTGGAAGCCTGTAAGGAGGATATTACGTTCTATTGTCAAGAAGCATTCATATTCTGTCACATTAGTGCTAGAGATGTGTGTAGAAGAGTAATTATTATAAGCTGACACCCAGGAAATGTAAGTAAAAATAGATAAACCTCAAAGGAAAATTAAGCTGTGTGGCTTAGGTACTATTTGTCTCCAGATGTTTAATGTCATTACACTAAAATGGTATTTAGCATAGCACCTAATTTTGCTATATTAAATAATTTTATATTTATATAACAAACAGAAATGTGATTTTCTAAGCTCTGCACTTAGTCTCCTATCAAATTAGATAAAAGAAGAAATATCGAAAATGAGTTATCCGTAATCCAGTATTTAGAGGTACATGATACAAAGTTTTTAATTCTCTTTATACAGTTCCACAGTATCAAGCAGCAAAAGTATCTAATTCTGCTAATGTAATAAAACAGTTTTTATAAAAAAACTTGTTGAAAGAGTTGTCATAATATTGCAGCAAGAACAAGCACTATGTGGCATTTTTTGCTAGAATGCATGAAAATGTTTGATTCTGGTCATAAAGCAAGGCTTGCATGCCAAAATGGTAGATGCCTTTAAAGAAGCTTTGATAAATAAAGTCCTGCAGACTTTGGCATTCACAGTTCCTTTTTGGCAACAGGGAGGAATGGCTGAGTAATAGTTAGGAAACAGACTTACTTAAGATGTCTTATTGCATCTAAAGATATTGGGGCTAGATCTGCAGCTAGTGTGAATCAGCATATCTGCCTTCAAATTACTTATATTGCTTTGTGTCAGCAGAGAATCTGGCCCATATCCATTATCTAGAGGGAATATCAACTACTACAAAGCATACTTATCTAACCAAAAGCAAACGTAGTGTACGTAGCTCATTGATGTTTCTTGTAACACTTATGTTAACCTTTATAGTGTGATAAAAATCTGGCATAGTTATGTATGGTTGCAAAGGATCTTGCTTTGATAATATCAACAATTATAAATTAGCACTTATGGCTTTTAATGCTGCTTCAAATTACATTGATAAAAGCTTAACTTGATATTGATGAGAGAACTAGTAATTTAGGACCTTGCTGTTGCTGTAATTAACTTTACTGGGAGCAGAATTAGGCCTCTCCTCTGAAACAGATCTGCCTATCAAAGTAGTATGAAGCGGTTTGGTTGGTTTTTAAAAAATTGTTTTATATCTATAGTATATTTTTTGTGTTCCCCTGCTGCATGTATTTCATATTTTCTGACAACCACATTTTACAGAACCACTAAGTTTAGAGTCCTGGCTTTTACATATAAACAAACATGTTATTCAACTCAATAAAATCACCAAGAGTGAATTCAGATGCAGAGGCATCTGCATGGTTCCAAGTTAAAAGTTTTAGTTGAAATGACTACCCTGCATGACCCAGAGTAACATAACAAACCCTGGTTCATTCCTCATTTGTTTGCCTCAGTTAATGAAAGAGGACTTTTACTAGTTATCAGAATTTTGAGCAGTAAACACTGGGACTAAGTGGTATCTCAATTAGTGGATATAATGCTGTACCCATTAGACCGATTGAGCAGCTACCCCAGCAATAACTTACAGGCAAATTGAAGCATTGAAGTACATGGAATTTTACACATGCTGAATTGTCTGCACCGTTTCTACTACATCAACTTTACTTCAGGCTGCAGAAGTAGTTTTGCTATTAAAAATACAGCTGTGGTTTCTGCTCATTTTAAATGGCAAATGTCATTATGATCACACTGAGAAAACAAAGAGGAATGCTTTGGTGAGCCTAAATTTATTATACTGGCAACACCACTGAAAATGACGAGTGTCTATGTACTCTCTGTTTCATGCAAGATTTATTTGTTGTGAGAGAAAACCCTGATGGTTGGTTAGTGAATTAGGTCAATAAGCAGTAGGATAGTGATAGGGGAGATTCTATTGCTCTTGGGGATTTAGGCTTCCTAGCACGACATTTAAATCAATAGGAATCATCAGCTACCCTAATCTGCCCTTACCAAATAGCACTGGGCCTAAGGTGGTGGAGAAGAATAGGAAGAGATCCTGGGAAATTGCTTTCTTTTCCTTGAAAAAATTAATTAAATGTGTTGTATAGGTGCTTATAAAGATATTTATCATTTTTTCTGTATCTGCATTTTTATTAAAAATACAATGTAATTTCTAAAGGTAACACTAATTATAATTGTAATTGCTTCTTATTTATGCAGTCATAGAACTCAACTATTTTTGCAAATGCATCAGTAACCTGTCAAAATGTAGAGAAGAAAGCAGCACAAGGCAAGAAATTCCAATTACAATATAAATAAAATGTTAAGTTCCTGTTTTGCAACTGCTGGTATTAGTTAATACAAAGCTGATACAGATAAAATGTCAACAGAAAGAGTTAAAATTACAAAGCTATGCACAACCAATATGGAGAAATTTAAGAAGTCTCTGTTTCATAGGTAAAGTGAACACTAAATCAGTAATAATTCAAATTGCTGATGGTACAAACCAGAACTATGTAAGTCCATCAATGAGATCAATGATAAATCTGTGTTGTTTTCACATCCTATGTTTTCACTGAGTACACAGGAATTTGAGGTGAATGTATACTGCCATAGCAGCTCTTAGAAATCTGGAAAACAATGTTTTTCCAAAGACAAATTTATTTTCTTAATTTATTAGTAGCAGTCAAATATAATTTAATTCTGGTCAATTTTCTATGTAAAATCCTGAAATACATTTGTTATACATGTGATAGCAATTTTAGATAATGTATTATAAACTCTGCATTACTGAGAAAAACTTTTCCCTCCTCTTGCCTTATGCTTATTATAAAATGTAAGTAAAGCCTTTCTTTGTTTATATGGTTATATTTATTAAAAGGGTCTTTGCAGATAAAAGTGCGTATCTTAGACCAGCTTTCAAAATACCCATTAGACGTTCCCTTCAGCTCCACGGGATGCTCACCCAGGAACAGGGTAACCTCAGAGAGCTACATCAGCTTGCAGCAGATATTTGCTGACGGCGGCATTCTGATTCCTTCAGCCAGGAAGTCTGCTTGCAGCACCTACGCGGGATATGTGTTCATTCAGTCAAATGTTGTTGCCATTATACCGTTTTTACAGCAATAAAGTTCCATTGAGGCCAATTAGGACCTACTAGAGTGGAGACTGAGCAACAAATTTCAAAATTTGATCCATCATTTCTTGGCTGTCAAATCCCGTGCCCATCTGCTCACATGGCAAGCAGCCCACTTGCAAGTGAGCTGGACCTTTCCCCTAAGAAATGAGTGACAAGGAAGAACAGTTTAGTTGGTCTGCGTAACAATGTGAACAATCCTTTTTCCTGCAGGAAGTGTGGTCCGATATCTAGGAGAGCTGGACAGCATTTGCCTTCTCTCAATTATATTTTTTGACATGAACATTGTTAGAAATGGTTAAGTGAGGAAGGAAAAAAAAAAATCAGGGGTTTACTGGTACTGTTTGCTGCCAAAAAGACAGGTTGTATTGGAACAGGTGCTTTGAAAATCTGTGAAAGCCAGCTGAAAGGTGTCAAAATGTGCATAACATGAACCAACAGTTCACAGACATTTTGTGTGAATTTGGTGTTGTATCAGGAAAGTTTAGAAGGAACCCTCAGCAGAGATTATCTGTCTTAGGAACAGCCAGCCAGCTTAACAGACAGACCCTTGTCTGCTCGATCAAAGCATGCATGATACTCTCATGCAGGAGAGAAGACAAAGGAAAGAAAAAATATTTCCTTCTGTTACGTTTATATCCTTCATTATCTTGGAATCGTCAGATCGGGATAAAAGATATAATAATCTCTTCCTAAAATATGTTAAGCTGATCATCTAGCCTAAAAATAAAAGTAGATCACTTGAGACTCCATAAGCTGTACTTGAGTGACTGATTAACTACAGAGTGTGTTCAGGTAAAAGAAAGTAGAACTTGTGATCCTCTTTTATCATACCGGTCAAACTAATGCCTGTGAGCCACACTTGTCCCTTGACCTTGTTAAATGCGGCTCACGTGTTGGAGGGAGTACAAGAAAATTTTCTGACACATTCCCTTCCCACATGTTTTTCCTGCAGTGTGCTACTGTAGATGGTTCTAAAACACATGGGACTACAAGTGGGTTCCCCATGTGCATTTAAAACCTAACCGAGCTACAACAGTCAAAACCACATGGGGATAGAAAAGGAGCATCAGGAAAAAAATGCTTTTCGACTATTTGTGCTCATGTTCTTCATATGCTCAGAGAACACATGGGAGAGTGAGCAGGACAAAAAAGACAAGGGAGAGCAAGAGAAGAAAGGAAGAGGAAGAAAGAAGCAGACAGAAGCAAAGAAAAAGAACAAAGCAAGATGGCATTGAAAAGGAAAAGGAGAAAAGACAAGTGAGAAAGGAGAAGGCATTGCAAGGAAATGACAGGAACTGACAGGGAAAAAAATCATAGAGAAAATCATTTCACTGCTTGAAAGGATTAAACCAAATAAGCTTTCCTGTGCTTTTCATTTCAACTTTATAATTTGTGTGCATGTTTAGTTTTAACAAATGTAAGAAGAGGCATCTTGTGCACATTCCCCCATGTCATCCCTCCTTTCATTTTGTCTCCCAATGCTGCATCTTTGTTTCTGCTTCTGCTTTCTGTCTCATTCCGTCTCCCGCTTACCCCTCCCCTTTTTCTCTTCTCTGCCTCTCACAGGCAATGAATGAGATGTAGCATATCATTGTATTAGCAGGGCCAGGTTTTTCCTGAACTTGCCTTAAAAATGGAATGCCAGTGAGTATGTTGCTATTCTTTTAGCCTTTTTTTCCCTCGCAAGACTCAGTGGAGACAGTCTGAAATCCTCAACACAAACCTGAGTGAGCATATGAGTGAAATGTGACTTTTGCCCTATGCCAGTCATGGGATATGATCACAGTCTTGATTTCGAGGAGCTTTACAAGAAGTCAGTGCTGAGAAATTTTTCTCTTTCTTGGTTGGTGAAGTCAAAGAGGAACAAATACACTATCTCCCACCTTTCTCTCCCATGCTTGTGGACACACATCCGCATCTACAGCCTCTCCTCTGGACTTCCCGAGGTGCACTGCTCTCTGTGTGCTCCACTTACCCTGTAAGCTGTCATTGGGAAAGACAGTTTTGTGTGTTGCACCGCAAATCTAAGTACTGTCACAGAAATATACAAATATTATGTTACATAATATTATACATCTGGTTTAATTTGAATTGGAATAAAAATTAAATCACTTTGAATCCAATTTTAATTGTATTATCATTGGATAGTCTTTTTTCTCATCTCAGAATTTTTTCTTTGATTTGGGGATGAAATGATGCTGAGATTTGGCATCACATTTAGATTTATGATTTTTATCTTTAAAAACAAAGGAAGAGTCTTTAAATATGTATGTACCCTGGTTTTGTCCCCACTTTCTTTGGGTCTTACACTCTATTTTTCTATTTCTTGTTTCTGACCCTTTTTAGTAATATGCCAGGATCTCAAGGTTTCCAAACTAAAGCCAGGAACTCAGGAGGATGAACAGCTTTCAGGAAACGGTCAACAGCTCCCAGAGTGCAATTCTAAAGGTCATTTGTTATCACATCTGTTCCTGTCAAGGCGTCCTCTCTGAGGCAAAGCCCATCTGAGAGGCTGGAAACCCTGGGAGGTTCTGTGGTAGGATTTTCTCTCTCATGCTGTATGATGAGACTGAAAAGAGTGCATTCATCTGTGGAGTTCTCTCAGTGTCAGGGAAAACTGACAGAAACCTTTTCCCTCTGTCCTGTTTCACTGTGACCTTCATTTCCCAGCCACTGGCCTGGCTCTAAGTGCAAATCCCCCAGTTAATGTTAGGATTGGTCTGATTTCCCCTGGTTCTCTTAGGGCAGAGTAAAACTGGAGACCACCACTTGGCAGAAAGTGCAAGAATTTTTGAATGTGGCTATGACAAATGGGAGTCAGAGGAGAAGGGGTTGCTGGGGTTCAATGACTAGTCCAGAATGAATGTTGGTGATAACTTTGCTAATGCTTGAACTTCTCAGTGCCGAAAGTTGTTCACTCCATGGAAGTTATGGAGCTGATTAGGCTGGGAAAACCATGCTGCTCAGGCTTGGAGGTAGAGTCCTGCCTGGTGCTTCCCACCAGCCACTCACATCACTAGGATCACTGTGCCACACTGTAGTAGAAAAATGCTGTAAGTATTTTGTACATAGAAGTGGAGGCAAGCATGCATCTTATGGCAGAAATCTAATTATTTAAGCGGAGATATTATTGTGATATTGTAGTACTTTAAAAAAATAGAGGCAGAATTTAGAATATCCTGTACTGGACTGTTATCTAGTCCAGCTTTTAAATAATACGTGGATATAGTAAAATACCTGATTAACTTAACAAATGTTCTTTTGTCAGGTGGATAATATGCGTTTTAAAATGTAAGCACATACTAGAGTACTTGTTCACTTATTCTGTTATGTACAAAACTGTATTAGGCTAATATTATCAGCCAAAGCATCTCCTAGCATGGTCTGATAACACCCTGTTGGGATCTATGTAGGTGTAGCATTTATTGGCTAGACTGCTTTAAATAACTAAACTATTATATGTCTCTGTTCATATTTTGGAAAATACATTGTTTCTGTAATTTAAAGAAAGTGAAGATATAGTAGCTTAGAACATAACCCATTTTTAAGCATAAATAAATTCAGACAGATTATTACACATTCTAAAATTTCAGTTCATTTTCAATGTCTCTATTGCTCTATAAAGGTAAAAAAGTTAGGTAAAAGTGGTACTTTGTGGAAGAGGCTTTCGTCCTCATCTACAATGTAGAGGTATTCCAGAACTGTTCCACATTGTATTTTACATGGCGGAGAGAGGATAAAAAATGGTCCATTCTGCATCTGTCACTATTCTGCATCTGTCACTCAGAGAAAAGTCCCCTTTTCCTTTTTGGGAGAGTTGCCTAAGGATGATGGGATATGGCTGATAGCAATAATCCATATTTAGGCAACTAGAAGATTGTGACAACATTAGCTAGAGTAAGAGAATGCAGACTTAGTCAAAACATGTGTTATGGTAACTTTAACTTACCCTATTATTTTCTAGTTGTTGCAGTGTCATAACTTACATTACTACATAACCTTGCCATAAAAACATACATCTAGCTTTGAAATTCAGCTCTAAACTTAACTTATTTCCTTTAAACTTCATATAATAAAACTAATATTCTGAAACACAGCAGTTGCTCTCTGTGTTAGGTTTGCCTGGACAGCTTTTTGTAGTGAGAGGGCTATGGGGGGCTTTCTTTGAGAAGATGCCAGAAGCTTTCTCCATGTCCATCTGAACCAATGCCAGCCAGCTCCAAGACAGTTGCCACTGGCCAGGGCTGAGCCCATCAGTGATGGTGATAGAGCCTTTGGGATATCTTACTTAAGAAGGGGGAAGGAAATCCTTGGCAACTTTAGTTGAAGAGAGGAGTAAGAATGTGTGAGAGAAAAAACTCTGCAGACACCAAGGTCAGTGAAGAAAGAAGGTGGAGGAGGAGCTCCAGGTGCAGGAGCAGAGTCTCCCTTGGAGTCTGTGGTGAAGGCTGTGGTGGTCCAAGGTGAAACAGAGATCCACTGCAGCCCATGGAGGACCCCACACCAGAGCAGGTGAGTGCCCAAAGGAGGCTGTGGCCATATCAGATGCCCACCCTGGAGCAGGCTCCTGGCAGGACCCGTGACCCTGTGAGAGAGAAGTGCACCCTGGAGCAGGTTTGCTGGCAGGACCTGTAAGCCCACAGGGATCCACACTGAAGCAGCCTGTGCCTGAAGGACTGCTCCTTGTAGAGGGGACTCATGTTCCAGGTGCTTCTGAAGAACTGCAGCCCATGGGAAAGACTTACGTTGGAGAAATTGGCGAAGGACTGTCTCCTGTGGGAGGGACCCCGTGCTGGAGCAGGGGAAGAGTGTAAGGAGTTGTCCTCCTGAGGAGGAAGCAGCAGCAAAGAAACGTGATGAACTCACCACAGCCTCCTTTATCTATGCCGCTGTGTTGAGAGGAGGAGATAAATAAAATGGGGAGTGAAGCTGAGCCTGGGAAGAAGGGAAAGGTGGGGAGAAGGTATTTTAAGATTTAGGTTTTATTTTCTCATTACCCTACTCTGACTTGCTTGGTAATAAATTAAACTAATTTCCCCAAGTCAAGCCTGGTTTTCCCATGATGGTGACTGGTGAGTGATCTCTCCATGTCCTTATCTCAATCCATGGACCTTTTGTTATATCTTCCCTCCCCTGTCCAGCTGAGGAGGAGAGTGATAGAGTGGGTGGGCACCTGGCATCCAGCCAGGGTCAACCCCCTACAATCTTTAGACACTAATTGTACAAGTAAGAGATCTTCTACTTGATAGATTGCAAAATGTGTTGCATTTTATCCCTGATTATGAGAATAATTTGATTTGCCTCAACACAGCTATTAAATAGTTACAGAGAGACTGATTGTAGTGTTATAAAGGATTTCACAATTAATGGTTTTATGAGAGAGATTCAGAATATAAACAGGTTTCATGACTGTTGTTAATTGGAATATCTGAATATATACCCTTTCATCTCTACAACACTCAGCTTGCCATGGAAATTTTTGGCAGAATACAGATTTCTTTGATTTTCCAGCCCTCCTTATCACAACATGTTGCAGTATTGCCAGGACTATAACAATGAGGACATGGTTGCATAAACCACAGGAGACAAATGCCCAGAATAAAGTACTGTAATAAATGGAAAAAAGGTGTAGTTCATTATGAGCCTGATCCTGTGACATGATCGACCTCAGTCAGAAGATTCCATTCTGTAAATTTCAGAGAGCATGGGCCCCATGATATCTGCTAGGAAATGTTGATATTACTTCTGATTCTGCCCTCTTTCTACCAGTCACTCTACTAATTAGCAGCAAGACATGGTGCTGATAACTTCTAGCTGCCATGTAGCTTGAATATGGGAGTGTCTGCAGGGTCTGTGCCTGGGCTGCCAACTCACATTGCACGTCCTCCCTTCATTCACTGGGCCTGCTAGAATAACGTTATGATACTGGACTTCCAAAGAATATATTAACTTCCTGACTCTCTATAGTAATACCATACAGCTGGTTCAAATAAACATTCCAAGCCAGTGCATTTTTCATCTTTAAAAAATGGCAATCCCAAAGAAGTTTTGTATTTATTCAATGCTTACTGTCATTGCCTTTGACACCAAGCACAAAATTAATAGTTAAAAAAATTGGAGTTACTCTCTAGGCCTTTGCATTGATTCTCTCTTGTTCTTCATTTATTTTGTTGACCATTCCTGTCAAAAAGAGAGGAAAAACGGCTCATGGCATTAATTTTCTTGAGTTATTGCACTGTTCCATCTCACTAAAACTTTATTATTTTTTTTTATACTTTGAATAAAATGTACCTGTTTTTATCTGAATGAGAATCCATTTAAAGAATTTGGATTTCCTTTGGCTTTACCTACCTATTCTGAAATTTCACTGACATTGATACAGAAACCAGGTAATTAATATATCCACATTAAACTCTTACATACTATTAAAAATATGTTTGTCTGTTTCTTTAATGATTCCATTGTCAGTTCATCTATTAATGATTTTATCAAACAAGTGGCTGAAACATTATGACTGAGAACCACAGGCAAAGTCGTCACGTAAATAATGGATATTTTGGCTGTATAAGGACTGTAGGTTTGATCACATTTGATGACACAGTTTTTGTAGTTATATTGTTGTAGATACCCTGACTTTTGGCTTCAGAAAGAGTACACATGATTAAGTAAAGATTTTGCTCCAAATATTGTTCATCCACAACATACTAATTCCCACCAGAGAAAATTAAATATGTCACAGCCTACAGATCTTTTATTTCTATTTCATACTGCCATTTATTAAGTAATTTCCTCAAGAAAATGCTTAGATGAGCCACATTTCTGAGTTGGTTTCTTGTAATCTAAGCTGTAATTATGGAAAAATGTATGGATAGAATTATGGAAAATATTGTGCATGTCTATCCTTTTCTGAATTTTGTTTTAATTCTTTGGGCTAATTATGAAGAAAAAATTTATATTTCCAGTATGTTATGGAACAAAGAGAGTTATTCAAATACATGTGATACCCAGACTTAAGGAGTTTTGAAAAGCTGGACATGAGTTTTGATCTCTCATCCAGCTGGCAGTGATGTAAATGGGAATGTGTCCCTGATTTCAATGGAAGCAGGAGTAGGTGTTGTTTTTCGTAGTTACATAATACATGAAGAAGGCAATTGTGTATGCAAGACTTACAGTGATGTCAGATCTACATTTTTATATGTTTTGTTACAGTCTGTGAATAACTGGACTGAATGGATATAAATCTGTCTTTGATTAAAATAGATTATTCTGGTGTCCTGTTATAAGATTATTTTACATTAACAGAGTTATCATTGACAAGTACAGAATCATTCTGATTTATAGTGCTTTCTGAGAAATGTACACATCTGTGAAGAATGCCAGCTTACGTCTGGAATTAAGGGTTAGATGCATGTTCTTTTTATTCTGCCTTTGCATTAAGAAAAGCTATTTTGCCTGTTACTGGTTCACATAGTCAACGTAAATTTGCTTTTCTCAGACATCTTTACAAAATTTACAGATAAGATTTTATGACTGGAAGCAAGGGAGTATTGTAAAACTGCAGTATTAGACAAAGTACATAAGAACATTCTGAACCCCCAAATGCTATATTAAGGTCACACACGTTTTAAATTAGGACCCTCTGTTCTCACTCATAAATGTCTCAAACTTTCAACTTCTGATCTGAAACTTTTGATGGTTGAATATTGTAACAGTAGCCACTGGAATTAGTAGATGCTGACCCTTGTGCCATCTGACAGGGTGTAAGTAGCTGTTCATGACCCTGGCCAGGTTCATGTAACCGAAGCGAAGAAATTAAGGTTAGCCTGTCACTAGAGCTCCTGCAGGCTGGAACTTTATAGTACAGGTAAAGGTGACAGGGTTTTGAATTAGTCTCTCAGTATAAAATGCACTTACATAAAGAATAATATTAGATTTAAATAATCTTTTTCCCATTCACATGACATCCTTCATAAGCAAGAGGAAAACAAAACATAGCTCAGTCTCACAGGCTTCAAATATGTGGTCGTTACCAGTGAATGCCTGAAAACACTCTTTTATGTTTTCAGCTCAGATTTTTAAGAATTATTTTTGGTATTGTTTCTTTGTTGTTTTTCTTTTGTTCTTACTATCTGCAAGACATGTTACATGACAAGCACTGAGCATCTATTTATGTGGAGCATTCTAGGAAATGGAGAGTTATAAATATGTATGTCTGACGATAATATGGAACTCTGACAAAGATACTCCTGCCTGTGTTTTTAGGAATTGACAATACAAAACTATGGTTTATTGAAATAATGATTAAAATAACATTCTAAAAATGTACTAGTTAGCGAAATATTCAAAAATACAAAAATATTTTTAGTCCCAGGTAAAAAAACTCCTCTTTGAAATATTTGTGGAAAAATATCCCTGTGTCTCCCTATCCCTCAAGATCCATTTTCTGCAAAGCTCTTTAAATGTGAGAGAGGATAGAATTTCGCAACAGTTTATTGCTAGATTTACAATGCTGGCGACAAAGTCATTCTTAAAAAATGGGGTAGACTTCTCCCAGGAACTGATCCCTGGTCGGGTTAATGGATTACATGGGCCAGACTATGCCTGTGACTAGTCCTTACCCAGTACCACTGCTGAAAATGTTTGCGAGATCCAGTCTGGTAAGAGAGAGCTTCTGGGAGCCCAGCACCCTGACCCTGTGGATAACCTCTCCAATGGAGCAAGAATGCATCAGGGTCATGCTTGTGCCTTTACAGTGACACAAAACCAGCAAGAACAACCTTCCTAAAGGTGCTGTAAGCCAACAATGTCCCTACATGGGTCTGATTATAGAAAGATTGACCCTTTTGAAATTACTCCTAACTCGTGTAGTTTGAAACAACCATCATCAAGAATGCTGGTCAGCTCATAGGAGGCTGATTGTTCAACTGCATATTTTGAGTTTATTGATTAGATTTTATGAGGTTACCCATTGTCTCTTACGTGGCACGATAGCTGAAATTGGCAGGATGTAAAATCAACATTTTGGAACTCATATTTATATATTATGTTAAATAATTTTCAGAAGACCTCTGCCATGGCAAAAGGCAAAAATAGGCTGAAATGGTTTGGTGCATAAATTGGGTGAGGTTTTTGTCCCTACTGACTGCAATAAGATCATTGTGTCCCAGAGTCTTTATCATACCATGTAACTGGTTTTTGGAACCTTGCTGCTGTGAGCAGCTTGATCTCACTGCCAGTGGTACTGGTGGCAAAATCCCCTTTTTGTTGTCTTTGTCAGAGTCAGGATTGGGCTGTCTCAGAGCTGCATCGAGGGCTGCTCTGCAGCAGTGAAACTAACACAGCTCAGAGTACGAGAAAAGCACACCAAAACTGTACAAATTCACTTCTGAAATTTAAATCCCTTATATAAATACAGCTATCAGTTCTGGCATGTCTTTTGGGTTGGTCATTGCCTTTGAAGTGACCCTGTTCTTAGATCAGGAGAACTTGCTTGGCATTTCTCGGTGGTGGCGGGGTGGGATGGTGCTGGAGGGAGCCTGCGGAGAAGAGTGGGAAGGAGCCCTGATGTCGTGGCACCCATAGGGGTGGCCAAGGCCTGTGGTGTGCTCTGTGGCTGGCTGAAGGCCAGGCGCCCAGGATGGCTGCCATGGCCCAGTGGGGTGGGCACTGGTGGGCACCGCAGGCTGGCTGGGATGCGGCTCCCCAGGGGACTCCCGTGGTGGTGACCATCAGGGTGTGTTCCCAGCAGGGACCCCCAGCTCCATGTGCAGGGCTTGGGCGTGCAGGGGGCTCATCTCTACCTTTTTTATTAGCAAAGGGCAAAAGTGTGTGAAATCCAAACCTTTTGCCGTCCCTCCAGTTTAACGGTTCTATTGGAAAAACAATTATACAAGATGCCACCTGAGGCAAATCGTATAAAATTGAAAGAAAGGGTACAGTGATATATCCTCAAATTTCATGTTGGTAGGAAGTTTTAAAATCCTCAGCCTTCCAGAATTCCTGTGGTTCAGTACTTGGTCACAAGGGGAGAAAGTATAGTAATCCTGCACAGAAATAAATGTGACTGAATCCTGTTTCCTTTCAAATAATTGCATTTATTTACATCAGTTTAACCCCCATTTAAAATGTCATGTATATCTCAGCTAGATTTTTGCATGTGAAAAAAATAGCCTCTGTGGGAAGTGTTTTGAGTAAGCAATTTGTTTTGCTTGTAATTAATGGATTCTTCCTTAAAGTACAAGTTATAAATAAAAATAAACTAACAGTGAATGGTACTTTGCTGCTGTCATTCAAATAGTGGACAGTTGGGTAATTACAGACCATCAAAGAACCACTGCACTGCTGATTATTATCTTTTTAAGACTTTGCCAGCCTTTCATCGTTGAAAAGAAACTTGCATTGAAGTCTTTAAATATATGCTATTAATAAAATAAACCTATTAAGTGGTGTGATGGTTGGTATTTACAGCTCACATAGGGGAACAAGTCACCTTTCCTTTGTTACTTTGTCTGATACAGAATACCACATTGTGAAATTGGCAGCCAAATCTCATTTAGCCACGTGTATCCGTGTCAATACTGGGGGCTTCACTCTGCGAATGTGTAAGCAGCTTGGCTAAGATGAGAAGTTTTGGAGCAGAGTTGGACCATACCTCTGTAGAAAGTTACTTGAGTGTTTGTAAGGCTAGATCCTAAATGTCAGAAAATCCATGTGCATGAAACTCGTGTGCAAACCTTTGAACTGAAACCAAAAATCATCAGTGAGGAAGATGAAGCCATAGTTGCATCTGCTCTGAACTAGAAATGCATATACTTTCTATCACATTTTTATACACTTATGCCATGTGTTGCTAAGATTTGTTATTTAAAAATCCTTATGAATAATATCTTAATATGTATTCACAGGATTTAATTTTCAAAACTAAGATGCTAGGCACAGAATTATTTTTCACAGTTCTAACGTTCCATTTCTCTAATATCAAAATGATCAAAACATACATTTCCACAGCAATTTTAGTTAAAAGCTGGACTTAGGGTGGAAATGGTGTTATAGATATCCCTTTTCCTCATGAAGGTAAACCCGTATTTAATACACCCTAGACTGTGATCCTTGTGTTGACTAGAAGGAGCATTTGAAGCATAATATTGAAAGATGTGTTTCTAGCCACAGTGGTGCTGGAGAGAGCGAACTTTCTGTGCTGGGGAGGAGGCACACGCAGCGCAGCGTTGGCTGCCATCGCTCTCCCTCAGAGGTGCTGCAGAGCTCTCGGAGCATGTCAGGATTCAGCGCTGCTCTGCTCATCTGCCTGCGAGCCCTGGGCAGGCAGCAGGCTCGTTGTCTCCAGCAAGGAGGTGTCCCCCACCTAAGCTGATCTGTGTGGTGTGCCTGCCTGTTTATCTCGTGTTTTTATCGGAATAAAGGGTCACTCCTGCATCTTCCATTCAGAATACTTGACTATTCCTCTTCCATTCAGTAATAGAATCAAGGACTTGAATTACTCATCTCAGTAGCATTGCCAGGGTGGGGATTGTAAACATCTGTAAACAGAACACTGAAATTATAAATAATATAAAACAAATGCTAAATATTGTACTCTGTGGTTGCTTTCATGGAGCCAAACTCTAATAATCATTAAGGCATGTAAAAAATATAGAGATACATGGTTTATATGAAAGGTCAGTTGCAGTCCACAGTTATTTTTAATTCATTGAATTGTTTTTAGCAGGCATATCTCTATGTAGCATAATCTCTAGCCCATTTTCAGCAAAACATCCCTAAATTTATCATACATGAAAACAGAGCTGGAGGAAGAGGAAATGAACAATTTTCTAATTTATTCAATTTAAGAGAAATATGGGGGGGTCTTTAATGACCATTAGCTGATGAAATACAAATTATCTCTACCTTCCAAGCTGCAAAAGCCTGTTGAAAATGGTAGCAATACTGCTTTTAAAGGCTTCTGTAGCTTTGTGAGATTAGTTTTGTTATAAATCTGCTTGTGTGTCATTGAACTGGATACTGTGATTTGTAAAAGAGTGTAAATACAATTTTTATCATTAATATCATCATTCTTTTGATGTGTTTTAGCTTGATCATTTTGGCATAATATTTTAACATGCTCTAAAAAATACTGGGTTAAAAATGAAAGAATTTCAGAAAATAATCTATCTTAGGGTTGTTTGAGAATTTAATTGAGAATTCACTGATCTTAACATTAAAATCATCTTGATTATCTTAATTTAAATAAACAAAAGATTGAAAATTTCCAGGTGCACTGACAGACTCATGCACACCTGTGGGAGTCTTTTTGAGGGGTGGGGATTGGGGTTTTTTTCTTTCTTTGTTTGTTTTTTAATTAACTGCAAGGAACAAAAAGATTAAACCTTTGAGAATGTGGAAATGCCAATCACATGAATACATAAGGAAAGCAACTGTTGAAGTGCTGCAAGTGTTAGCAGAATTTTCTAAAGCAAGTTAATGTGGTAATGACAAGAGTAGGAAGGGTTCTAAGGCTCAGACATATGCTGTGCACAATCATGCGTTCTTTATATTTTGTATTTACTCCTAGGTAGTTAGTTGTGGAAACTGAACCGATGTACAGTGTATTAGCAGAGAGTGTGGAAATACAGAAAAATGGTACTACAATGACAGTTTGGCTGTATGGAAAACTGAAAATGCTGGGTTGTGTTCTTTTGAAAAACGCAGATCTGTAACAAGTAATGCTGGATCATTAGGAGTCTCTTCAGTAGAACTGGGATGTGTTGCAGTGGATGTTTATTAATATACCATTTTTTCTTGAAGCAGAATTTAAAATATTTACAATAATGATTTGGAGACAGTAAATAATTGCAAAACAAACTTGAGGAAAGCTAGAAAGTCTTTTATGTAATGAAAGAAAAGTGAGAAAGGAGAAGGGAAAAGGAATAGTTTTAGACCTTTCAGGCCTAGAGGGTTCCTGGGCAGGTGAAATGATGAGATTTCACATATTGTCTGACTATTTTTGGACTTATTATTAGGGCCCTACATCACAGCCTCAAGGAGAAGGAGGAGCACTTTGGTATTGTCAGAATGTGCTGTTGTGCACAGCCTGTATTTCCTTTTCCTGGGAGGGTAATGCGTCTGAAGGGCAGTATTCTGCATAGCAGTAGAGATGTCTGAATGGAAGATCCCTTCCCCCAGGCGTGGCACATCTCACTAAATGTTCTGGTCACTTGAGCCAGGGGCATTTTGATCAAAAACTTTGGAGATGTGACCTCTTCTGTTCTTTTTTTATTAAGTAGTGCATTTGATTCTGTATTTAGGGGCAATTTTTCATCTTATTCAGACTTAGTGAATTGCATGCATATGGAAAAGGAGAATTAGCTTGTGTATGCTTCTGAAATTATTGTTAGTATAGTCTAATATTGTTTATAATAAAGTCCTTCTGAAGTTGGTCATGGCAGGGACAATGGCAAAAAAGGATTGTGAGTCCTCACAACACTCTTGCTCTGTCTCACCTTCTATAGACCAGCTTAGCTATATGAAATGTCCAAACAACAGTCTTAGTACACTGTATTCATACTTCTAGACATCTGTCATGCTTTTATTTTACCTTTCATTTCCTTGGCAGATGATGCTATAGGGAATTAAGATAAAGTGAGATCATCTGTCCAGTTTCTTTCCTATAGCCATATTGTGCATTATACTCTCAGACCCCACAGTGTTCTGCAGGAGATTATCCAAGAAATGATAAATCCTTGGTAGGAGCCATCAAAGCATCATTGCCAGTTTGTAGCCACCAAGAAGACCCTCACATCTCTTTCACTGTCACTGCATTATTGATTAGCTTGTGAAATACTGAAGCTGTATTGATTGCAAATATTTAGGGGTGAAAAGGGAAACATTGTCCTCAAAGGTATTTGTAGTCTTCTCTATTACAGAGATCTTTCTTCCCTTGTATTTCTCTGCCTGTCTTCTACCCATTATATACAGGAGGCTGATGTGCTCATCCCAGGACACTGGGAAGGTGGGCAAGCAGCTGCCTCACCCTGCTGGAGCCAGCAGCCACCAAAAACCTGAAAGAGGCAAACGAAGGACAATGCTCACATAAAGATTGCTTGATTGCTTCTGTACACACATGCATTTTGAAAGAAATTGTAGGAAGCAAAACCCATTTCCTGTTTGTCTATCTTTTCATTAATTTGTGTTTAAAAATTATCTTAATGGTCTGAAGACAATCTCTGTGTTCTCCATGAAGTCTGAAGCAGTCCTGCCTAAGATAACACATAACTGGCTGATATTCTAGTCCCATCAGACAACAAAGCTGCTGAAATCCCAGCGCATGCTGTCCGGAGACTCATGGCTTCTTCTAATCCAGTTACAGGAACACTGTGCAGACAGGCTAAAACACAAGACCTGAGAAAAATCTTAGCTTGTGAATCCATTCGAGTGAGAGCTGAAAAAGGGCTTTGCAAATACACAGTGGTAAAATACACTAAAAACAATTCCCTGCAAATTCAGCAAATTACATCTTGCTGTCCCTTGTCCAGGAAGTCCCTACTTAGGAGAGACGTTGGCACATGCAGGTGGTTTCTGCCTGCTTAGTGTACAGTTAGTTTTCTGCCTGGTACTTAAGCTGAAATTATTAACATGTGTCTTGTGTGTTACCTGAATGAAAGGCGAGTTCACGGGTTATTACTGCCCATTTTTTCTCTTTGCTCCTGCACTTCCCTGTTTCGATTACAAATCCCCCTCCAGGCACAAAGCAAGCTGGACACCTACAGTGCGGCTAAAGAGTTATTTGCTCCCTAGGTGGACACTAATGAATGACTGCAGTGCTGCCCTGAGTGAGGGGGTCCCCACTATTAAAGTTTAATAGAAAGATCTGAGAAACTGGGGACCAAGAGGAGGAGGAAGAGACAGGAGGCTGTGAGTAACTCTCCAAGTGCCTTCTCTGTTCCTTTGCTGTAGTGGAGATTATACCACCCTTTAGGACAGGAGCAACAGGAGACAGTTCAGTTCTCTCTGTGTTCTCCTTTTGCCTTCACTCTCACTGCAAGCTATTGAAGCTGCAAAAATATGGTGGTTTCTTTCCACTGTAAAATCTCTGAAAGCAGTAGGAATGTGGCCTGACTTAAAAATTAGCTAATTCAGACTCACTTTCATTTTTCTGATTTTTTATCCTTGTGTTTTCCTCACACTCCATGTTGTCCTCTTTTTTTTCTCCATAATTTGTCTATTTTTTCTTTAATCTTCCTACTTTAATCTTTCTCTACCTCATACTTTTTCAGGATTTGGGATTAGGATAGGTATATTTAATTTGAGGGATTAAGGGTGATTGATTTGGTTTTTTTAAATTATTCTTTAAATACTCTAGCACCCCATGAATTCCTGTCCATGCTAAGTGATCATAAACTATCACAGAACAGTAGAAATACATTGTCCATTATTTCAACCAATGTAAATATAAACCTCCTCAGCTTTTCTCTCTTGCACTGACTTGTAGGACACTAATATCTAGTTTTAGTTTTGCTTTTAGTTTTTGAGGGCCCATTATTGTGACACTTTTCCATGTCTGTGACCATATAAGGAAAAGGGATTTGTTATAACGTGTATAGAGTGATGTTTCCTTTAGTTTCTCTCTGGTCTGTGTTACTAAGAATATTCTGAGTATCTCTCACATAGTATTTATAAGGAACAAGACGAATCTCTTGTATACCATTCCTATTATATCTTCGCAAAGGAGATTTTTATTGCAGGTTCAGACCACCAACAGGTTTGGTATCCTGAGGTCCTACAGGATATTTGTCACATTGCAAGGGACAACTAGGGGACAGCAATGGAAGAAGCTTCCTTGCACCAGAGGTGTTCAAGGGAGTTAGAATTCTGTTGGAGATAACACTAACCATAGGAATTCAAGTTTGTTTTCAGGATGGGCTATCATAACCTCCCTCCCTTTTGGCAATAGGGTTATACGATTAGAAACTTTTGCTGATATCTTGCTAGCTGAAAATAAATGTAGCTGGAGAAACTAAAATATATTTTCTTCTCCATGGTTCTTTGAACCCTCTGTGCCATCTGTCACACAGAGGTCTTCTAGAAGTCAATACAACAACATTTTGAGCCTGTAAATGCATCCTGAAAAGAGCATTGATACTGGAATTTGGTTTATTAGTTATTCTTTGGAAAGTGGTGTTGCCAATGCAACCTGTCAGCACAGGTTTCTTAAGACTGTAGCCTGGCCAAACATGTTGGATTCCTGTTTGGAAATACCTGGACTGGATCCACAAAACTTACCTGGATTTTCCTTTCTCGCTGCCTTTCCTTCAGACATTCTGGCTGAATTATAGCACTTAGGCAGATGTAAACCCGACTAGTGTGATGACCTGCAAAATAACTTAGAATTGGTATTTTCTGGCGAGACTTTTAAGGAGATGTGTTTTCCTCAGCATTGCAAGGATATGAAATTTGTGCTCTTCTCATTTTTAAACAAACTATGGGTTTGGGTCTACTCTAAAATTTGCCCTTTATTTTTTCCCTGAAATTCAACCTATTTAAGAAAACACTTTTATACCATGCTAATAATCTGATTTACTTGAAGGTAACACATGCTTTTGTATTACTCCGAATACAGCTGCTTTCCTGAACTGAGGCCTATGCTGAGAAGAATTCCAGAATGTGAATTCTGGACTTCAGAAAGTGCTAAAATAGGTTGCTGCTTCTGAAAACATAGGCTAGAAATTCCTGTGCTTTCCTGTGTATTATGTACAGACAACATTAAAGTTCAGTTGCATAAGACTCATTCCTATTTTCATAATACTCACTATTATTTTAGGAACTCTTAAGCATTCGTAGTAGGTGCAGTTCAAAAAACCTGCAAGGACAGGAAATTTCTCACTTTCTTACCATTATAATAAGAAATGCTTGAGATAAATAAGTGCTATGTGAGAAGCATCTTTATTGCCCTTCCCATTTCTTATGCCAATAAAATTTTCTTCTTTTCGTTTTAGATTGTGTATGGGGGGTTTTGTTTGTTTGGTTGGGGTTTTTTTGTTGTTGTTATTGGGTTTTTTTTGTTGTTTTGTTTTGTTTTTTAGATTTGGTTAGGTTTGTGTGTATGTGTGTATGTAAACTATTGAACTAACTGCCAGAATGATTGCACTCTTTTCAGGAGTCACTCAGAACAGACAGATTGCAGGGAATGGCAAAATAAAATTCCCCTTACAGTATGTCTGGAGATCTGAAGATCAATTCTGAATGCAGCCCTCTCTATTTGGTTTGCGGTTAGTTGTTGTTGTTGTTGTGGGGTATTGGGTTTTGGTGGTTTGTTTCCCACAATTGCAGACTGTATTTCAGATTACTGATAGTAACAAAGGCGGTTCTAATTTTGTCACAAGTCACACTGAAACAACTTTTGGTCTCTCCCGAACATAAGTGCAAGTGTATGTGTTGTGATCCAGAACCAGGCAGCCGATGCCATTTTCTTTTGGTAAACATGGAGGTTGGGATTATGGCTGATTTTAGTTTACCCAGCAGTCTGCAGCTGACAATAACCCCAGATTCTGGATTTTCTCACCTAGTCATCTTTTGTTCGACTGTACCAGAAGCGAAGCCAGAGCTAAGTGAACTAGCTAGCTCAGTAAAATACGATTGTTCAGTCTTGTTCTTTGCTTTTAAGGTAAGTTGATCAGATTTAGAGGGATGTCCTTTCAGTTATAACACTTTTCTGATTTTATTAACAGACCCAAGAATAGAAGTGTTTCGTTGATAAAGTCTTTAAAGAAATATAAGCCGCCTTTGTATCTGGAAAGCAGCAAATTTGTATACAAACAACTGAAAAAAACCCATCCAAATGCATTTTATTGGAAGAATAAAAGAACAGAAGTCTTGCAATTGGTCAAGAAAAAATTGTCAATACCTCCTTCTTCCAACCTTTGAATCCTTTTTCAGGAATAATGCTTTCCATGGTTTGATGCTTGCAGCTCCATAAAGAAAAATCTTTTGTCATGGAAATCTTATTCTCTGCCCGTAATAACTCTAATAGCAATGTTGAATTGCATTATCTGTCCATTTATCTTAATGTCCCAGTTCTTGTAAGGATTAGAATTATATGTTTCCAAGGAAAACACAAGAAATCTTTGGATGGTAAGCTAGAGACTTCTATTACCAAGTAAGGTATCAGAAATACATTTGGGCAGAAACTGAGTAGCTGTTATGAAATTTTTTTATGACTATGAATTTTTGTAGTTTGGGCTGAGTTGTAACTTGAGAGCTGACAAAAAACTGACCAAAAATGACACAGGATAATAAATAAAGTGGGCACATATGCTTGTTGGGGGGAAATGGTCCTTTCCCATGTGAAATTGTAGAAATAGGGTCATTAATGAATAATTCTGCCATGTAAATGGGAAGATTTTTTGTTTCTGCTATATCCTGTTTAATTGATTTTAGGAATTTTTCCGGGTGAAAAACTAGGTTTATTTTTTCTGAACAGCAGATAAATATATGATATGTTTATAAATCTCATAAACAATACCAGTTTCACCCTCGTCCTGCAGTAACTTTCTCTGACATTTAAGAACCAAAGACCATATCTGAAGAAGGTCACAGATGTCATAGCAATGAACATTTAAGCTCACGGATTTAAGAATTTTTTTAAAAGTTATACAAAATATAAATTACTTCACATTATGTGGTATTATATTTTAGTATATTAATATGCAATATATTGTTATACATTTATGTTTTTATAAAAATTGAAACCACAATATGATTCATAACTACTGAATGCAATAATGGTATTTTAAATTATGTACACTAGATATTGCAAAGAACTAAGGACCTCCAGATACAATCCACAAGAAACAGTGTATCAAGGAACAGAGCTGTCAAGAAATAAAGAACAAAACCCTAATAGGAAGGGTGATTATTCTGAATGCCTTAAACAGTACTTGGGCTCTTCCTTCCTACTAAAGATACAGTCAGAAACCTTCTCTCAAGGGTAGATAGAGAATGTTTCCCATTTCCAGAGCAGTGATAGATAATGTTGCCCTCTGGTACGATGTCCCACTGCTTAGTGCTTCGACAGTCAGCCAAGCCATCTGCGTTTGGATCTTTTGCTGATCTGTGGGTTTCAAGCTTGAAGGGGTAACACTCACAGTTGTGTATGTTCTTTTTATTCTCTCTTTTACCTTGTAAGACTTTAAATTACAGACTCAGAGATTCAGTGAGGAAGACTGCTGAGAAGAAAAGTGCCAAGTGACTGTGTAGCCTCACCCACAGCACTCCTCTCACTGTCCCAGCACACTGAGTAGGCAGCCTTGGATGTCTAACACCAGGTCAGACAGGTCAGAGTCAGAGCTTGTGCTCAGTATCAGCATAGCAAAGATCCTTTTCAGATCTGGCCTCTAGACACAGAACTTGAAAATAGCCTACATTCATTGAAACTCATGTGAAAATTCATATGTATAGCGTAAAACAGTTCAGGGCCCAAAATCCACAGCCAGTCTACAGGTCTATGGACCTATGGGTTAGGCCTTTAGTCAAACCGAAATCTTGTTTGTTCCGCTAAATACCCATTGGCTTGTGCATAAAATCACTGTTTGCTTGTTCTCCTACACAGAGCAGATAGAAGTGGTCCAGACTGTGAACTGATTCTTCTGACCCTGAGAAAAGCAGATATCTGGGTAGGAAAATATGCAGCAGGAGGTATGGTGCCCCAGAAAGCAATCTTTAAGATAATTATTTTAATTACTCTTCAGGGCTTGCATATCCTTTCTCTTCCAGGTTTTAAAATGTGTCAGTCAGTAAGGTACCAAAAATACACAATAAAAGAAAAATGAGCCATCCTGAGATAATGTTGGCATTTATGTAGGTCTTTTCAAAGTATTGGAAAAATGGGAAAGGCTGATCTGTGATCAGTAAATGATCAGTCTAAAGTTACTCACTGGGATGAGGAATGAAGTCAAACAGTGTTGATGAGCAAGGTGTTGTACAAAATGTGAGACTCCCTGGTTGCAAGAGTGAGCTGGGACTTCTTGGTCGTGGATGGGTCAAGACCAGGAGACAACCAGCACTGCTTGGAAAGCAGACAGTGCCTGTCCTGGTGTTATGGTATCATGTGCCTGCTGGTCTCCAAGGGCTTTTAATGGGTAAAAGAGCCATTAGGCAGAACCTCAGGGAGACACAGAGACAACATGAAGCAAACGAAATTGTAAGACTTCAAAGAGATTCAAACAGTATCAGTCTGTGAAAGCAAAGGGGGAACATTTGCTCAGGTTTGGATGTGAAACTTTGTACTTGCAGAGCTGTAGGTATAGATTTGCCGTAAGGTGCCCTGGGAAGAAGATTTTGATAAAACAATAAATAGGAAGGTTAGCTTTTCTTCACAGCTGTTTTCAGTACTTAGAACAGTAAATACACTTAACCTACACATGCAGAAGGCTACTCCCTGTTTTAGACTAAAACAGTTTTAGTCTAACTGCTCCCTGCAGTCATTTGAAATTATTGTGTAAATATATTAATAGGGCAATTTTGTCACGATATTTGGAAATTATATTTTGGGTTGCATGTATAACTCATCAATTAGCAACATCTACGGAGGAGCAGTTTTAAGTCTGATTCGTGAACTTGTTCCCTAAAATAAAGAGCATTGCTGTGAACAACGATTTTGGGAATTAGTCTTTCCTGTTGGGTAGGAGAAGAAAAGCCACCGTTTTCGCCGTTTCTTCGGTGGATTTTTGGCGTGTCGCGAGGCTCGCGGTTTAGGATCCCGGGCTCGGTGTGTCCTTGGTGCCCGCCAATGGCCAGAACACGGGCGAGGAGGCACCGGGGACACGGTCGGCGCGGCGGAGCAGCACTTGTGCAGCAGGGCGGGGGCGGATGTAGCGAAGTCTCTGTGGCGCAATCGGTTAGCGCGTTCGGCTGTTAACCGAAAGGTTGGTGGTTCGAGCCCACCCAGGGACGGATTCCCCCTTTTGGGCCGGGCGCCACCCCCGTCCGCGGCCGCCGTTTTGTGCGTGTGCGCCGGGGAGGATGTGAGATTAGCGCCGGCGGCCCGGCAGGCGCCGCGTGGTGCCGGGCAGGGGGGCCCCCGCCGGGGAGCGCAGCTGCGGCGGGCCCGNTCCGGCGGGGCCACACGGCCGCGCCCGCCGCTCCCGGCGAGGGGTGCGGGACACCTGGGAGCTGCTCCTGCCCGTCCGCGGTGATGAGGTCGCTGTGAGCGGCCGTGAGCGGCCTCGAGCGCCGCTGACTGCAGCGGCCGGCTCGGTCCTGAGGCTGGGGGGGACCCGAGTGCCC
>VYZT01048415.1:76196-116119 GCA_013400735.1 Pomatostomus ruficeps
CCGCCGCGCTGCGGGAGCTGCCCGGGCCCTGCCTCCCGGCCGGGCGGGAGCTCAGCCGGGCCGTCCCGGTGCGGGGGCGCATCCTCGGCGGCGAGAGGCGGTGCGGGAGCGGCGTCCAGCCGGAGCGGCGGCCGGAGGGCTGCGCGGTGTCCGGGCTGGGAGCAAGGCCGTCGTGAAGCAACTCCCTTTGAACTTTGGCCAAAATTTAATGACTTGGGAGGCTGATAAGATGGGGAATAAAATATTCATGGTCTCAATAAAGACGGGGACCAGGAGTATTGGAAAGATGAAAAGCTGTACAGCTCGCAGAAAGGGTGCAGAAAACAGCCATCTTGAATATTTTAATCTCTGGCAAGTGTTTCTTTGGAACAAAATGGATGTTGGAGGGAAACAGCATAGTTAACATTACTGTAGCCTTCCATTTCTAACACCATCCCTCTCGCAGAATTCAGCTGGCACGAAGCAGGGAGACTGGAAGGAACACCACAGCCTTTCATCTACCTACAATGGCAATAAATAATCATAATCTGAATACTGTGGTCTGGAAATTTAGTACCTCCCTAAGTGATGGTGCTTTTTTTACCCACGATTTATATCGATTTATTTTCATCGACATAAGTCACATGTAATGCTGCAAAAACACTCCTAGAGCTCATGCAACATAAAGAAACAATTGGTCTGTGTTCAGCCAGAACACATTGGTAAAGATTTTTTATTTTTTATGATACTGTACGTTGTTACCATCACCAAAGCCAAAGGAGGTATTCCTACCAATTACCCGGGAAATCGAATCAGGCCTTGGGTTCAGAGTTTGTTGTGTATTCATGGTATGAACCATTTATTCTAAGGATTCATTGTTTGGCCATAAAAATCACTCTAGGCTGAAATTAGGCTTAAAAAGTCCCCAGGATTTTTTCCACTTCTACTAAAATGGGTTAACAGCTGTCTTTATTTTTTCTTTCTTTTTCCCCCCACCTCAAGCTGATGGTGAAAACAAATACAACATGCTGATTTCAGATGTTTTTTGTTTTCATATAACTGCAAAATAGCTTTTCCCTCCTTTTTTTTTACCCCAAGAATTGCAAGGCTGTTAATGTGGTTAGGCCTTCACAAATTTTAATTTTTTGTTGTTGGTTTTTTGTTTGTTTTATTTTTTTTTTCTCTTTTACAGAGGAACAACTGACTGAAGTGGGGGGTGTGGTGAGAGCAGAGACAATAAGTCAGTGGTTCAGCTACACTGGCTCAGAAAGGCTCCTTCCCTGGGATTATTTATTTATTTCTTTTCTTGTTGCTGTTGCTTACTTTGGACCTACTCCTTCAGAGATAAGCACAGCAGAAACAACGCACTTAAAAAAAAAAAAAAAGACAGCTAAAAAATGTAAGGCAGGGATGGCTGGACAGCATTGTCTGAAGATTAGAGAATAGGGTTTTGAGACAGAACTGCTTGATTTTATTCACTTACTGATTTCTTTAATGTCAATTTGGGCAGCAGTTCTAATCCTAATTGTTAAGGGTAATGTTCCTGTTGAGAACTGTATTGTTCTTATTAAAGTTTCTAATTTTTCAAGGAAATTCTGGGATACTGCATATATAGTTCCTGATTATTTCAGCATCTTGGTACAGCTTTACTTTCTGTATCTGAACATTTTTTGCTTTAATTTCTCAGTTCCATACTCCCCCCCCCATGGACTGATACATAAAAATATATTTAGCATGTCTTTCATAGACATCCTGATGTTTGTACAGCATTTCTTGAGACTATTTGAATCAAAAAGCACTATGAAACCAAGCAGTTTCCTAGTTACTTTTTTACAATTGTAGTACACAGGAATCTCCAAAGAATAGCATTTGCGAAAAGCAGAGTGAGCAAAATAACTAAAATGTGAATGACAAGCTCCATCAAAGGCTGAAATTACAAACTTGTGCTTGTGAGAAAAAAATGTGTAGACTAGAAACAATAACCTAGAAAAGCAGGCACTGACTTCTTAATGGGCAGGTCTTGTTCTGAAAATGAAAGTGACACTCAGCTCAAATTTTTAATATTATCTAAGAAACAGGAAGATTTCAATCAGATTGAGTAATACTGAGGACTGCTATAGGGCCCAGAGAGGAAAGCTGTGTTGCATTTGCTGAAAGCTTAAGGAACTGCATTTAAATGTCATGGAAATCCGATTTATGAGCAAAAGATATGTAGGGTTCCAGGGAGAAAAGAGGGTGTGAAGAAGGACCAAGGAGATACAACACTGTATTTTGTCCCACAGGTGTGAACGACAAAGAAATTTTGTAGAAAAAAAATAGAAGAAATAAATTTATTTATAAATTATAAATCAATAAAATATAAATTAATTTAAAATTATTTGTATGAGTACTCAAGATATATATTTTGCCCCAAATAAATGTATTTATGAGAAGAGGAATACCAGTAGAATACTTTTCCTGTAAAGAATATGACTTTGATTCATGAAACTCTTCTGCCCTAATGTACTAAAAACATTGTTACATGAGATAGGCTCAGATTATTTTTTTCTGTTAAGTATTGTATTCCTTTGTCATCATCATAGCTTTGTTGGCAAAACCTGAGAGCTGAATTGCACCTTCATAGTTAAACAGATAGGGGAAAGTGTGGAAATACTTCTATCGACACCTTCCAGAAGAGCAAGGAGTATCTGGGAATTTCCAAATAACCGAGTCTGAAGAACTGGTGATTTTACATTTTATTCTGAATGGACAGGATATTCTGGTTATTTTATTTTCTTGTCATGTCATTGACATATCAGGCTCTGCAAGCAACTGTTAAGAGCTTGCTAGAGTAGTGCATGTATTGATAAGGAATAATTGGTTTAACAAGCTGAGAGTTGTTTGTAAATATATCTGCTTAAAAGTTGGTGCTGCTAAATCCCTTGTACTGTTCAAAAGGTGATTGTAAAGCAGTGAAGTAAAATGGCAGGATTAGAGTGATAATTTTTGGTCTCCTTTTCACTTTACAGACTCCCTACAAACACTTCTAGTTTTGTAAGACAGATGTGTTCTTCAGATCATGTCTCTAAATATTTCCTCTTCTATGGTTCAATTGAAAATAGGCAGTGACAAGTGGTCACTACTCAAAATTAAGATCTTCAGTTTAATGTGAGGACATACTTTATCTACTTTCTTTTTCATGGGTGACATAAATATTCTGAATCTCAAAAACTAACTTTGCAGATGCTCTTCAGAATTTGCTTAGGCTCAGCAGAGTGAAAGTTATACAGAAAAAGCCTGTGCCATGACACACACTGTGCTTGGTACTCTTGGGCCTCATGGGGTTGCCAGCCCTGAAGTACTTCCAGTATAAATGAGAGATAAAACTTGTAATTAATGATGTGCAAAGCTTTGAGTCTAGACAAATATTTGCAAAAATGTTTTATTAATTTTTCTTTAATATTTAGCAATGGATTCTGGGTTTGACCGGGTCTAACCTAAAATGAAGGAAAAAAAAAAAAAAGACTTTTCCTCTTTCGTTTTCCTTTGGGCAGCACAGGTCTGGTCAAACTGAAGGTGGAGTTTCCCCAGAGCCACTGGTGCCGTGGCTGTCCTTGACTTCTCTTGTATGAATAGTTCACTCCCAGCTTGTAACTTGTTTTGTTCTATCATATTGTGCAGATCTTGAAAAACAAGGGTTTTCTGTATGCCTAACCTAACTATTCCCTTTTTTTCAGTCCTAAAATCCAGCACTTGCTTTTACTGCTGTCACATACTTTTAAAATCCCAGATATGCTGGCTGGAAAGGTAATAATTAGGAGTTTATTGTGTAAGGAAGATAAGATTATCTGCAGTAAAGATTTATTATTAGAAAATGAATAGCCTCATTTTCAAGATTTAAGAGACTTGTACAAATTACCTGCTGGATGGTTTTTTTAGTTTCCAGTTCACATTAGTACTGAAAGAACTGTTTGGGGCCTATTACCCAGCTTTTGGAAAGTGTTCTTGTGGTGGAAAAATTTGTAAGGGATTTGGAAATGAGGACTCATCTGGCTAGTGGATGTTCATAAAAATCTTAATGACTTCAGCAGCCTGGGGCTGTTGAGGCTGGGCTGGCCTTGGATGGAAACTACAGGACTGGCTTACTGGAGGATCCTCTCCCTACATGTGTGGTGGTGATAAGGGAAGGGCTGAAAAAAAGGCTTTGAAATCTCTGAGTGTATCTGTGGCTCATTTAAAAGTGATTCTGTATTATAAATTGCATTTAAAAAGGTAGTAGCTCTAATGCATAGGACAGTTTGGAAACTTGTGCATGAAACTATTCAGGTTTTCCTACAAAGGCACTTTTCAGTTTTATACATGCCATTTTCTTGCTTTAGTTTGCAGCTTTATGTAAAGAGTATATTCCTCTGAATGGAAAGTGTTTTCAATTTAGTTTGTGTTGCTTTGGAGGGCTTTTTAAGTTAAAATCACAATGTATTTGACTTTAATGGTGACACTGTTATATATGGAAAAGCTGCTTTCCAGCATTTCGAGAGCCTTTTACATACTTCAGTAATTTTACTGTTACTCAGATATCTGTGTGCTTTTAACTCAAAGGCAATGCCATTGATCTTAGGGGTAACTTGACGTTGGTGTTAATATGCAAGAGAAAAATCTACTATATGGTCAGTTTGGCACCTGGCTTGAAAAGTAGAATGATACAAGCCCAGTATTGGTTCACTAAAAAGAAAAGCAACCCACCTTCACATTCAGTTCTAGGCTGGTCTATGTGTACTGAGCATATGATACAGCTGAGGATCAGTTGGTGCTATGGACAGTTGGGGATTGTCTCTGAAATCCATGCTCAGTTTTCACTGAACATATTTAAATCCATTACGCTATAAGAAAATGTAGGGGAGGTCTTGTTCTCACAGGGCTGAATGGGATGGCCCTCAAGGTGAGGAGTACTGTGGTGCTCCTGCTAAGAAAAGAAAGGTGTATTAAAAAAAACTCAGCAGATGGTCATTCTCCCCAGGAAAAATTCCCCTCTCGCTCAGCCATGAGTCTGCAGTACAGTGCAGCAGTCTGCTGCTCTGCCAGCCTCTGGGGCATTCCTCTGGCAGGGCAGCAAAGTAAAATCCCAGCTGAGTACCAGCACGAGGCTGTGACATGTCCTGGGAGCTGCAAGGTGAGCTGCTGTGGCAGGATGGCATCGATGGGGCCACCAACACAAGACATTCTTTGTTACTTCACCTTCTGGGAGGTGTGGGGCTGAGGAACTTGCCACCAAATAAGACTTTTTTGTTTAACTGTTACTGGTTATGTATTAAATCTCTGTCTCTGGCTTTGCTAGGATTCCTCTTGGCAGACAAGCAGATTTGCCTGTGACATTACTAACCTGCAGAGGAATAAAAGTGGTCACAGTCATCCCTAAGAGATGATTTCCCAAGTTTGGTATTTGGGATACTCTGCTGATTTAGTTAGTGACTCAAACTGTTCTTCTCAGCCTTTCTGGAGTAGGGATTTAGGTGTTGTCTGCAGGAAGCAGCTGGGAATGTGAAGGCTGCTGTGGTTCTCAGAGAGACCTCAGAGCATTTGCTGAAGCTCCAACCCCACCAGCCCAGGCAGTCACAGCCTTCAGAGGCAAAAGCTATCCTTCCCCAAGCCCTCAGTGCCTTTCATTAAGAAATACAAAGAAGAAAGAAACAAACTTGTTTGCTTTGGTGCTGGTACAGTTGGCAATGGCTTCAGGATGTTCATGTGTGGGCATATGAAAACAAACCCTCCTCTCCTCTCTGTGATCCGGTCTCCTTCCTCTGCTCTGTGTTTGGACCAGTTTTTCTGATGTGGGTCAGGTGTTGCAAGCATCCATCCATCCATCCATCCATCCATCCATCCATCCATCCATCCATCCATCCATCCATCCATCCATCCCTCCCTCTATCCCTGCTGCTCCTGCAGCTGACCACACCACTGCCTTAGCTTCTCTGGAGCAGCAGTTCCTGCCAGGCAGCAACACGAGTGCTGTCTGCACAAGACGAATTTTCTCACTCATGTTGTTCTCTCCTTCTCTCTTTCATTTTCCTTTGGTCTTTCTGCTGGATTTTTTCTTCTCAGAACCTTCACTCCCTTTGGTTGCTTTCCCATCTCCCCCTGCCCCCCTTTCCTTTCTTTCATTTTTCTCATTTCTTGTATTCTCCCTTCACTTATTTTTCTCTCTATTATCTTTCCTGTCCTCCTCTGCATTCTTTCAATCCCAGCAGGGCTCGCGCATACAAATTGACCCCCTCCCAGCCAGTAATGTGATCGAAGCTCTTTGTGGCTCCTACTATCTCTATGGTAACTATCAGGGGGGTCTCGAGAGTGGTGGTAGACCCAATGCATCGGCCCACGTACTGTTGTTCTTGCCAGCCTTATGTGCTGACCGCATGGGCCTGACTGCTCATTTATGACTACTTCTTATTTAAAAAAAAATATTGATACCCCAAAGCGCTTAAATGGGGAAAACAGGCCCCGTGCTTGAGCACAAATAGTTGTTGGGTTCTCAGGGCTTTGGGAAATGGTTTCTGGTTTCAGAGTTGCTTTACTTGGTGGATCTGTTGTTTTCTAACTGTTGTGGAGTGGCGTGTTGGCTGTTTCATGAACTCTGGAAACTATGGTTATGCTGCAAAAATGAGTATCTACATTGCGTGGGTGGCCAGTGGCGCTGCAGTGGTGCTGGTTGTAACAGCCAGCACAGACTGAGAAAACATTTACAAGGGGTTTGCATGTTATGAATGTTGTGAGCTCTTGCTTTCTCCCATGCTAACCAGCTTACCACATACCCCCAGTTGCTGGGATTTGTGCAGGCATGGAGCAGTCATAGGATTTGATGGAAGGAATGACTGAAAAACCTATGGCGTGACAGAAGGAATGGACGTGGTCCCTCTTGGTGCTAAGATTTTCCTCAAATAGCCAGGGATGCCAGTGGAGAACCAGGGAGACCGTGAAACCTAAGGCTTTGTTAATTATTATTTTTGCAGTACATACAGTATTAAAAATATAATTCCTATCATGACTGTACTCCAAGTACTGTTCTGTTAAATTCTTCAGAACCACTGTGATTTTTTTGCCCCCTTCGTAAGTGTATATATTTATGCCCAAAACATTGATTCCATTTGTCTTACCTTTTAATTCCATTAATTGCACCAGATTTATAGGCAGCAATATATAAAAGCTATGACTTTTTTTGGTTAAGATTTGCCTGGCTTTTAAAAATAAATGGTTTCATATCTTATATAGCTCTATAAAAATTTCTGAAATTAAAAAAAGTCAACTAGCCTTATTATATCCTGACAGTACATATTGCTGCACCACTTCGGGCGTGTGAAACCAATCCTGCTACATGAAAATTCACTACAAACCAAACACCACCTTATTTGAAACTCTTCAACCCTCAAACAATTGCTGACACTGAAAGCAGCACCTTGCTCCAATCCTTGAAAGGAATAAACTTCAGAAGATTATTATTAGATTTTTCAACTGGCAGCATAATCCATATTCATAATTTTATTAATAATTTTGCTCGCTTAACAGTGCATTGATGGAGAGTTTTACATCTACTTGCTTGTGGATAAATCAACATATCTAAACTGCCTTTCTGGGTGAAATGCAGCCAGCGGTGACAGGGTTAACACCGTGGGCATTTAAGTGGTCATAATTAACAGTCCATTAAGATGAATGGAGAAAGTTCGCACTTAGCGATGCTGTTGTTTAATTCTGCCTGTTTACAGACTCAAGAGAACAACAGCAAGGGGCTTGAGATTGCTCAGAATTTTCAGTAGAGAAGCTAGGAATCACATTTTAAAATAAATTATAACTAGATAAAAAAAAAGGGGGAAAAATCATTTGGGAATCATATTTCCTAGTTTGGGGTATTTCTGTTGTCCCAGTTCGCTTTCTCGAGTAAGTGGGTTGATACTAACTATGACTTTGCTTTCTACTGAACAAATCCACCAAAACAAAGCCGTTACTATGCTTAATCCCCTCCCCGTCTCACAATTATTTATATAAGCAATGGATTTTGTAGCCAGTTATTAATAGGGATGCAGGAGGAACTCAGCTCTTCTAACCCGTAAATGTCCTTCTGATAGGTGGCTGCTCTTCTGCAGAGTTTAACGTTTGATATAAAATCCCGCTATTGTTGTCGTGAATCTTCAGCATTAACAACAGGAAATAGGACATAAACCAAACATGCCAGCCTAGAAAATCGCTACTGTATAAAACCCCCTTGCCTCTATTTGCCTTCTGCATCCCCAAGTTTTAACAAAAATATTTTTCAACCTATTCTCTGGTGAAGTTAAAAATTAGTTTTGTTAAAAGGAAGCTAATTTTTTCATGTAATCTGTTAATTCCTAGATGTGACGCTTTTAAAAAAAAAAAAAAAAGCATGAGACCGTACCCTACCAAGACTTGCAATAGAATCCTGGGGGTTGCTAACTTTGCTGCCGAAGAATGCAGCTTTTGCTGCCAGTCTGGAGTCAGAGCTCCTAAAGAGCTGGGACAGGCCCAGGCCGAGAATTCACCATTTGAACAAGAACCATTTTAACCAAAAAGCAGTAGTGAAACTGCTAGAGAAGCCTGTCATTTCAAAGTAATACGCAGTTCTTTTTATAAGGTCTCCATTTTATTGGTACAATTTTTTCCTTGTAAAGGATTGTGAGTGTAATTAATTATAGGCAATAAATTGTAAGTGCATTTCATAGCTCCTGTATGACAGTGCTCAGAAATGTGGTTGTTAAACACACTGAAGAGCAATAGAGTAAGCAGTCATTTTCTCTAGATTTGCGTTTGGGTATTTTTTTTGGTATTAGGGAATCGAAAACACTGTAACAAAAATTAAAAATTAACATTTCCATGAAATGTTTTAACTACTAATGTCAACATAAATGACTGATAAATTTTTCCAGACACAGTTTCAGTCATAAGGGCACGGATGTTGCTAAAAGATAACCTCAAAATACAATTATATAAATATGTTACCCATTCTTGTTAGAAATAACATATTCATGAATGAATACAGTTTTCCTTTTTTCTACATTTTGGATTTCATGTGCTTTTAAATGTAATTTTGAAATTTAAAAATACAATGCTTTTTTAAAAATTAATTTTGAAGTTTTGATGACAACACCTGATGTTAATTTTAGCAAGCTTGTGTTTGGTTAAATTAGAATTAGGCCATAGTACCTTAAATCTATTAACAAGAAAAATGTACCTGAACGAGCCAGAATGATTCCAGGAAATCCTTTGAAGAAAATCTCCTTTTATCAAGTTTTCCTGGAAAATCACACTTATAGAAATGCAAATGGATTTGGTTTAAAGTATTTAAAATTAGTTCAGCAACCTGAATTTTACACATCTCTGATTGATAGAAATTGTTAATATTTTGAAAACAATGAAACTGAAAAAAATAGTGTGATTTAACAAGAAAGAGTACTTCATGCAGCAAGCCCCATAAAACTGTTAGTTATTTTTCAAAATTTAATAGGTATTTTATTGATTAAAAATAGAATTCAAAATGGACAAGAAAGACACATTTGAAGAATAGTAGAATTCTTATTCATTAAGCAGGAATTAAAACAGGTTGCAGTAATATATAGTCCATTGTACAGAGGAATCTTGGTCAGCAGCTTGAAGGCAATATGAATACTTCTGTCTTTAAGAAAGACACATTTTGCCTCTTCTTTTACCTGATATTCCATTCTTTGGTGATTTCTGATCTGTGTCACTCCTTTAATTCACCTTTCATTGCAATCACTGACAATTTCAGCAACAAGCTCTGTTGCTTTTTCCTTCTTGATTTGTACAGTAACTAGCCACAAATCCTTTGGCTTCCCCAGAACATAAGCCACTGGTTTCTCCGGATTAGGAGTAGACTGGTTGCAGGATGTTCAGTAAATGTTCTTCCCAAGAAGTAAAACCATACTGTTTCTTTGTTCCAGCTGCAAAGAACCTGCCATGATAACAACAGCCTTTAAATGATGATGTCAAAATGTCAAAGAGGAAAGCGGCCGTGTGTGAGGTCAGGAGTCTCACTGATGCAGAAGGCAACAAGGGAAAAAACTAACATGAGTTCTGGTGAATTTTGGAATGGGTTCAAAAAGTGAATGTTTAAGAGAGTGGCATAATATATTTATTCTGGATACAGAATCTGCAGGTTTCCTTCTTCCTTTTTTTTTTTTTTGTTAACTAAGGTTAAACATCCCTCTATATGACTCTCTTACTTCTAGCCCTGCACACTTCCTCAAATGAGAGGAACAAGGAGAGTTTGTGACCCTAATCCTTATATAGAACTCTAATTTATTTAAACTAGAGTCTTAGATTTTGAGTTGTGGACCTTGATTTATGTCAAGATTGTGGTGATATTTTTGATTGACATGGATTTTGTATATCCTGCACATTTTACATAAGCTGCTGTATATGTGGTCAGACTTCACACACACACACACACACACAGAGAATATTCTGAATTGGGATGGACCCACAAGGATCATCATGTCCAGCTATTAAGGGAATGGCCCATTCTTACACAGATTGATGGGATTCTGTCTGACTCATACTCCTGGTCTATTAGAGAGTGGTACAGTTTTGCCTAAAATACACCGGGTGTTCTTTCCAAAATACAGGCAACTCTCAAAAAAATCAAATGGTTGTGAGAGCGTGCTGTTTAAGGAAGAAAACTGCTAGAATGCAGCAGTGCTTTCAGAGGATAGGTGTTGTCTCCAAAGTGTGTAATGACTGACAAGCGATCTCGGATCCCCAGTGCTTGGATGTGGTCTGGGAAATCTTACCCTGGCTGCTATTACAGGCAGGATTGCAGGGCTGGTGCTTGGCCTCGAGTCAGACTCTCACTGGCATCCCTGCTCCCTCCCCGTGGTCTCCTACCAGCAGCAGCAGATGATGGTAACTGACACCAATATAATTGTTTTAAGGAATTGCACAGTGACTTTTTAAAAAGAATTATAGTAATATCTAATAACAATTTGAAGGTACTAGACTTTTGTGGTTTTTTTAATGTCAGAAATGGAATTTCCAACAGTTCAGTTTACTGGCTGCTACATAGGAAAGCTTTTCTGAAAGTTTGTTTAAGGCATTGAGATAATTCAAAAGCACAAATGGGCTTTGCTTGTAGGAATAAATAAATTACTGCTTGTTTTCAGAACCAAGCAGATAATTAATCTGGGTTCACGTGATGGTTTTTGATTTTATTGGATATCAATTCACACCTTCCAGCTCTCATTTTAAGTAAATCAGTTATTATTTTCTGCAAAAGACAGCCTATAGCTCCCATAGCACCTGTTGTCTGTCTCTGGGACATACCAGCACATTTTGCACTTGGTTACCTCAGATTGTATAGGATGAATTCCTTTGTCCAGGGCTAGGGCTAAGTATAGGTGCCCACAGCTGCCAAGGATTTCTGTAATTCCAGTTGCTCTTCAAGGCACAGGGGTGTTTCTGTGACCTTACTCACTGAATGTGGATCACTTGTTTCTCAAAAAAAATTATAGCACTTGTCAGAAATGGAAGCAAGACACTCTTGTGTTTTTGTTAATATTTACAATTCACTGTAGATGTTTTAAATAGGTAATTTTTTTTTTCAAAGGTTTTAAAAATCTTGTCTGTTCTATTCATTGAGTAAAGAGAGGAAGAAAATCAGTAATTGGTCTCTGGTGAGCAGGAGCTTAATTTTAACTGAGATTTCTTCATTTACATACGTAAGAGTCATAAGACATTCTGCTTTGGAGCTAGAGAAAGGCACATTGCTGGGGAAACTGTTCTCCAGTTAGGAGAAGCCTGCCTTTAAACTCAAGCCAGACAGTCTTCCTTACAACAACTTACTTCTCCGTCTTGGTAGAAATAATGATTCCTTGTCTTGTTGAGAAAATGTAAGTGATGATTTTGCATAATACAATTTTCCTACATTTGTTCTGAGCAGAAGAGAGAGGAGAGCTTCAAACTTTGTGGAATATCTAGCTTGTATAAGCTTTGGATCTGTAGCCTGCAACCACATGTGAGAGAAAGACCTCTTGAAATACATGGCAACAGCAAAGGTTTCACCTACTCTGCGAGATTTACTGATCGGGTATTTGGATCTTTTCCTAAAACTCTTGCTATGGAAATTTTTGAGGAATTGATGCCATACTATTTACTTGCTGTATGATTTGGCATGGAGTTCTCTGCTGGCAGCACCGTGGGACTGGTCCCACCTTGAAATGTTGTGATCCATGTTAGGCCTGGATGTTTGAAAACTGTTTGTCTTTACTGGCAGATGCTGGAGGAAGATCAGAGCTGCAATTAACCTATTTAAAGCAAAAGCTTGCACATGACTTAGAAAAAAAACCCTAAACTTTAAAACCAAAGAAGATTTAGAAGTTATAGAACAAATGACTGAATAGAGCAAATCTGGGTTTAATTAACTGTAAAATTGGTTGCAAATGTTTTCAAAAGCTTCTAACATTATGGGTTGGGAAGCTGCTATTTTGGAAGCTCTCGGCAAGTGGCACAGCTCTCCAGGGAGTATGTGGGTGGTGGAAACGCCACACTGGTGTGGGTGATGGAGCCAGGTCCCCCCAAGGAATGATGAAGCCTCTCCCAGGAAGCAGCTGAGCCTGGGGCTGTGCGTGGAGCTTGCTGGCTCCAAGGAGTCCAGCCTGATAGACGTGAGTGTATTTTAGCTCCTATTGTTGTTTCTGCTGCTGAGAAAATTCAAATCTTTTGGAATTTCCTTGTTTAGGAACACTTCCTTGCACAGTTGCCTTGGGACCCAGAATAGCATTACTGACCTTGGTATGGACCATCACAGAACAAAGTACAGATGATCTCCAACCTGTTGGGATTGTCCGAAAAGGTGACTCAGCTGCCTTCCTCAGGATGCCCAGTGCACATGGAGGCCATGAGGAAGCAGGGAAGGGTGAGGGGTTTAAGGAAAATTTGTGCTGCCAAGTGTTGCAACTGCAAATGTTTGGCAAAACATTTTCCAAGGGGCTGGAACAAGGGTCTAATTATAAGAATTGATCTTTTTATTATTGTGAATGAAAGGGATGACATAGCAGAGGAAAAAGCATTTCCAGAGCAGTCAGTATTTCAGCTTGTATTTGATTGTTGCAGAGAAGCATCCAAAACTCTCAGCCAAGCCTCAGTGCTTAAACAGCAGAGACTGGCATAGAATGAGTCAAAATACAGTGGATATTTGTTGATTTAGGTTGCAAATCTAACTTCTGATCCTTTCCAAAATATCAATGTCATTATAAAAACTGGTTTTGTGGCAGAAGCCCTTGCAAACTGGAGTGTTTCCTGGTGAGTAAAGGGAGTTGAATGTTAAAAAAAATTGTGTTTGCTATCTGAGGAGCATTATTAAGAATAATTTAATTTCCCTTTAAAAATCTAGCCTTTATCTAGAAAAGAATAAACCCTGAAAAACACCCCAACAAAATCCCCCCAAAAAATTAAAAAATCAAACTTTGAAAAATGTTTTAATAATGAAGCTGAGCAAATAATTTAAAATATAATTTATTCACTGTATGTAAATAATGTAATAGATCACAAAAGTAATAATTTTTTCAAATTCTTTTACTAATATATCTCTATTTTAATTATTACTTGAAGGATGAAAGTATTTGGTACTTGTCTGGAGTAGCTCTTGATCAGAGTTGTAGTAGCAACAATAGGCTCTGTTCCAGTTCTGTGGTCAGATCAGCACACAGCCTTACAATGGGAGATTTTTACATGTGTGTATTTAAAATCTTTCTCACATACGGATGTCTGTACACTACCTGGTTGTGAAAGCGTCTGTCACAGTTTGTTTGCTGTTTCAGTCAGCAAGTTTCCTTATCAGCTCTGATTAATGCTTTTCCTCCTGCATTTCCACTGGTGTAGGTGACATCTCACCGAGTCTCTGTTACCTTGACCCCAGCAGTGCTGAGACTGCCAGAGCTCTTGTACTGTCCTTGGTGCAGGTTGGGAACTCACCTTTTGCAGCCATGATGGCCTTCAAGCAGATCCCATTTCTGAAAATGAGCCTTCTTAAAATTGCCAGTTTATGCTGAACACTCCAGCTCAGTGTGCAGACTGGGGGGATAGTGCTGCTCTCCAGGCTTTGCTGCTGCTCACAGCTCTACCATCTGTCTGTGGGGCAGGGATGAAACCCCAACAGACACAGCATGTGAGAACTTCTCAGGTGTCACCATTCTTCACAGCCTTCTGGTGAGGTAGCAAAGTCATCATTTTGGTTGTACAAGTGACAGCAGAGGTACAGAGCCACTGCAGTCCAAATCCTCACAGATATTTCAACAACTACTTTCTGTACAGGTGCTGGCCCCAAGTAGACATCACCTGTCTGGTGCAGGTTCTGCAGATCCTTCCTGCCAGCATAAGCTTCATTTCCTTTTCTTTGTAAAAGGAGGAAAATATTTGTTTCAGGGTGTAAGACTTCAGTCTTAGAGGCTACATGGGTGTTGTTAGGACCTGATAATTTTACTGTTATGGAATAATGGGGAATTTTCCTTGTAAGGCCAGGAGCTGTGGTTCAGAAAACTTTCACTGGCTTAACAAAGTAGAAACATTTACAGGCCTCATCAGGAGTAAGTAATAACTTTAATGGAGCAGTTAATTAGTTCTGCTCTTTTCAGGCGGGATCATTAGAATTTAATGAGAATTAATAATTTCATAAAGCATGGAAATATATTGCCCCAAGCGAAATACGGTAACACACATTTCACAGATAGCTATTTTAAATGAATACAGTGACATTTTCTCATATTGTTGGATGATCTATAATATTTTATGTAGTAACTCAGGATAAAGTATTTGGCTCACATTATAAAGTGTGTTACTGTTAGAAGATACGAAGGCCTCATTGTTTGTGAATAGGAATATAAACCTAAATACAGTGATGTAAATGAAATTCTTTATCACTGTTGGCTTTTTTCTTGAACATTTTAAAGACAAAGATCACCTAGACACATCATTGAAGAGCAGCAGAATTCCTTTACCCTGTGCTGTAATCTCTCCTGTCAGCTCTACCACACTACCTATTGATTAAAACAAGCACATTAATAGTTTGAGAATAAGATGTCATAAAAGCAGGACAGAAAATAATCATAAAACCTATATTTGGGGCTATTTAATGGGTCATCATCTGACAACATAATAAGTAACATAACAAACAACAAAAAATATTCCACAAAAGGGGATTATTTCTAGTCTAGCATTTTATGTAAATTATTATCTATAGTTTTTGTGCCTCAATCATTGTTCATGTTATAAAAAGAAGCCACTTCTCATTTCCAGATTCTGGGCTGGTTTAAATTGGCCTGACTTCCACTGGCACTCATGAGGTTGTACCAATGTCCATGAGTCAAGGATGGGGCCCAAATGCTTTAATAAGGACTTCGGAAGTCTTAGAAAGGAGGGAAGGAAATTCTTTCTGTGCATGCTATAACTGCTGATGTGTCTTTTTCACAGAATTTTTCCTTTGCTGCTTGAACATATGGGTGACATTCTTTATTGTATTCATCACAAACTGAAATAGTTGATCAATAAACCCGAATTTGGTGGATGTTATGAATGGTTCCTCTGAACATGGACTGGACTTGCAGGCTAAACAAACACAGCATAAAATGGAGGCAGCCAAAAAGAAGTGTTGATCCTGCCCAGGCCCCACCCCTATGGTGTGGTGTAACATATATACATCTACCACAGTTAAATCAGCATAAAGCTGGTGCCATGGGGCAGAGATGCAGACTTGCACAGTTTCTAATCTTATTCCTAGAAGAATGAAAACTTGGACTAAACATGTCAGAGTGAGTAAGGGCCAAAATAGAGCTCCCCTGCCACTGGGGCTAGGCTGTGGTACCCTATCATTAGAGCACTCTTTGTGGGGAGATCTGAATTCCTCATGCTGTAGCAAAACCTAGCCAAAGCACAGACAGATCAAACTATTCAGCTTTTCATGATGGTCCAACTCATTTCATTTTTCAAAACTGCAGAGCAGTAAAATGAAGCATTCTTTCTTGCTGGCTCTTCTGAGCAAAAAAAAAAATAGGAAGAAAAAATGCTGGCTCAAACTTCAAATGCATAATACATCTCCCATCACAGACGTGAAAGAAAATTACCTACCAGATCTTTTTTCAGTAGGAGTTTGTATTTAAAATGAAACATGTGATCATTACAGTATTTCAACAGTTAGATGAAAAACTACAGCAATATATACATGTGTGTATATATATATATATATATATATATATAATTCTGCAAGAGATGAGTACTTGAAGTAAGCATTCCAAGTATTGGCCATCCAAATATGCAACAAACTACTTTCTGCTTCTCTCAATTTTTCTTACTAATTTTTTTAGATTTAAGACTATAATCCATTTTTTCTCAGCCTCCTTTTCATCTTCCAAGCATGATGTTTTCTGTTACTGTAATGATTGCTATGTACTCCAGCAGCACTGAGGCCCTAGTGGCTGGAAATCAAGAGCTACTGTTTCCGTATAACAAGAAAGAGAATCTCTCTCAGAAAGCTGGCACATACAAGAATATAGAGGGGGGGCATGTGGGCACAACAGAGCAGGGAAGACATTAGAACTCATCACATTTTGTACGTGCGGATGTGAAGGGTGAGGTTTGACCACTGCTCAGTAATCACTGAGGGGGACTAGAATAGGAAAAGGATGTGGCAGCATCTTAAAATCCCTGGGGCCTGATGCAAGCTGGTACCTGTGAGCAGCCCTCGGAGCACCCTGCCCAATCCTCCTACTGCTTCCTCCCCTATGCTGGATCATGTACTAGAGGTGGCCCTGGTTTGGCAGCAATTGTCTTTTTCCACTCATGTTCTGCAAGAATTTTCCCTTGCTCTCCCTAAGCAAGTGGGAAGGTGGGGGAAGGAGGAAACATCATGTCTAGTACTTCGATTACTCCTGAGTTACATTTCTACCTGCTTTAGAGACTTTGGTGCCATGAAATGACCATGCGTCCCCTGTGGGAGGGCAAGCAGTGGAAAACTCCCCGTGCTGGCTCGCAGGTAGCCAGCAGCCTTACACTGCTCCTCCTGACTGGTCCTGCTAGAGACATTGCTGGACTTCTCCTTCTGAAGTCTGCCTTACACCTGTCTCCATCTTCATAGGGGTCAGAGCCGTGAGAACAGTTGCTTTTCACTCACATAATGGGTCTTTCCTCAAAATAACCTGTAAAGAAAGCAAATGGCGATAACAGCTTTTCTAACTCAGACCATCTATGTTGTTTGGGTGCTGGATTAGGCATTAGAGAGCAGTGAGCATCATTACTGCTGTTCTACACTTGATCATATATTATATGATCTATAAACTAGCTACTTGATCCCATCAGATGATTAGTATCTTATTGCTGTATTTTATTAAATATTGATACCAAAGTTTTATTTTCAGCATTTACACACCCTTTTAGTCAATTAACAGTAAAATGAAAAGGTTTCACTTTAGTGACAGTTATTGTAATTATATTTACTTTGTAGTTTATTACCATATGTTGAATATATTTGTACTTTTGTATTGCACCTACAAACTCCTTTAAAAGAACATTAAAGATGCAAAGCATAGTATTCTGAAATTAGGAAATGATAGTGCTTTCCCGTGCAACTTTAAAACTCTTTAGAGAAATCAGACCTGCAGGTTAGCTGTCTGGACACTGATGCAGTGCATGAGGAGAGGCAGCCACTTTCCAGTGGGCTTTAAAGAAACTCCTGGTCTGTAAGCCACCTACACTCACTCAGACCAGAAGTGCGAGAGACAGGGCTCCATCTGAAATCTGACCTCTCTCCAGAAGTGAAGCACCTGGCTGTGGTCAGGAAGGAGCTTCCTTGGTGTGTGCAGGACCTGCAGCCTGCAACAAGCAGCTCTGCTGGTCTGTGCTCTTTTCCCAGGGAGAGAGGCATCAGGACAGTCTCCGAGGGAAAGGCGTGTTGCTGGGGAAATCTCCCATACTGCAGTGAAGTTTCTATTTCCTTCAGGGAGAGTGTAACCTCCTGGCTGCCACAGGGCTGCTTGGGCATTGTAAGTATGATTGCAACTGGATAAATGTAGAAATGTTGCAAGAGTAGCTGATGGACTTGAGGGCTCCCTGTCTTAGGCACCACCTCCACTCCTAGGTATGGAGATGTGCTCTCGGCACTTTCTGTGGCTCAGTGGACCTTCCTTTACTTCATTGCTGAACTTCAGCACAATTTCATAATGAATGGGTTAAACGCATCCCCCACAGATTTGCCCTGTAGATAGGATCTAGGAGTGTTTGAACTCCCTTCAGTCTGTGGAGAAGTAGTCTAAGTCTGCTGTTCCTGTGCAAGTCCTCAATCAGGAAACGATTTTATAGAAGGGATTACTGCTGCTAACTGCAGGGGCATCATAAAACCAGTGATCCCTGCTCCACCTCTGGAAATAGAGGCTGGACGTAGAGAGAGTTTCAGACGGTGCATCCCAAAGGATACAGCCCCAAGGGAAGAGAGGAGCTGCCACAAGCAGTGAGACACAAGAACTGCCCATGTCCTCAGTGCACTTCTCCAGCAGAGGACTAAGGATGATTTGCTCTTTAATGAAAGTTGAAATTGTTTAATACACTTCAAGAAAGGCTCAGAAGGTAGGCAGAAAGCTCACAAACACAGCTCTGGTTTGAGCTTTTCTGTTGTCCCATTGTTCAGGAGGATCTTCAAATGTGCATATCCTGGAGATTTTGTGGTCTCCTTCTGGATCTGAGTTTGAACTCTGGGGCTGCTGTTCATGTGAGCAAAGAAAAACTTCGCAGTGAGCAAAATTCCTGCTGCTTCAACCCACGGAGCTACAGTGACAGTTTTGTCCTTGCAATGGGTTGATTGGAAGGCCTTTGCCTGGTGCTCTGGCTGGAAACTATTGAACCTGACTAAAGTTTGTGGGACTGGGAACCATGTAAATAATAGAGGATTCAGGCAGCACTTTAAAATGCTGTTTTCACAAGCACATAAATCCCATTTAGCAGTATTTTTGTCAAACTGCTCCTTTATGTGATGTTCCTTGTGTGATGGTATAGGAGCCAAGCCTAAAATTTATTCTTCAATGTGTTTCAACTTCAGCTTCTGTCTGAGTTCTTTAGCTGGTGTGAATTCATGTAGCTCCTTTGGCTTTAGAGATGTGATGATTTACACCAGCTGAAGAGAGGTTCCCTCTTTCTAATGTCATTTCCTTGGGTCTTTTTCATGTGGTATTTTCCTGTCATTTCGTTTTTCATTCTTTTCCAAGAATCTTAAATATTTCACTGTAAACATTAAAAATCCACTTGTGTCTCTGGCATCAAATATAACAATAGAATTTGTTTTTACATCTCTCCGTGGTACAATATAGAGGCATTGCCAAAAGCTATCCACTATCATTACAAACATGGGAATGGAAGACATATATAAACATAGAAGTGTAACCCCTTTCTCGAATAGGAGTTTATAATAGCAACAGTGAACTTGACCCAGTGCATTTCCTGTAGGGATAAGGTGACCTGCAGGGGTTAATGGCCCGTGGCTTTGCCTTGGGCTATCATCTCACCCAGCCAGTGATTAATCCTGGAGAAATGCCCTTTGCTCCCATCATTATCCCTTAAATGGAACCTTTAGAATTCAAAATGATTTTGGAATGGAATTTACCACTGCCCTGCACTCCATTCATTGCAAGGAACTTTACTGTAACTGCATGTCACACTTGCATAAATAACCTTCAGAGAGAAAAAAAAAAAAAAAGAAAGATGAAAGGACTGGCCCAGAAAAAGGAATAAAACTACAGTGCAGGCTACCACTGCTGGTAATATTCCAACAGCAGGGTGATGCTATAACAGGAGGCTACAACAGCTGCAGCAAGTGGAGTTAAAAGAGTCCTAAAATATTTGCTGTTTATAAGAATTTTCCTGTGCAAGCATTAACTGTAGCATATTTTCAGGCAGCAATATGTTATATTTTTGTTTTGTTTAGTTAGCTGCTTCCCAGGCATATTCTTGACAAACTAGGTTTTCTTAATATACTTAGGATGGCAAGGTCCCTGTATTGGCAACACATGGCCTGAAGAGCTGCTGAAGGAACTGGTTATTCCTTTGGACAAGCAAAGCGCAAAAGAGACTGTCAATGTCAAGGTAGTGTTCTGCATCAAAGCCAGAAAGCTTCAGGTCATCTGCTGATCTCTCTTGCAGGTCTTTTGCTTGTAAATTGTCTCTGCTAGCTAAGCCGCTCAGGTACTCATACAGCATATTGCTTACATTTTATTCCTGAGAAGGGAGTAAAATCTGTGGTAGTACGTCAATCTGTGCCCTCAGTTAACTTTGTACTCCCCTTCTCATACATCTGATGTAGCCTTCATGCCTGGCTATATTAAGATACACATGCCTAGTACACAAGGTTGTGGAAACAATTAAATCTACTTAGTGTTTTTATCTTTTCATAGACACAAGTTTCCTCATACACTGTTTTAATCAAGGAATGTTTCAAGACAGGAAGATATTCAGCATTAGTGCTGGACAACCAATTTAGCAAAACTCTACCATTAATACACTGGTGACAAAAGTCTGCAATGTCATTCTTGCAGTGTCCCATGCATATGTACAGATGACACTCACACACCAGTGGGAAACATATTTCTAATGTTTTTGGAGTTGTTCTGCATGTGGAGCCATGTCACCTGTTGCATGAGGTGACCCTGGCAGTAGTGGTCACCCAGTGTATGGCTGTATTTTGATCCTAGTCAGGGCCATTATTTATTCAGTAGCATCTTGCACTTTTTTTTTTTTTTACTTTATTGCGGATCAACCTCAGCCAAGACAATCTATAGCTACTGCAAAGGTGAAATGTTCTCCAGATGGTTCAGGGTTAACAGAGTTTGGGATGCTCTCCAACAAGCTTCTCACTCTTCTTCTGCTGTGTGTCCAGCATGCAGCAAAACGAAGCAGGGCTGTCGCACTCCTGGGCCTGGCTCCTGGACGCTGTCCCTGTGTGGTGCTTGTCTGCCAGAAGCTGCTGACTGCAGTATAGAGCAGCTCATAAGCAGAGATGGCCACAGTCTTCTCTACTGCTCTTTCAATGAGTGAACCCAAATCAAGGCTTTGATGGAAAGTGGCCTTCCACACTGTACCAGCATTCCCTGCAGGTGGTATCAGGAGGGGTTTCTGATAAGTACAGTGATGGTGTGGCCCTGCTCTGAACCTTTACCTTGCTTGCTGAGCAATGAGCCTGCAATGGACTTTGCCAGGTTTCTGGACTGCGTGGAGCTCTGGTCTCAAACCCATGAACGAGAACTCTGTGGATCAGTGGCTGAAGGTACAAGGTCAGCATTGGAGGAATATATACACTGAACAGCTTTAGCACTCAACGCCTAGACTTTTATATTCTTAGGGTTTAGTATTTAAAATATACTCCAGCCCCTCTACTCCTGCAGTAGCCAAAGAAATCCATGCTGTTGTGCCATGGTTTTCCGTGACTGCTGGGCCACCTGGCAGTGCCCAGAGAGAAGCACAGTTCCCAGGTTTGGGACCAGGACTTTCGTGGCCTTTGCTGTCTAAATTTCTACTCTGCACTGTGCCAGTCAGATCTAACACAAAGGCAGACAATACAAATGTGATTCTTTGGCTTGCTGACCTTCTTTCTTGATAACAATCTCATCAACCCCCCTTGTATCTCACTCCCCATTCATGGTGTCTCAACTAAATTCTAAAGTGACTGGAGGATGTGTCACATTATGGAAAGATGTAAAACCTCTAGGGATACTGTTGGGGAGCTATATCAACCAGAGAGTGCAAATGCAGACCCTGGAGCTACCTATAGCTGACCCACTCCCTCATGTTTTGAAATATTTTCCCCATGCTTTCCTTAAGTTTTCTTCATATTCCAAAATCAAACTAAACCCCTGATTATATTTTTTAAGTTGCCTATTAAGTGGACACTAATTGTACGTGAAGATTTAGCATTAATCATTTAAAATAACATGGGAAAGGAAGAGAAAGTGAGGACTAGGTTTGGTTGTCTGTTTTGGGGGGGTTTTTCCCAATTATGCTGGAAAAAGGCATTATATGTTTTGGGGATATTTGATTTTTAAAAATGAGATCTATCTTCCTTCTTATTTTTCATCAAGACCGTAAACATTATAAAATAAAATTTTAAAATTACCAGTATTTATATCAATGCTTATAATATTTTCTGGAGAAGTCTTTGCTTCTTTGTTAAGAGAAAGCTGCTGCTCAGCATCAGAAACTCCTAATACATTCTTTAGCAACACCAGGTATCAGAAAAGATGCTACATGTATTCTTATGCATAAATGAATTGAAAGAGGGGTGCATGTCTTTACTTTTGGGAGCAACTTTAGTTCTGGAAATGAGAAGAAAAAAGTTTACAGTTAAATCTTTTAAGTGTTACAGCTGTTAGGAAAAAAGGAATTTTGTCTGAAAATGAGTGTTCTGATTCTAGTTTACTGGGAAGGAGAAAGAGTAATAAATTGTATCATGTTTACAAGCACCTGTACAAAGTGTTGCTGTATGTGTAAAACCTCAGGGCATGTGGGGCCATACCACAGTTGGGACACCCATCCTTCCTTCTGTTTTGTTGGAGGGAGGAAGTGTCTTGTCCCTATCTTGGGACTGAGAGAGGCAGTCTGGGATTGAGCCAGTGTTACCACCATCACTGTAACATGGGATTATCTAAATCAGATTTATGTCATGTTTTTTACTTAAAGACAATGAAATTCCTTGTTGGTTTTATGTCTTTTTTTCCCCCTGCAATACTACCAGCTATGAGGAAACATTTAAAACAACCATATGCCTGAAAATAATTCATTATGAATTCTGTTAAATCCTCCCAACTGTTTTCATTTTACCAGTCTTAGAGCCATGTTTCATTGTGTATTTGGAGGGAATCAGGCACCACAGAACCTGAAACCTGAAAGAGACCTCTACATTTAATTAGGGTATAAATAATGGTAATAATTTGATGGGGCTCCTTGAATAACACAACAACAGAGTGGGGTTTGGTTTACAGCATCATACCATACCTTGTCTGTAGAGCTTGTGCTGCAGATTGCTTTCCTACAGATTGGCTCCTGCCAGTGAGAAGGTTATAAATGCCCACCTTAATCACTGGTTATATCTAAACCCCCCAATTTAATCCCTATATAGGGCACCATGTACTTTTTAAGATGCAACTTGAAGAACTTAAAAGAGTGGAAAATATGTTCTTATTAAGGCTGCCATGTGATAATACAGGGGCTGGGACAGAGAGCTGGTCCCAAGCGTGTTAATCTGTAAGGGAGCAAACAACAACCCTGTAAAGGGTTCCACAACACCACTCTGCTGAGACACTGGATAGCCCAGGACTCGTTAAGAATTCCTTTTGTTTTATAAAATAATTTTCATCTATTTAAAACAAGGGCAGGGGAGGGGGAGAAATTACAAAATTCCTTAAAACTAGAAAACAAAAACTTCTGTAAACTCCAATTATTTTTTAAAGAAAGCATTGTTTCTAGTCAGCTTCATAGGCTGGATGCTATGGCACATGGATGGCTGTGGAGTTCAAGCACACTTACTCTGCCTTCTCTTGCCTCTGCTCACAAAGAATTCAAATACAAAATATCACCCAGGGAAAATAAAACGGAAAACTTCATTGGTTGACTAATGTTTTCCCCTTTCACTTTCAACACTGTATCTGATCATCATGACCTTTACCTAAGGGGGTGTATTAGGACATGTGTTTGCTGGCACAGCCAAATAGGCTGGTTTCTAAACCACTTGGTAGACAGACTTTCCACTGGCAATATAATGTCTCTGTGCTCATTCCCTGGTACAGAGGTCCCTAATCCCAAGAGAAGGGGACAAGGACATGCAGTGAATCTGTGCACCAGAGATCACTTCAGTGTATCCCCATTGCTAATGACCACATGTATTCCCCAGACAACATTTTCAACAGGAGAAGGGCAAATTGCCTTCTGGAGTAATCCTTGTTTGTAGAGATTTGAGTGCAGCTGTCAAGGAAGGGCAGCAGAGCCAGTATTGTTCCACAGAGACTTGTGGCATCATGGCCGTGTTGCAGCCATTTATCATCAGCCTCTGTCATTCCCAAACCAGGGCCTCTCACATGATAACGCAGAGTGCCACTGCTCCTTTACTGACTTAGTCCCTGGTTAATCAGTTTGTTCAGGTTTTGAATGCTGTATTCAAGCATATTTTTAACAATGAAAAGCTCTCTGTGCTAAAAGAAAGGTCCTACGTATTTGAGTCACATTCTTTTCTCTCCAATCGTTTCAGGTTTTGTGTCACTTGATTTGTACTAGCTGCGGCTCATTATGAGAAGTATTTGTCAGTGTGGGCACTAAGGCACGCACAGGCCTACATGTGAAATTTAATTATGGGCATGGGAATTTCCTGTCCATTCCCTTGAAATATTGTTGCTTAAAACTTGATAGAGTGAAGGTTTTGCAAATTGAAAGAGAGAACCATGAAGGAAGATAGACAGAGGAATAGACAGAGGGGTCCAGAGATGTCTGATGTCTGGGGATTGAAGAAAAAAGCCAGGTTCCCTTAGGAGCAGTGAATGACCTTGGAGCCATTGGAACAGAGAAAAAAGAAGACACCCTGAAGGCACTGAGGGATACAGGATGAAGCCTGATGGCAAACACTGGGGGACGGGTCATCGAAAGAGATCAAGAGAGGAAAAAGGGCTTGGAGGGGAGAAAGAAAGGTTAGAGCTGGAGGGAGTCTTCTGTCCAGGGCACCTTTATATCAGAGATTGTGAGTACAGGATGCACATGCTGATATTACAGTGCAAGGTACTCAGAAAAACTGTGGGATAAAATTGGCATAATTTTTATTTCATAGGTTTGCTCTGTCTCTCCTATCTCACTAGAAAGACTTGAGCAAGTGCTGAGCCCTGGTCACTAGTGCACAGCTGAGCAGGATGGAAGGTTTTTGCAAATTAAGGCGTGTGCTGAGAACCCTCCTGCTCATGCAGTGATGCTGTTTGTATCTTTGAGAGTTTTATACAAGATGGAGAAATCTTTCTTTACAGGTGGGCAAGGGACATCTTCATTGTTACTCATGTCCTTCTTGAGGTAGCGACTGTATTAAGCATTTCCTACATACTCAGGACCTCTAACTGCAGAATCCAATCATGCTGCAGGACTTTTGAAAGTCATCAAAAGTCTTTTTGATGACTTTCATCTTTTGAAATCTCATTTAAGTAAAAAAACCCTGTGGTTTGCAATCCGCTTTGCTCAGTTTGGGTTCTTATACCATGACCACTGTTTCTGTCCTAAGACCCTGTAACCTTCTTCTCCTCTCAGGGAGCACAGCTCTGACCCTCAGCTCCATGCTGGCTGCTGTGGGGTTACCCCAGTGCCAGAGCACCAGCCACATACAGGGCACATGAGCATTATCACATACAAGGTCATGGGGCAGAGATGGGGTTTTTTGGAGAGAAAGAGATGGGAGGAGGTAGCTCGTTCCTGATACAGCATCACAAACAGCTCCAGCATTATAACAGAGCCCTGCGAAGGCATTGAGGCTCCCTCAATTATTACTCTCTTTCTCCCTGCTCTAAATCCATCCCTGGTAGAACTTCAAGAAGGAACTGAGGAGCTCTGCTAGCTGCAACCTGACAGATAACACTGGTATCTTAATCAGCAGAGCCTGAGGTATGGCCACAAACTTCCCAGGTGCTTTTCTCTGCCTACCAGTGTGGTGCCTGTCAGTGGCTCACTGTCTGCTTTTCACTGATGAACATTCAATAGATTTCAACCAAGCTTCGTGACAGTGCTGTTGTTGCTTGTGGTGCAGCTAGAGAGAGCTGGATGTTGTCTCCATGCCCTTGGGAGGGAAACCGTCAAAACACCAGCAGACAGCAGAGCCGCTGCGTTGTCTCCCTGAGTTTGCAGATGGTATGAAAATAGGGAGCTTTCATTTCAGCAGAATGATAAAATCTGAAACTTAATTGTGACAGCTGCATTTGCATTAACTATTTCAGTACCTGAGCATTTTAGCAACATGTTTAAAACCTGAGTCTATCAGTTCTCTCTGTCATAATAATGACCTCCAGTTCAAAAGTTAATTTTCAGCTTCCACCCTAATAACTTCTGATGCAGTTTTCAGTTCCCAGTATAGATTGGCATGTTGGAAACTGAAAATGTAGATACATACATTTAATTTAATACTGAGAAAATACAGGTCTTTCCTGTCTTGATTATATTGCTTATTTACCTTGTTAGGATGATAGAAGTTCTTGCTCCCTTGACTTGGGCTGTGGAGAAGATCTGCTAGGTCAGTGGCCGTTCTTTTTGAAGGCGTTCCCTGGAGCGCATCTGTTTTGTGTTTTGCACACAATTGCATAACCAGAGCTATGGCTGAGGAGCTTTTCAGAACCACTTCCCTAGTCATGATAACTGGATTACTGTATCAACCATGAATTACTCCATAAAGAATACAAATAACTGATGTTCATTGGGCTATGGGGTCAAATTTGCACCTTTAGAACTTGAGATACAGCTGAGTTTCAGCTAAAACACAGTAACTTAAGACACGTTACTTAAAATCAGAGATAACTCCTTCAAAATTGATTATTTTCCATTTGAACAATTACCATGCTTTAAAATTTTATCTCCAATCAAATTTAAGAACTTTCCGTAAGTCTAAGCATTACTTTTGGAGAAAGTAGAATGTGAAGAATTTGCAATAGGAGGTGTTAGTATATAGCTGAAGAATGGAAACAAATTCATACAAAATTATAAAGCTAGACATATACTTGAAAGCTAACAGTCTTATTTGCACCTTATTTTAACTTAACACTATCGCCATAGTCTCCATTATTTGGTGCTGGAGTCATATAGTCTACTGATGTGCAGATAATGTCACAGTCCCAGAGTAATAGCTTTCTGTTTGGAGGGTATTGAAAGAACAATTGTTAGTAAATTAAAACTTCAGAGAAGCCTAAGGCCTGAGATAAAACAATGCAGATACCTTATTTACCCATATCTCATTAGAATCCAAAAAGTAAAGGTATATTTCATATTGATAGCAAGTTATGAAAGCATCACTATCAACTTAGTTACAGTCTAACAACTCTCACACTTTTAAGAAGAAGGGCACCCCACAAGAGAGAGAAACAGAAAAAAGACTCTCTAGAATGGGACATCAGTCCTAAGTAGAGAGAGGAGGAAAAAGCAGCTCGCTGTAGACTACAGTAGCTAGCAGAGTGGGGATGGGATCAGAAGAGAGAAAAGAGACTGAGAAGAATAAAATACTTAACCATTATTTGCTGGGGTAAAATATATAACTATTAGTGAGATTCTGACAGATTTACAAGCATGAAATCAAGCTGACTCACTTGCTATCAGCTGTAACTATGTAAAATATGCTGCTCCAACTAAATTGGCAAAGGAAATAAAAAAAGAATGGTTTGCACATAAAGAGCTAAATTTTATGTTGATTCACCATATGTCCTTTGCCACCTCAGAGGAATAAAGATCTGAAGAGCATAAATATGCAGAGAATGTTGGCCAGGTTTTGCATTTTTAGTATTTTCTAGTTCTTCCATAAATACAACACTCTTGCATCAGGTCTGACTGCTGTCAGCTGCATTGGTTGTAAAATTCCACCACTGACAGATAGCAAAATACAGATCATTTATGGGTCCCTTTTTCTTCTTGTTGGAGCATGGGATTTAGAGAGAAACACAAGCCAGCTTGTTGATATTCATCCAGTTGGAAGACTGTTTCTAGGGAACATGCTTAACACATAAACTTTTGGAGTAGGGACTGTCTTTTGTTCTGTGTTTGTGCCAGGTGGTCTTGGTCTCTAAACAGGGGTTCTGGTTGCACTAATAATAAATAATCTTTAAAGATTATAGTAATTGTTGATTTGGAGGCGACAAAGAGGTGTAGAAAGCAAGCCAGTCATTTATAAAAATCCAGCCTAGGCTGGCGTAGCCTTTTCAGTGCTGTGAGCCAAATGTCAGCTTTGGGGCACCTCTGTAAGGCGATCTCTGGAGCTCCATCAGAGCAGGGTTCTCCTCCAACACAGGTGGGCTGACAGTTTACAGAGTAAGTGTTTGGGCATGTGGAGGTGCTTGGGGAGGTAATATGCCAGCTGACATGATCCTGGCAGCCAGCTCTGGCTCATGGGCTGCTGCTTTGATCTGGCCTTTTCATTGCACTCATGAGAACTGCTCCATTTTTTCAAACATGTTGATAAATTTATCATTTTATCCTGTATTTGCTTAACTCATATAATCGCTATGAAGTGACTTGAGAGTTCTCTGTACGTATTCCATAATCCGTGCTTGGGAGTTGTGTCATCTTGATTAGGTGTGATCGTGTAGGGTCTTGCAATGAAGGTTTTGTTCCTGGTCCTTGGCTGAAGGAGAACAGAGACACTTAGGGCAGAAGTGTGGATGCCAGCAGCAGTGCCTTTTTGCCCGCTCTGTCACAGCAAACACCACATTTTCAGGTGGAATCTTCTAAAATTAATCACCAGCAGACAAGCATTCAGTATAAACAGGCAGTGGGATATTAATTATGAGTCAGTATGAATGAAATAGGTGCCAGTAATATCCTGTGCACACAATTGTAAGGTGCCTACACACAAACATGTAGCACTCAACTGCTTGTTTGCTCTCATGCAAGAATAAGACCGTGACTGAGGTACAGTCTGCACATTAGCACACAGAAGACATGCAATAGGGTCAAGTAATACATGTATGTATATAAATTACATTATGTTGCAAAAACTATGTTTCTGTTTCTCTTCGAATCGACTATTTAAAAAAAAATGGGCCAGGAATTTCCAAGGAAATTCAATTGTATATTGTGCAAATTGTGTACAGTTTGGAAATATAGTAGCAAACAGTAATACAGACCCTATTATAATGACCAGGTGATGAAGGGCTAAAATCAGAGTGAGAATAAGAGATCCTTATAAAGAGGTGCACATAATTGATAATACATTCTAAGGTGTGGGTATAAAACTGACGATTAGCCTGACTGACCAGCAGAAGCTGAACCACACGCAAGGTTCAAAGACAGAAGGACTGAGCTACTTTAACTCAGAATCTATGGGAAAAAAAACCGTATTAGCATTACTTTTACCAGCTCATGGAAACATCATGCTAATTTGTGCTGTTCTGCTCCACCTCTTAAACCATAAGTTTAGGTTAAAAGTTGCTGCATTCACTCTCAAAAAGCCTGTATGCTGCTGGTTGTCTTTTTCTTTGGAGTTCCAACCAGCATGAGATTCAGGGAAGTGCCTGGCCAAGGTCATGGTGTCCATGTCTCAGGAAGGATGCGAGGCTGTGAACTTCACAGCCATCAGAGGTAAAAGCATGACTTGGCTCCCCAAGCAACTGCTTTCAGGCTTACTCTCCTCTCAGAAGAGTGTAAAGAAATGCAGCCACTCCTGACCCTGGGATCAGCTCAGCTGGTCAGAGCCTGGTGCTAATAATGCCGAGGTTGTGGGCTTGATTGATGCATGGGCCATTCATTTAAGAGTTGGACTTGAAGATCCTTGTGGGTCCCTTCTAATGTAGAATGTTGGGTGATTCTGTTTATCACTAAGGCAAAGAAATGAAACAGCCCTTACTTGTGGTCAAAGGGAGCAATCAAGAAGACATTTTGGCATCTAATAAGACAAGACTTGGGGAAAAAAGCTACTCATGTACTTGACCTGATTGGTTAACCAAAATCAGCCTCATTGTTGTAATAAGAAATTGTTGATGGAATTACGTATTTCTTTGATGCTGTTATGATTATTTTCAAAGGCTGTGCACAGACAGGACAGTCCTGATCCCTGAACACAGCAGAAATGTGACAGCAAGGAATGTCATCTTTTTTCTGTAACTCCAAATCCTTTACCAGATCTTGCTATTCACTGTAAAAGGGGACTTCCTTGAATATAAAAGTCACTTTTACACAGCCACTAAGTCTGCCATACTGTTCATTTTCCTACTGCATATGTTTGACATCTGTAAGAAATATTGTTGTACATGGTTTGAATATACAGCCCACCACTCAAGCCATGCAGAAAGTCTGGAGGAGATGGCAGAAGCTCAAGACATCTGAACAGAACTTTTACTGTTAGAGGGGTATGTGGGTTTTCAACCAGAATAATCTTGATTAGCTAAAAAGGAAAAAAGATAAAGTATTTCTGTCTTAAACATTTAATGGTGGGGTAATTCACTGTATTTCAGAGCAGAAGCAGTGGGCCTGAACAGCAAATTTTTCAGCAATGCAATTGCAGTCTCTCAAATGTTGAAGTCTGGGGAGAATTTTGATTTCTTCCTTTGCTCTGGTACCTCAAAACCAGGAAATTATCAATTCTAATTTTTAATTTGTCAGTAACTTTTCTGTCTTCTACTTTAAAGCAAATTAATTACCCTCTTTATTTTTCTAAGATGCATCAGAAATTTAATCTTTTAATTTGTATTGGTCTCTTAGGCAAATAATGTATATGTATATTTTATTATTTTTTTGGAAAAAAGTTTATGCTTTGCGGTGTTTTTAATAATAAGAGAAAGACAATATAAAACAATTAAAAAAAATATAAAGACAATATCAGACCAGACAGGTCTACCACACAGCTCTGCAGACATCAAATCCCTTAGTAGGATTCTGTGCTGGCCTTAGAGAAGATTACATCTGTGGTATTAAAGGCCAGTTCCCGAGGGCCTTTCTTCTCACATAAATTAACTGTAAAGCAGTGGCAGAGGGGTGAGGCCAGGGATGGGCATTGACACTGTTGGGAGTTTTGATTTGCTTCTATCTGGATGGATTAGTTAAAGAACTGCCACAGGATTTAAATTTAAGGAGACAGTCCTGGTAAAGTACTGGTTCCTCTCAAGACTTCTTTATTTCTATATTTTGTGAAGGAACTGAGGATCTGGAAGAAAAATACCTGAAATTCAGAGTTGTACTGGCAGTTCACTTGTTGCTGATGTGGTGCCTGGGTCCTGCCTGGCAGTCCAGCCCCAGGGCAGGGAGATCCTGAGGGGTCTTTGGTCAAGAAACTCAGGCACAGGCTGAATAGAACCCCAGAGCAGAGTTCAGCTTTCACAGCCCAGCTCCTGGATCCCCAGGGCCTGGATCAGCCCAGCCACCCTGGTGCTGGGCCTCGGGTAGCTCTGCTCTCATTCTCAATATCTCACCTACTTGCCCTGTCCTGCCCTCAGCATCTCACAGCTGTGCCCACGGGCTGGAGCGTTACACCTCTTCTGAGGTTTTCCCTTCCTCTCTTCTCCAGAGCTCCTCTCTGGGAGCTGTGGTGGCTGCTCAGAAAGTGGGAATCTGGAGAGGAGAGGAGATGTAAGTCTCTGTCACTGTCTGGAGGTTTTTTGTAGGATAAATATTCTGTGTGAACAAACCCATGATATCTCATTGTCATGACAGATACAATCCTTAAAGGTTGTCTGGTCAGCAGAAATATAAAATAAAAACTGTAAATTGGTCTCCTAAGTTGCTCAGGACCCAAAACTGTCTTCTTGTAGTGCAGGGTGTGTATTCCCCGTTGTAAGGATTTTGTGGAGGTCAGATGTTTAGCCATATCCCACCTCCTGCTGGTTTCCTGTTTAAGGAGACACCTGGCAGAGTTGTGCCTTCTTCAGCCAACCCAGAGGAGCTTTGGCAATACTTTCAAAATGTTGTGAGTACCAGAGGCCATACAAAAGTGTATTGACTGATAAGCCTAGGCTTGTTCCTGCCAGAATATAGTATGGTGTCATGGTTTAGGAATGGTATTCCCCAATTTAGTACTCCCACTAAAAAGAAAACCATGAGCAGCTCCCTCCCTGCTCTGGTGAGAGAGACAAAAGGCACAGATAATGAGTCGAGATAAGAACAATTTATTTGAAACAGCAATGAGATGAGAAAAACACAGTAACAGCAACAATATTACTAAAAAAAGTGTACAAAAAGAGGGTGATTTACATGCAAAACGCTCATCCCACAGCAACAACGAACAATGGCGGTCAGGTTTCCCACTTGCACCATGCTTTTCTCGGCCCAAAGCCATGGCCTCTTCTTGGAAGCAAGAGTCTCTTACTTAGACCCTTGGCAACGATGTCAGCGGTAGAGAATCAAAGCTAGACAGACCACACAGTTCCAGGCTCTGCCCCCTCACAGCAACTGCAAAAATTTACTCTGTCCTGGACAAAACCAGGATACGTGGATACAACCAGGGAAAGCAAAGAGAGCTTGAAGTGACAGTTTGCAGATACCTGATCTTTGTCCCTTGGCTCAGCACACCTAAGCCTGAACACAGCTGCAGTGACTAAACACTGTGGATGTAGCCAGGATGACCGTACTAAGCAGAAAACAGGTGGGATCACCATTATAAGCCCTGCCAATGGCTTTTTTCCACTTTTCTGCTCTAACCCTGCCCATCCCAGTTCTCTCCTGTGGCATGGGGGAGAGGAGGTGCAGACACTGTTAGCAGAACAGCATAGATGTCCCATATTCTTTAGCTCCCATGTCAGACCTCTTATTTTTTCACAAGGTGCCTGTTTTTATAGGTGAAATGGATCGATTCCTCTGCTTTGAGAAAGGTCTTCTAGATAGCTAACAAAGGAGACTCTTCATTAGAAAGAGGTGGTTCTGGAGGGGGTACTTGGCAGGTTATAGGTGAGAACTGTCTTTTCTTAACCAATGTCTAGCTCCATTAATTATAAAACTGTAATCTAACAGCATCCTGTGGAGTGTCAGGCACAGATGGAGGCGGAGAAGTCTTCCCCAGATCATGAGGAGGTGGTTCTGTTAAGTGCATGACCCCATGACAGGGCCTGTGGAGTCTGACCTGGAAGGCGAGCAAGACAGGGAGGTGAGTTTGACTAGCAAGTCATCAACTTCTTTTCTTTAGCACACAGAAGAAAAGAGTAAAGAGGGAGAGACAAGAGGAGAAAAAAATGGTAAAGGTGGCAAAGAAGTACTGATCTGTGCTCCTGCAGCAGGCAGAGCTGGCACTAGTTTACCAGCATCCATTATATCTTTTGCCTAATTTAAAAAGTAGTTTCTAATTATTTGTCATGTATTTGATAGAGTGGAAAGTAGCTATGGTGCTAGAAAAACTCTGGAAAGAGTAAGCAAATTAAAATGACACAGCTGTTCCAAGCTTTCGCAGCCTCCCAAGAAGACAGCTCAGACTGCAGCGCGACACACACCACATTTCATTGGCGTGCGTCCACTGTTTGTGTCACAGCCAGACAGCTTACATTAGAGTTTGGCCCGAATGTGAAAAGTCTTCTTATTTGAGTTTGAGAAATACGGAATCATATTCAGATTTTAAAGCTTTTTAATTAATAAAAGTTTAGGATAGAAAATTCAGTACAGCTGTTACTGCTGCATCCAGACAGGGCTTAGAAGGCGGACATTCAGCAGGGGTGTGCTTCCAGCAACCCTCATCCTTCAAGGGTGATGAGCAGCCTCCAGCCCTGCTGGCTTCCCTGAGAGCAAGTGTGCAGTCTCTCCTAGCGCTAACCTCGTGTGACAGGTTGAACTTACAGCTCAGGAGGGTGGATGCCTGCCTGTGATCCAGGACTCTGTTACAGCTGCTGACAGAGCATCATTCAGAGAGGTCTGTTCCCTGGTGAAAGCCCGAGCCACTCTACTTCCCACCAGCAGAGTTACATCAGTGTAAAGCCACCATAGGAAAAATCAGAATAAAGCCCAATGTGGAGGAACTTACTAGAAAGTGTAAAGAGGTCATAAATCTTACTCCAGTTGCACTTCAGATCAGGAAGTTTTGTTCTGGACCTGGTGTATGGCTGCTTTGGGTGCTGAAGCCATCTTAAAAATTACCTAAGCGTTCCCTCAGGGGAGTATCCCTCACCAGCCCTGTACCTTCTGTGTAATGCGATTTAATACTTGAAAGAGAGCACTCAACTTTTTGCTGCAGCATAATATAGAGCAGTTTGGGAAGTGGCATCTTGGTGTTATATTACAGTTGCACTACAAGCTGTTCTGGGTGTTACCTAGACCAGGACTGAAGGGGAGGGCAGGGGAATAAATATATGTTTAGAAGTAAGATTACTCCTGAATCCTTTTCAGACTAGATTCATAGGCTCACCTGAGTACAGCCCACATAACTGAGGAAGATGAGGTCTGTTGCAGGGTGACAAACTACTTACAGACTGAAGACCATGTCTAGTATAGTCCTCTGAAATGGGAGATCAAGTGAAATTCCTCATCTGGTCAAGTGGGAAGGACTGGAGGCCAGATTTCCTTAATGTTGGAGATATAAGAGAGGACAGAGGAAAACAATACATTTTGTTAGACTTGTTTTTAATTGATTAAAAAATAGATTTAAGTTAAGTCAGGACACGGGGTTTTTTCCAAAGTCAGACCAAAATAATTTCCATACCTCTGCTTAGAGCTGCATTTGTGCACAGCTCTCCTTGGCTGAGCCAAGCACAAGAACAGCCTGTGTAAGTAACAGTGTGGCCCTAGGTATGACGGACCATGAGTGTGGATGAACGAATTACTGTACAGTCTTGTTCTTGATTTGGAATTATGGTAAATATTTATCTACTAATGCAAATCAGATTCAGTCTACCAAGATTGATTTTCATATAATTTGACCTTGTCTAATAAGTCTTCTTGACCAGATGAATTGCAGGGACTTTGCACTGATTTATTTTTGCTTATGCATAAAGTACTGTGTGCTTGTTCATTTATTATGCTTAGCACATCAGACTCGGGAAGATTATATTATTTGAAAATTAAATTTCACACGTTAATATTTTAACATAGACCTCCCTTCAGCCATTTGATTTCCTATAGCTCTGTCCTCCAACAAGAAGAAAATGCATAGAAAAAAATTACTTATTTTTCTGAAGTTTGCATTTTAAGTAATAATCCCAGAACTGCCACTCTGCATACTCATACGTTGATGGAAGAAGAAAACTACACAATGTAAGGTTACCCTAAGCATTTTACCCTAACCTATGTCCACAAATACTGATGTGACTCAATCGTCATTGTAGTGTTATTGTGCCACTACAGGGAGATTTTGCCATTATTTGATCACCTTATCTTTAACTGTGTTCCTTAACATATTTTGGTTTCTATTACTCTTTACATTAACTCCACCCTAAATGCAGAAGTTTTTGTTAAGCTGGATCCAAAGTTACTGACATTAAGGGAGAGGCTCCCTTTCGTTTTAACAGCTGGGGTATCAGGCTCCTGCTCCCAGCAGTGCCTTCAGTTCTTGAATCTATTTTAAACAATAACTGTATAGGAACATAATTGTGTGAGGGTAAGATAATTATGATTGTAATTAATCTTTCGCATATTATTATCTTACATTTCAGCTGAAGTAACCTCATGCTGATATGTTCTTTCGATTACTATGGTTCTTTCCTCCTGTCTTCGCTTACATTGAAGTCTAAAGATACATCATTTACTCATTTAATTAACTGCCCCTTTTAGAACATTTATGCTTATGGTAAATTTGTTTCAACACTGACGTCTTCAGTATCTCCCCAGATACCTCTTTGCATCTATTTCAACAAATTGCAGCCTATTTATCATTATTAATTGTTTACAGTCCTTCAAGCAGTCCAGGATTTATCTTAAATTATTTAATATAGACCCCTCACTTTTTAAAATATGAAGCTGAATTATGTCATTTAGCCAATTACCCAAGCAAACTGTGAATGTGATTATCCTGATCATTAAAAAACAGTTGTGTTTTGACCACTGTATGGTTGGAAAATAGAGCCTCTATAAAACTCAGCTAGGCATGTGTGCATGTATATATCCTTCCAAACAAGTAACAATAAAACCCGATTTGTCATACGACCTTTATATATATCTATACACATGCACACACATATCTATATCTGGAATCATAGTCACTTCTTTTTTAAAACAAATTTTTAGCTACATTAGAATTAAGATGTTTTGGGATTCTTCACCTATAGGGCCATGATCATAGGGCCATGATTCTGCAAAGCATTTAAGTATGTTACAGTGTGGAATTACACTGGTGTCAACAGAATGAATGTGCCTGAAGAAATGCATTTAAGGCCTGTGATTGAATTTAAGTAGCAGAACTTGAAGACAAACCAGTTCTAAAATAACTTTGTATGGTTCTTCTGTTAATGAAAGTATGAACATTTAAATCATGAATACCTGTTACTGTCTTGCCAGTGACAGAAGCAAGCACTGAGTTCTATAAGAAAATTATATCTACTTCTGTCTATAATGATGGAGATCAAACTTTTAGCCCTTCAGCTCCTCATGTTTTGAGATTCAATAGTGTACTTCAGAAGATTATAATTTTAGCAGAAAGATATCCACATGTAAGAGGCAAAAATATTTCCCTAGAAGACTGATGAAAATTAAATATCAGGTGGATGAAAATTAAATATCAGGTGTTTGAAACTGCTCAGATGTTTAGAAAGTTAGAATTTGCTGAAGGGAAAGGAATTTGTACCCAAAGATCAGGCAATGCATTAAAAATGCATGGGTAAATATGAAAAAACCTCCCCATAGGATGCATTGTGGAACCATGTGATAAAATCAATTTCACAGTGAATCATGCAGCTCTGCAGTTCCATGTTGATAACTCACAATTCAGCTGAGAGTCAGAAAATATTTAGTAATTTTTTTTACAGCCTCAACTCTTAAATTCATATGATTACAGCGGGAATTCCAACTTTAATTAAATTTGAAGTAAGTCCCTGCCTGCAGAACAATGCTACAAGCCGTGTTCATGTATGCTCTAAAAGCTTGGAAATCAAAAGACAAATAAAAGCAACCTGAAATTTTTTTTGTTTGTGTAGACTTTTATTGCTAATAGATTGTAAATAAGCTTTATTTGTTTCATGTGGAGACTGCTTTATTCAAAATGAATAACAAACTACAATACTGAGCTAAGGAGAGGAATACAGTGAAATTAGACAACCTATAAAGCATTCTATTTAATCTAACACAGGATTGCAGAGTGACAAACTCTGTCCTGGTAAACTAAAACACTAGCAATAAAGGCTGATGAGGTATGAGCAGAAATGTAACCTGCCTTAATGCCGGTGAAAAGATCCACCGAACTGCTGTGTGTTCCCAACTAATAAAATACAATTGACACGTGTCACCAGCTGTGTGTAAGGGACCCAATCAGTGATGGATAAACAGGCACATCATCTCTTTCCCCCTTTTATTTTTGCATAATATACTGAGTGACTTTATCAAAGAACAAGAAGGGTCTTTTTCAAGAACTATCCCAAATGTACTCCTTTGAAATGTCAGGGCATCCTTTAAGCATTCCCACTGATCTGTTCTGGGGATCATACAGGAATTACAGGTATATAACACACATATAAATAATGATAACATTACTGAGGTTGAAAAAGCAAGCTCCCGAAAATTAGGAAGTTTCATGAATGGGGTTTTGTGTAACTCCAGTCTTTTTTGAGCTTGTATCTAAGTTTTGACTAGCATGGCCAGTAAATCTTAGCACTTGCACCTAATGTTGAAGACTGCTCTGTTTAAGACCTGAAGAAGTATCGGTCTGTCCAACCCCTTTTCCTCCAAGCCATCGTAATTTGATTTAATGAAATGCACTACTTGTGACTGCAAAGCTCACTTCTGGAGTATTTCTGATAGTCCTTAATTAGTGATACAAAACCAGGTAGCATTTAGTCACTCCTCTTCAGGTAGCTCTTCATCAAATACCAGTATGTTCCCCACAGGCTAAAGCCAACTAGTTTCTAAATCCAGTCTCTCCTGCCTCCCGTTCTTCATTTTATCATGCCTGTCTGCCCTCAGGTTTCTTGTCTGGCTGGTTCCAGGCCCACCAGCCACTGTCTCTCTCTGCCCTGAGTCAAGTGGCTCCTTCCTCTTGCAAAAGTCACTGTTGACACATACAGGACATGCAGCTTTTTCTTGCTACCTCTTCAGAGCAATTAATGTTGAGAAAGTACAACTTCCCCTGCATAAATTTGTTGGAAAAAGTATGCTTAGATGCTCCAGTGGCATCCACATAGGATTCTGGAAGCAAAGGAGAATACTTTGTGCCATGGAGGGAAGGCACATCTATGTTGCAGTCACACTGGAGCTACAAGCAGATGGAACATACTCCGTTCACAAAGTGAATGTTTGGGTTTTGTGGATCTGTTTAATTCCTAGATCTATAGTTTCTCAAGAAGAAAAAATAAACACAAAAGCCTAGGCAAAGCTGCATCAAGAAGGTCCTCCTGCTCTTCCCCCTGCTTCTTGATCCCCAACATTCATTTCTGCCAAGGTGTGAATTCACTGCTCCCCACTCTGGGACATTACAAATCCTTACAGGGTCATCCTTTCAGCTGGCTCACAGCAGTAGTCTGGGTCAGGATCAGCAAGGAACAGTGGCTGCAGTGTAAAATTTCATCTGGGGCCCTGCGTCTACACCAGTACTAAGAGAACCATTTGTGGCAAAAATATTTCTTGGGATAGAGCCCCTGATGCTCAACCCTGTCACACAGTAATTTATTCTAAAAATTTTCCCAAGGAATTGTCCATTTTAGAATGACAAGGAGGATAGTGGAGAGGCACAGAAGAATGTGCAGTAGAGTGGCTTTGCCATGACTTCATAAATTACAGCATAGTTATATTGGCAGTTGATGAGTTCTAGTGTTTTTAAGTTAATACCTCTTGCTGATCTTTGGTCAGCCAATATAAACTACAAATAACATTATATTTGATTTGTTTGTTTTGTACCTCTTTGTGCTCAGGATTCAGGTCAGTGTTCTAAAATGTCTGTTTCTGATCATCATGGTTTTTGAACATCATCCATTCTTTCTGATTTAGTCTTCCCGGCGCTTCTTAACTGGTTCCCCTGACTGCTTGACTCAGTGTCAGGAAGGTGGCAAGAGCAGGCACAGAAGACACAAGGAGAAGCAGAAGGGCAAATGCTGATCTCTTCTCTCTGGTGACCAGTGACAACACCTGAGGGAACAGCATGAAGGTGTGTCAGGGGAGGGTTAGGTTAGATGTCAGGAAAAGGTTCTTCACCCAGAGGGTGGTTGGGCACTGGAGCAGCTGCCCAGGGAAGTGGTCACAGCACCAGCCTGAGAGAATTCCAGATGTGTTTGGACGATGCTCTCAGGCACATGGTGGGATTCTTGGGGTGTCCTATGCAGGGCCAGGAGATGAACTTCAGTGATCCTTGTGGGTTGCTTCACACTCAGGATATTCTGTGATTCTGTGAAACTGTGGAAGAGAGCATGGGTACCTTTTGACACCTTGTGATCTCTTCTAAAATCATATCCTGACTCAAACTGACCTTATTCTAGTTCTGAACTGAGGGATATGCAAAAGTTATCACTGTATGGTTAACTATGTGATGAAGACAGGAAACACTGAAAATTAAGTCTAAACTTGTTTATGGGAAGGAGAGATAAAGCATCACAGGCCTTAATGGACCTGCTCCTACTCATACAAAAAATGAATCTAGAAAAAAAAAAGTTTGGTTTTGAAGTTCTGTGCATTCTTTAGTATTTACAGTTTGTCAGTACCACAAGACCTTGCTCTGGATTTCAAGTGCAGCTTATGAGACTGTATCCCTGCAATCCCATCGGGCTCTTGTCAATAGGATTGTTGTGCTTTCTCCAATAAGATTATAAACGCTCATTTGCTTTCAGCAGAAGTTTTACCAAGCATCTATTCATATCTTAATGGATTATTGACATAACACAGCAGACTGTTATGAAGTATTCCACTATGTGTAATTAGAGAGTATTTAATCTGCATAATAAAAATCCATATGAACAGTTGTTGTCATTCATGCCCAAAAGCTGCTCATCTAAATGAAGTATCTAGTTTGCCCTATAAATTTAGGGATGGAAAACAGCATTTTGAAAAAATCTAAATTCAAAAATGCCAAAAAGGTGCTTTTACTCAGCAATCCAGATGTGGGCAACTTGATTTTTCTCCACCCTTCTCCTGCCAAAAACAAAAAAAAAAACCAAAAAAAA
>VYZT01048415.1:116169-133030 GCA_013400735.1 Pomatostomus ruficeps
AAAAAAAAAAGAAAAGAAAATGGCATAGAGATTTGAATGTTGCATTCCAACTTTCATCTTGGATCATGTTTTTACAGCCATTTGTTAAGTATTTATTGTCCCTTTCCTTGTGTCTTTGGTAAGATGCCAAGAGAGCATACAAGGAGCTTGCTCAGGGTCCTCCTGCCTGGGCTGGGGAGGAAGGGTGGGTCAGATTCTCTGCACTGTAGGGCCTTGTGATTTTTTTTACAATCCATCCAACCAGTGCTCCCACATGTACAGAATGAGTGAAAGGTCAAGCTGGCATCTGTATATCATTTAGGACCTGCTAAAGCATGTGAAGTAGAGCTTAATTGGGAATATGAGGGGTTCACAGAGCATCCCTGGGTGCTCTATAATGGGAAAACTTTAGGGTTAAAAAACAGCAGGGGAAGAGAAGCTGTAACTGATAATGCAGCCTGATAGTGCTAAGAGGGTAACCAGTAAGTAGGGAAAATATTTTATCCCTGTAGCCTGCTAGGGCTTCCTTTATGAAAGGTTTTCACTAGATCAAAATTTGAAAAGAAAGCAGAAGAAAAGGAGCTCAAAATATTTAATAAAATGTTTATGTATAATTTTTTAAAACTTGTTTTAATAAAAAATTATTGTGATTTTTATTTTGCTAAGGAACCCCCTTAAGTTCAAAATTAGCCAAAACAGAAGGATATAAACTTTCATTGTAAAGAAATGTTCTGTTCAACCGCTGTCACTGCTTGTTATGTCATGGTGAAAATCCATCTCAGACTAGCCTGAAAACAGACAAACGAAAAGAAAAAACCCCAACCAAGGTAAAACCTCAGCTGTAATTTTCACATCAGCTTTTTACAGCCAGAGCACAATATAGTCATTTTGTGGTATCATAAAGAGTTGTTAGTTGTTCTTCTGGTGATTTAAAGCCCTAAAATTGTCCACATAGTCTAGAATATTATTGTGTACAAAATGAAACTCCACTGCCTAAATTCCACAGTATCAGTTCATTTTGGCATCAAAATAATAAACTCAGTTATTTGAGAAAAGGCATCTATAGGGCACATAGTGGGCTTGTCATGGCATTCATGGGGGGGTATTGAATTAAGCAGAAGGGTTCACAAAGAATTGAAAAATCTGTGCTGATACATGAAGGTACTGTAACATGCAGGTGAGCAACCCCTGTAAAGCAACTTCTAAGTGACTAGTGCAGAACTCCTACTTTGGTATCTAGAATGTCAAGTTAACAGGAAGTAAGTTATTCTGGAATTGGTTCTAATTCTGGTATTTAACTTCCAAATATTTGCCTTCACAACCTTAACAATGTTCCTTACATAGAGCTTCTAGTGAGTGTGAATTTAGACTCATAAGTTGCAGGTCCCTTCAGATTATCTGCACAAATGCATTTGTGGTTCTCAGTTGAGGAGGTAGGATTTGGGGTTGTATTGTAATTTAAGCCAAAGAACGTTAATTGTAGTGTATGTGTAAAACACATGGAACTATCCTAGAGGAATGTCAAGATGCTTTATCAACCCAGATATTATACAGAGCTTTCAAGAACCAGTTCCTGAATGTCTGAGTTTAAGAAAAAAAAGGCCAATGCGATAAGAAATATGATGAAGGACTTTCTAAATCCCTTTATCAGAGGGAAAGAGATCAAAATAATAACACTCAGTAGCTAAAAAATACAAACAGTGGAAATCTTAATGAAGCCTAATGAATCATGTGAGCTGTATTGTTAAACTTACTATCCCTATTTTGCAGCTAAGAAAAAAGAAATATGAAAGTGAACACTGACATTTTCATCTTTTGGGTATTAAATTTTGCAACTTAATCCATATTCTTACATGCTAGGGAAAGAGAGAAGATTTTAGTTCTTATTGAAAGTTAATCACAATCACAGAGAAGGGAATGAAATGTGCAAGGGAGAGAGAAATACCCCCATTCTGTCAGGCATCTAATGACTAGCGACCTTGACTTATGGTTTGAAAGCAGGATGCTGAAAGCTTTAAAGTGCCAGCTATCCAAACATCTTTCCTCTCTAAAAGAAGGAAGTGCATTTCAACAGTGCTCAGGGTTCCACTTGTGTGTTGTTCTGTTCATAGCCTTCTCCTCATATTAGCTGATTATCCTTTGGCTTCTCTACAGCCTCATGTGCTTTGGAATTTGTAAATTTAGGACCTTACTAATTTTCCTCCTCCCTTTCCATCAGAAACTATGGATGTCTGTCACCCTCCTGCAGTCCGTGTGTGACAAGCACTATCTCTATGAGAGAGTGCTGCTTTTTGAACCTCTGGTTACTGGTGTATAGGTGTAACATGCTATCTCATGGTTGCTTAAGTATACATATTGATATTTATAAAGAACTAAAAATTTTGATACCATTTTCTAATCAATGAGGATTATGATGGGAAAAGTCTGTGTTCAGCATTTTGGTCTCCAGCATCAGGTTCTGACCTTTCTTTTTCTTGGCCATACTTTACCAGTATTTTTATGATCTTATTGTGTCCATGTTTTTTCAATTTGCTGTGAACTTGGCTTTCTCTTTTGAGTACCTATCTACGTATGTCTCTACACCATCAGGTACTGATGAGGAAGCACAATGGCCCAGGTGGGAGATGCACAAATGCAGGCAGCCCCGTCCTCATTCCAGACATTCAGTGTTGAAGGATTTTGTTGCCCTATCTTAGTAGTCCATCTGATTTGGGTCAAGACCCCAGATCCTTGTTTCGAGGTCTGTACAAATATAATTATTTATAAAAATAGCTTCTCTATATAGAATATAAATACGGAATTTATATATACACACATATATGTATATGTATGTAGGCAGAACCCACATATAAATAATATGAAGTATGGATTTTTTAAATTCCGTATCAATATAAATACATGTAGATATAAACTTTGGGCAATTTTCAGCTTCTTTTTGACCGAAACTTCACCAGCTCTTACCTGCTTCCCCTACTTGGCATAGACTGCTGGACTTTTCACTGGGGAACCTGCTTTTCCACTTCTGATGGCTGCTGTTGTCTTAAATGCCCTAGGGAAGTGCACATCCCTGGCAAGATGTTCCAAGTTGGATTCAGACAGTGTGGGGATCACTGGTTTTATCTCTGAGAACACTTAATGAGGAAATCCAAAGGTTCTACGAAGTCAAACAGCCTGGAGAATTAATTGTCTGGCTGACAGCTCTTGGATTGGTTCATGTTTCTACAACCAGAAGGAGGAAACAAGCTTTTGACAAAGAGGCTGCTGGCTCTTAAGATGTGGTTTGGTCAGATGTAGGTCTGCAAAGCTTGGCTCTTCACCTTTAGCTCAGGCCATGTCTTCCAAGACCCCCTGGTTTGGAACAGCAACTCATGAGACTCTCCAGAACAGCTGTTCCTGTCACAGTTTTGAGATCCACAATGGTACTCACTTTGTTCCTTCCAGACTCACTCATAGATAGGTCCCAGATACTGACTCTCTCTTCAAATAGCTTCTATTTGTGTCCTGAGGTTTTCCTTTATATTATTATGAGACTTGGTCATTGATTTGACAGCATTTACCTTTACCTTATAACTTCCTTTACACTGCAGAAGAGAAATCAGAGGACTCAATCAGACTTGTAATCTGTTCCTTATCTTCCCTGGAGGGCAAGAAGGTTTTCCACTGTTTTGTTAGATATTCCTGGAGAAACTCCTAACTCCATAAGCAAGAGCACAAAGCAAAGATCCCAGGCTTCTTAAACACCGACCTGTCCTTTTAAAACAGTTCTGCTTCCTCAGTGTTCTTCAAAACACAACAGCAAACTGAAAGCCTTTCACTGATTTTTATGATGAGAGAACTCTGTTATTACATTACGCCTCCACCCTTACATGGCCAGTGGGATTTTGTACAGACTTAAAATGTGCTTGTTCCTTGTGTAGACCATGTCCCCTCAGCCTGTCATTAATTTATATAACTTTCTTTGATACATAATAATAAATTATGTCTTTTAAAGATGCCCACTGAATCAACTTGGTGAATATTCTCTACCACCTGCCAGAGGCTGTCTCCTATACCTTCAATGTCCTTTGGAAGAATCAGTCTTTCTGCCCTGGAGCTCGTTCATCTCTATAGCTCTTTTTAGCTGGTTTCTTGATTTGTCAGTTAGAGGAGTATTTGTTCACAGAAGTTTCTGTCATGACCATAGTCATCCAGTAGGTAAGACAATATATGACTGTAGTGATTCTCCCATGGCCTAAGGCAGTTTTTTCTCTACTATGTGTAAGCTTTGGGTACAGTTCCCTAAAACACTGATTTCAGTGCCATGGCCTCCTAGTGCTGAGCTTGCCTTTGTTTAGCAGTAGGCAGTGGATTACAGCTCACCTGTTTATTCTGGTTGGTGGTAGCCCAATAAATGAGAGTGGAGATTTCAGCAGGCACATGCAGCAAGTGTGCTGATGTGTGATGATGATTTATAGGACAAAATGTTTTGATCAGCTTGTTTGAACTGGCCCCCATAGTCAACAAGTGTTGTGTCAACAAGTGAAGGGTCTTCCACTTGGATTTGCTGAATGCTCTTTAAACTCCACACAGTTTCTTGCCATCAGGGTCTTGGTCCTCCTTGCTGTATGAGGTGGTCTTCATATCTGTGGTAGTACACTTTCCAAATCTTTCTCCATCACTCATTTCTCAGTGAAATCAACCTCAGAGTTACTTTGGTCAGGAGGATAAAAAGAGATGGCAGCCTTTATTAACAGACAGTTGTGTACTACATCTTTTAGAGTTTATGCTTTATACTCATCCTAAATACCTACGTACTTCTAGGACTGAGCTGTCTGGCATACCTTTGATACTTTGTCTTGCACCAAGACATAAATTATCTGCCTAACTCTGCTTGGGTATAGTTACACTGACAGTATGAGTGACATTCAACCACATCTCAAAGAAAAGGATACAGATAAGCTACCTCTCCTATGTTACTTCTCTATTCCATTTCATTATGTTCTGCTTTCACTTGATGTTTTTGCTTTCCAAACTTGTGTTTTTCTTTGGAATTTGCATTATCATCTAGTATCTGACATTTCCAGCCCTGAAAAAGATACAGTGTTTAATTTTTGAAAACACTGCAAATATTAGCTATTCTAAATTTTGTCTTGCCTAGGCTTGCAGTTCACATTCCCCACAGCACAACTAATTTGAGACAAGCTTTGCTTGTTTGTACTCAATATAATTAGAATTTAATTTCAAAAGTATTTATGTGACTTCAAATATAGTATAGTTTGTGTATTGTGTCCAAATGTAAATCATATGTAGTCTTTTCAAATCCAGAATGATAATCCAGTCTTTGCTCTTGCAAAATTTCTGCTACAATTAATTCTTTCTAGCTCTTCTTTGCCTCTCTTCAGCTGTCGTCCACAAACTTTTGCAGAATTGTTTTACTTCTTACAAATACAATGGATTTGCCCAAAGGCTACTTTGGTCTGTATTTTATTTCAAGCCTTCGAGCAATCTTCTATGTGATTTCTTGCAAATCTACTCTGATTGTATTTTGTGGACTTCTCTCTAGAGCCTTCAGTTTTGTTTTGCAATCATATCTCTTTATGGATTTACAGTTTAATACACATAAAGCATCACACATCTCCTTTTTGATTTCTTAGAGGAAACTGATCCCTATGCAGCTTTACCTTTTGGTAACTGAAGAATACTCTTCATTTATTTAGTGCTGTGTGGCAGCTGTCTTGCTCTTTCTCACCTGCACATAGGCTATTTGTCTAATCTGGTGCATCTGAGTAGCACCATTTTAGGCCACTTTTTAATCTTCTCAGGAATAGAAAAAAATATTTTGTCCTGCTTTGCTCAGTTCTCTAGGGTTTTTCTGAAAATTTATATGCATAGTGCAGTTTTTACTGGTTTCTCTAAGATATCCTTTACTCACTATCTTTTATACTACTTGTGTGCCTATTCTGTTGCTGGTACTGCATTTCAGGACTCAGAAGTACAACAAATCATTATCATAACTAAAGAGAAATTAATGCTGGGGTGAGATCTGTGTGTTTTACTCCATCAGGTGCTCAGTGCTGACTGAGTGTAGCAAAAGCTAATTCAGACCCAAATTCTTCCTAAAGTGCCTTTTACTGTGAGTGTTATTTAATGTTCAGAGGTGTTATGTACTTAAGACTGTCTCTGAAGTTAAATGAGGAAGGAATGAAATGGTATATTTATGCACCAAATTTAAAAGACCAAGGTTAAAAATTGGCTTGTAATGCCTTACTATTTAGAAGTTCTTACATCCAGTTAAGTTATTCAATGTTGTTTTTTATGGAGATATTCCAGAAAACTGCTTTCAGTTCTGGAATGACTGATCTCTTTCTAAGTGAGTGAAACTTGGCAAGCCTCAGGTCTACAAGAAACACAAAGAGTGCAGGTACAATACTTTGCTATAAAAAGATTTAATTGAAGACCATATTTCTAAAATCATAATAGCTGAGAAACCACCATTTTGTTTCACTTTCTGTGAAAAGGTAATATGTAACCAGAAAACAGTAAGATCCAATTTGCATATTCCTCAGCCACAAAATCTTTTTTCCAAAATAAATCTTTATGTTGCTTCTCTCTCCTTCTAACAAATGTTTTGGTCTCTTACTGGCAAAAATGAAAACAGAAAGAAAGACAATAGTTTGTGAAGAGAATTTTCACTTGGGAAATACTACTTTATAGTAACTGTAGGATAATCTGTCATAATTCCAAATATAACAGACTAGTACAAAAAGAAAGCAACAATGGTAAGTGCCTCCCTGGGTGTTTCATGGTAATTACAGCTCTCTGGCTTAGAAAGCTGATGGCTAAAGGCAATTTAGACATTTAAACTGACCAGTCTGATTCCCTTCCTTCTAGGTTGAGATCACTCTATTACCAGGCATACAGACTGATGGCATATCCAAGATTTTCTGAGAGGGGTGCAGTTTCAGGAGACAGCCTTCAAAAATATGGGTAAAAGAGTGAAAGAATCAACCACACAATAACTGAGGCATATTTAAACGATAGCCAGGAGAGTAGCATGACCACCGCTATAGAGTTGACCTTGACTGTCATTGCTATTTTGTACAGTCCTTAATATGGCTGAGATGTTATGTCTGTACATGATGTTGTCCTGTACATACTATTGCTAAATGTTCACTGAATAGTCTTTTCCGTAAGACAAATATGGTTTTAATGTAAATTAACAGCTTATTATCTTCAATAGTGAGCCATGGAGCTACAACAGCAGTCACTTTCTGACTACAACAGTATTTAACATTTTCTATAAAGACACACAGAAATTCCAGCTCAGGAGGGACCCATTGCTGCACTTGTGCCTCTTTCCAGATTGATTTTGTTTCCAATATTCCTGTACTATAAAATGACTGCAGAGATGATGGGATTTTGGCACAGCAGGAAGTACTGTAGTTATGGAGGTACTGTCATTTTGGTGGATTTTAGTCCTGTGCCCAGTGGGAGCAAGAAAAGCAGTGTGGAGAGTGGGGGCGGAGTTTGCTACTGGGCCTGAACACAGCACACAGCTGTGGCAAGTTTGCTCCCTTGTAATTGCAAAAAGGTCTAGGTTACATTTTTTAATACTCCTGGGAAACCAGACAACACTAACAATCACATATGTACCCAAGGGGTAAGTAAAAATTATTCAAAATCAAAACAGAGATAAAAACCCCACAGTTAATATTTTTAAATAGAAAACCTAATTATTTTTTACCCTTTGTGTTTCAATGTACTGCATTCTTCAATGTCAAATTTGAGAAAAATACGATGGGAAAAAGGATGGGTTTCTTCCTCTTCCTGCCAGGAGCTACAGTACCCAGAGGGCTCTTCGTCGCCTCTGTCAGGTCTTCGAAGGGCAGATGGTCACAGATGCATCTCCTGCTCCACTGGCCTGTTTTGGCTTGTTTTTCATGTACAGAGTGCTTGATCCATTCTCAGTTGGATCTGCTGACAGAATAGGGTGGGTTTGTACCAAAGTCCAGTCCTTTAAAGGAAGAGGTAACTTGTTAAAGGAAAGTTGGTTGGGAATGTATGACTTTTGGCTAGAACTTGTCTAAATCAGTTTTTTTCTCCTGGAAAAGTCAGCAGGAGTGGCTGTTGGCACATAACTGGAGGGAGCAAAAGGGGCAAGAGTTGTGGGAGGGCAGCCTGCGACCAGCAGGAGCCACTGCAGGGAGAACTCCTGCCCTTTCCTCTAACGTGCTGCAAGAATACATCACCTACTCAGCTTAAACGGCACTTAAGTGATATAACAGAGCCCTTGACTGTAGACAGAGGTAATAGCACTTTGATCTAGCACTGATTAAAATTCTGCTAGCCTGGTGTTTGTTTGCTGTTTTTAAAATATTTTGCAAAAAAAGTAAAGATGAAAAATATAATTTGACTATAAAATCAAATCTGGGATAAATGGAATAAGGACAAGTGGCCTGTTCTTTGACATTGATATTTGTATTCAAGTATATTCTAAAGGTGCACAAGGGACATCAAATTCCTTTTCATTTGCAGGATATAAAAGAGTTTTGAAGCTTGCATTATGGGTCAAAAAAAGAAGAGAGTATTTGTTTGGCCTCTGCAACACAAGGGAAACAAATTAGTGGATCTGTAATTTAACTAACCGTTTCCATTAGCACAGCTATTAAGGGTGGTTGCTCTTCCCAGTTTTCATAGACGGTTTTGATGTTGGGAGGATTGCCATACTATTGACAAGTTACTAAAGAGGGTGTTTTTTTGTCTTGTAACTTTTTGATGCTTTGTGTTGAAGGTATGACTCATTAGTATTACTTACATAAAAGTGAATCCAGATAATGTCATTGTGTACGTTCCCACTCCGTGCTCTGCAAGCACCTCCTCGGCCTGCCAGTGACCACGAATATGTACCAGGAGCATCTGCTAAGTGATTTCTTCCTGTACATGCCACATGGAGGAGAAGTCAATATTTATACCCCTCAGTTGATAGAATTCATTAAATATATTTTGCTAAATAACACTCTATATTACATATCCCTTGTCTAATATTTGCCCACAGAAGAAGTATTTGTTATGTGAGTTGAATTCCTAGTTAAGACTAAATGAGTACAACATATTTAATATTTATTTGGTAGGACAATACAGTAGATACAGGGGAGATGAGAGAGAATGCAAATAGAGGGGGAAGAAAAAGTCATTAAAGGGCACAGACAGAACATGAAATATTGCTACATGACTGCAGTGATTCTGAAAAAGAGTAAGGAGCAAGAGAAGTCCAGTTATTTAGGTTTTAGAATTTAAAAGCCTTTCTTAAAAGAAAGACTTTCATTTCTTAAAAATTTTAAGAAAAAAAAAGTTTAAGGAGATTGTAAATGACTATTAACAGCACTCATACTTTGTCTAAAAATGTGTTGCTTCAAGAGAATTCTGGAAATGAGCCACTTCTCATAAGACCTGGACCATTTGTGTTCTCCATATTTAGGGCACCTTTATCTTCAATGACAGGTTCTAAGCATGAGAAATCTTTAGTTTTGCCTTTCTATTGTTTTAGTGTGAGATGTAGTGAGTAAAACTCATACCACAGCAAAATTTAGTAGCAACAACAACAACAACAACAACAACAACAACAACAACGATGAAATCCCCATGTTGTTGCAAGCTGTTAAAGCTCTGTTAAAGACTACTTATTAAAGAGATTGTATTGGCTAATGGGATTTTGTGAGAAATTACATTGAAGAATTTTGGCAACGAAAGTACTTTGGACAGTAATTAGTTTTTCTGAAAATAATGTTTTGTAATAAAAGTAACATGCCCTGCTCTATTTTCTGAAATGTATTCCTTGAGAGCAAATGGAAGTCACAGCTGTGCAGGTAGAGGAAGGATTTTGGTCATTTATGTGATTTAAAGAAATCTCAAATATAATCCACCAGCAGCAAGATGCTGTGACATGTTTAACACTGGACTTTTAATTTAATAAAAGCAAATGAATCAAGCAGTAAATATATCTCTACTTGACATGATACAAATGTAAGAAGAGCTATATCAGACATAATGCTTATTTTAGCAGATATGTGTTTGCATTTTTAGCTGTGGGTAGGATTTCAAAGGTGTCCTTTGGTAAATATAACCATGAAATGATCAAACCTCATTTCTTCATATTGGTTTTCTACCTATGTACTTTTTATGCTGTGTAGCTGTGATTATCCAGTCCAGACTGGTCTTCCTAGGAATTTCTTTTTCATATCTGTATAGACTGGAATTTTGTGGATAAGAATTCAATGGATTTTTTCTTCCAATCATAATTAAGTGCACTGTTAAATTTAAAATGGAATTTGTAGAATTTTATAGGCTTTTTCTTAGAAAGGTATTTGTACACATACATCTTCCTATATTTAGTTAGTTCTGCTGGTTTTGCACTGTATAATCAGAGTATGACTACTTTGTTAATGCAATCCTGAAATGTGAAAACTATTTAACTTGAAATGTAACTTTATGTTATAAAGAAAATATTTTGAACATCCTGAGCAAATTTCAAAGAATTATCCTCAATTTTGAACAGGACAGCAATTTACCACCTAAAAAAATCTATGGTATGGAAACAGCAGTTTTGAGTAAATAGTGTATTCTATGTTCACCCATCATAGCTTTCAGTTTCCTCTCCGAATGAACTCTATAATTTTGTTGAAAAGATATCCCACAAACCAAATGCTGTCCATGATTAATTTCTACATACGTTTGCTGTAACAGAGTCTTCTGTTACACTGTTGGCATGTTGTGCTGCTGGTTGCACAGTCTCTCTATGCATGGTCATACTTCCATACACTAGTTTATATTATGGTGGTGTATTTTTGGGTTTGGATTTGTCTGATTCCTTTTCTTTTCTCCAATATTTTATGATCGGGAGGGTTCCTTAGCAAATGTCACTAACATACATATGTACCACATTAAGAAATGGGAAATGAGTGTTATGTACTGACAAATGGAATTGTATGATCTTCATAGAAAATTCCCAGGTGATATTTAAAGGTTTTTTTTTTCATTTGTAAAATCAAATTCTATTTTTAATTATTCCTAACATCAGCTCCTCTCTGGCAATGCAACAAATAGAAGGAGGGACCAAGCAGGAACAGAACAGCACTGACAATATTGAGCAAGGAATCAAAATCAGCTGAAATAGACTGATTCTGTGATTCTGTGATTCTGTGATAAGTGTTATGATCCCGGTTACAATACTGAGTTACTGTTGTTACCTGGTTTAATGCCTAGATGGCTGTCATGTTTTTTGCACAAGACCCAGCACAGCGTGTTCCCGACAGAGGCGCAGAGCAACCACGCACACAGAGGACCAAGGCAGTGCTCGCGTCACAGCCATCTTGTACCGCCTCTTCTGGTCCTCCAGCTTGCTCTCTCTCCCAACAATTGTCTTAACCCTAGAGCAGCCAAAGTTGGCAAAAATGGTAAAGATGTCCCTCTGATATATTTTTAGGTCTGCCCACTTTTTGTTTTTAATCACATCTGCAATTACTGTGAAGTAGAAAAGGACCTTGGAAGGGTCATGTATCTATGAAACCGGTATAAAATGTTCCCTCCGAAGAAATAGTTCTTTGCCCCCTGGTGGTGAATTAATTTTGAAAAATATTACAAAACACTTTCAGGCAAATTTACTTGAAATGAAAAATAAATGCTAATTGCTTCATTGAATACAAGTAATGATAACCTGCTAAGCAACACTTAATGTGTCAAACATAATTAGGAAAAAGCTTGTTATGGCAAGCTTCGTAAGTCTTTGGTAGTCACTGTAGAATAAATTAAAAATAGTTTGAAAACTGCACGAAACCTTCGATACTTCAAAATCATGTTTTTTACTTTGCTTTTTTTTGGGGAGGGTTAACACAAATGTCTTGAGAACGTAGTGTAGTCTTGAGAATCCCTGATTTCCAGCATTCTGACTGGAAATGAACTATGGAAATTATATTCATCTGAACAGCATGTTTAGATCTGCCCCTCTCTGTATGTTGTCCATACACTTAGAGCTCCCATTCTGGGCCACAAGAATAACATTCCTTGGATGAAAATTTTAAAATAGTTGTACATATTTCTAAAAGTTGTCTGGAGGTTTTAAGCTTGCATATGCTGAGCATCTCTGTATGTGAATAGACTACCAGGATGTCATTCTTGGAACAGTAATAACAAAGTAGACACTGGGAGTCACCCACTTGCAATTTTAGCCGCAGATCATTTTGAAAGGTGTCAATAATACATTTCTTAAAAAGATGGCATCAGCCTTCTAATCACTGGTTTTATTTTGTCTTTTAATTATTGTGCCTCCAAAACTTCTGCCTGAGAGTGCTTCCCCATGTTGGTGTTCATCTTCAGAAAAATATATATAAAAATTTAATGACAGACTATTGTCATGTCATGCAGCAAAATATTATACGTTTATGCTGGAAAAAGGCCATTTCTAATGATCAGTTCTTTCATATGTTGCCTTTATACTATTAGGATATTGCTGATATTCTGAAGATGATCTCCCTTTTCCTATTTCACACTCTGAGTAAATCACCATATCTTGTATGACGGTAATGTGGCTTCAGGTAGTTTTTGAGTTTGGAAAACAGCTTCAAAGGTATGGCATGTTTAGCAGGCACTATTGGGGTTTGGCACTAATGAAGTAACATGAAGACAAAAAAAAGAGTAATGTAGCTAAAAGAGGCGACTGAGCTGCCCAGACCAAGCACAAATGAGCTATTTCCTAAATAATATTCTTTCATGTCTGATGGACTGCAATCGCTTTCTGTTTTTAGCTCAGTTGCTTTTGCTTCTCTTTCCATTCCCACATTTCTTTCTCATTACTTTGACTTATGTCTGGCCTAAGGTAACAGCTGGTGTACACAAATGGCATATTCCTTACAAATCTTTCAGTGGGCAGTGTTGCTGTAATGTGGTCCTGTCCCCCCTTCTTTTCCCACTGTCACTCTGGATGTCACCTTCTCTCGGTCTCCACTCCATTCGCCTGTTCACGTGGCTAAACGCTAAACTGCATCTGCAAAATGACCTGACTTTAGAAAAAAAATCCCTTAAAAAGGCAATAACCAGGCGGCTCGCCGATCGGGACGGAGCGCGGCAGGACTCCTCAGAACGAGGCTAGCGCTGCCTCGCCGCTTCTCAGGAGAACCTTCTCTTCCGGTGCGAGTTCTCCAGCGTTCCTGCCAGCTGTGAGACAATTCCTGCCTGCGCGCCGCTCACCCCGCTGCCCGGGAATAGCTCGCCTTCAGCTCTCCGCCTCTGGTTATACAGCGGGGTTTTTTTCTTTCCAGTGGGAACGCCAGTTTAAGTCGGGTTGTTTCCTGCCTGCGCTGCCCTCTTGCTCTTGCTGCCTCATCGGGGCTGGCTGTCCCCGTGATTGTGCGAGTGCAGCTGTTCGTGGGTTGAGCTGTAAACTGGATCAGTGAAACATCTGAGTTTTTCTGTGCGTGTGTGCATATGTGTACGCGAGTAGCTTTTTTTTTTTTCTTTTAAAGCTGGATCATCTCAGTCATTTGGTTTATGTGGCCCACAAAGAGTTGAATTAGCACAGCTGAGGAGGCAGCAAACAGTGGCGCAGAGGTGGGAACAAGCGCCTGGCCTGGGGGGAGGGCGCAGGAAACTCTTAAGCCAGCTTTGTTAGCAGAGAGAAGTACACTGTGACTGTACAAAACCATGCCGAGCGCCCACCCTGAACAGCCAGAGGAGAGAACTGGAACAGACTGCAGAGCAGTCAGGCTCTCCAATTGCTGGAGATAAGGCTTTATCTTTAGGAAGAAAAGGGCTGGTCCCTTAATAAGCTCATTCCCCTAGACGTCTGCTATTCATTTGAGACACCGAAACCGTTGTCTGTTTAGCTATTCAGGATATGATCGTGTGAATCCTACTGGGCTTATGAAACATGTTGGTCTTTCAGTGCTGTTAAAAACGCTAATAATAACTGGTTCATGCCTCGGGCCTTGGGTGCTACTGTCAATTAGTGTCATATCTGAGATTTATTTAAACAAATTATTTCTGTATATGCTTCTTTCCCTTACGGTTTGTAAAGTAGAGCTTCATGACCAAGTGGACCTGTGTCAGTGACATCTGCCTTCGTGTGCGGGTGAACTTGAGACACAGAAAGAAAATGCCATCCTTGCCTTCATAACTCTCTACATTCTTAAATTAAAGGAGCTGCCCAGCTGCAGAGACTACGTACAGGATTAAAAACCGTTCTCTGATCCTCTAGCCATTTAAATGTCATGGCTGAGTCACAGGAAAAAATACTAATACCTCCCAGCAGGAGTAATTTTAGACAATGATGAAAAAGCCATGTGTAATCCTCTACCTTCCCCTCTACCTTTGTGTCAGAGTTTGCAGCAGTGAGATTTAAATTGTCATCATCAGTCTCCCAACTCACCAGCTCACTATGTCTCACATATAGTTGCAGGCTCATAGCAAGGCCAAGCATTGCTGAATTTGATTATGTTTGTTTTATATTTTAAGTATTTCTCTGAAGCCAAGAGAGAGAACTGACTTGTAATTTAACTGATTTATTTTATATTGGGGAAGCCTAATGTGACTTGGATAAATTGAAGTGCTGGAGAAGGAGGAAGTACTCTTCATGACTCCCTCTCACAATAAAGAAGAAAACTGAAGAATGAGAAGATGTTATTATTATGGAGGGACTTACAGCATTTTAGTAGGATTTTCAGCATTTTCTTCCCAAAATTTCAGTATTTATGCTTAGAGTACAGAACAATTTTAATGGAGTCATTTAAACTAATCTCATAGTCTAGAATTTTTTAAAAATCCCTTTTAGAAATGTTCCATGCAGTATTAGGCCTTCTGTTCCAATGGTTTAAGGGACAGAATAAAAATGAGTTTCAAATTTCTCACATTGTTAAAACCAATTGGAATTATTTAACTATGCTGATTTAAATCTAAGAGATTTCTTAAATATGTATTTTAGATAATCATAATCCCATTAACATTAGCACATTTTTTTCTCCTATTATTCTTTCCAAATTCACATTCCTCTTGACTAAAAGAAGCCGTAATTTATCTGAAAAATTCTGAGGCATTTCTTTCATAATAGCTATCATCTGCTGTGTTCTCAGAAGGATTGGTTCCACAAGCCACCTGCAATTTGTGATCAGTGTCAGGACAGGTTTCCTGGTCTCAGTAGAATGGAGTAAGTGACCTGTTTTTATCAGCTTTTTTGAAGGCTTTTTAAACAGTTTTGGCAAGAGCAGCCAGAGGAGGGTTTTGAAAGGAGCAATTTTTCATAACAAATTCCAAATGGTGAAAAATAAGATCAAAATAACAAATGCTTCTCTTCAAGGTTGATCATTGCACTAGGTCAGCTTAACTAAGGAGGCTTAGAAGCTAATGAGGCAAGAGAAAGTAGATGTGGAAAATACAGAATGAGTCAGAAGGAAAGAAGAATTTGGAAGTATTTATTAATGGGAATGAAAGATCACTAATCGCACATTTAAAAGTCTTCCACCTGGTATAAAAATAACACTACCTTAATGAATTATTTGTTTACCCCTGGTTTCTGAGGATACTTTGCATCTTTAAACTTTGTTCTACAACCTTATGAGTAGGTAATGTTTTGAATTTTTTTGCAATAAAGAGTGAGACTTGAAAGGAAGGACAATATAAATATACCGGGCAACAAATTTATACTATGGATACTGGCATGCAAAACAGAACAGATCAACAAAGTAAGGACCTGGGAAGAAAATTATCTATACCAGCTTCAGTTACACCGGCCAAACAAAGCAGCTGATAAATTAACTAGCCCGTGACTTTACTTTGTCGTTCTCTAGAAAAGGATTTTTTTTTTGGATTTGTGATCTAGTGGAAGGAACCTTTTTTAAGATGATCAGAATGAACAGTTAAGTGCACCTTTTTGTGAAGGGTAAATTAAAAGGGTCTGCATAAGACACTGTTGGCTAAATTATAATTTCCTGGCAAATGGGTTTGGGAGTCTTTTCAGAAAGCAGAGCCGGAGGCAGAATTGTGATCCTAAAAGCCCAGTGGGTATGCATATGGGATATGGAAACATGAGTTTAAATATCAATCTAATTAATATTTAAATAGTTTATACAAAAGGGAACAGTTTCAATAGTAGAGAATACCTAAGACTACTCTATACTTTATGAGTTGGAAAATTGATAATGGTTACGTTGGTTCAAGTCCTTACTCTGAATGAAGCAGAATGTATTTTAAAGCCACATCTTGCTATTCCCATGGAGTTTCCAAGGAAGTGCTCTACTGTACAGTGATTCTGTAAGTGGTGCCTAGCTCCTCTTACGTGAATTCAGGTGCAGATAAGACTGGCATTTGGGATTTTTTTTCTTAAATTGCAAACCCTGTTTTTAAAAATGTAGTTCAAGGATATTTTTCGGATGAGTGAATCTGTCTTTTCTTAAAAAGGTTCCCATAGCGAGTTATTAACCAGGCCTAGTTTCGAGAGAGACGAAACAGATGGGATGTGCCGAAGAGTCTGCCCGTGCCAAAGTGATTTAATGCTGATCATTTGTATTGTTCAGTCGTTAAGTTTCCATCTAATTTCTCACTTAGCGTCCCACGTGAAACATTTCACATTAATTTAAGCAAGGGAAGAACGAAAGGTCCGGGGAGAACACCTTACAAATCAGGTTGATACCGACAATAGGGTGGAGTGATTTTAGGGTAAAACAGGTTACAGGACCCAAACCCGCCCTTAAGGAGTTAATGAAGACGGAAAGTCGAAAGATGATTTAGCGCGCGGGGGCCCCGAGGCGCCGCTGGCCCCGCAGCCACCGGGGTCCGGCGGAAGCCGCGAGGGAGCGGAACCCCATGTCCCCGCCGCGCAAGGGTGGCGGCGCTCCCGCTTTTCCCGGCGGGAAGAGGG
>VYZT01048415.1:133228-143718 GCA_013400735.1 Pomatostomus ruficeps
GCCCGCGGCCCGCGCCGCGCCCTCGGCTGCTGCCGCTCCTGGCGCTGCTGGCGCTGCTTGCGCCCCGCGCCCGCGCCTGGGACAGCGCTGACCTGGAGCTCTTCGACCTGGTGGAGGAGGTGCCGCGGAACTTCTACGACTTCCTGGGGGTGCAGCAGGTGAGCGAGGGACCGAGCCCGCCCTCCGCCGCTCCCTGCCCCGGCCCGGTCACCGCCGCCCCTGGCCCCCAGCACAGCTGCCCGGCTCCCCCCGCCCGCTCGCCGGGCGCTGTCACCCTCCTCCTGCCCTGGCCCCCCGGGCCCCGGCTCCCAAGGTTCGGGGCAACGCGTCTGTCCCTTTCCAGCCTCTCCCCTCCTACCGTGGGGGCTCTGCTCCGCTTCAGGTACTGCTCTGTTGCTTCTTCTTCCTGCCCCACCATAAATCAGCCCAGCCGCCGCCCCCCACCCCCCCAATACCTTTGTGTGTTCCTACTGCCTGTTGCTCTTCTGAACAGATCTCATTTTCTCCAAATGCATCCACACTCGGACAAAAGTAGCTTCTGGACTTTTCACACTTCCTGTTCGTATCGTCGGTACGGCAGTTTCTCACCATTCCCTCGTTCTGCATAGCTGCTGGTTCCTTATGTTCTTAAGATTGTGCATCACCATGTGTTGCGGCTCATATTTCCTCTCACTCATGCCATGTGGTAGACTGTGACCCTTTGCTGTGTTAATGGCTTGTAGATTGTTATATTTGTTTATTTTTCATGTATCTTGCTTACTGAGTGTGGTTTTCACCTCTCTTTGGTAAGTAATACCCAAGATTATCTAAAAGAGTTTATTATGCACCTTAGGTTAATTTTCCATGCCAGTATAGTCAAGGCAGGAGCTCCTGTTAGGAACACTTTCATCCCATGGTTCTTGTGTACGTCTTAGATGTGATTGCTGGTTTTGCTGCCACTTGGCATCTTCAACTTGTATCACTTGTCCGGGCTCCCACGAGATGCCCTTCCTTATCTTTAGATGCTCTGCTCTGTGTGTGACCTTGCTCAGTGTCTCTACATGCACCTTAACAATCTTTTTTACTTTCTTCTAGTAAGTGTTCTTCTCCTCAGTAATGAAATATACAATTGTATGCAATCTGTTACTTCACCCAGAGTCCCCAAAAGACATTTTGTTCTTTGTCTCCTAGTACATTCTGTACCCCTAGTATCCTCTCTCTAGTGTTACATTCTGGTGAGTGATCCTATTTAAATGGCTAACCTGCCAACCTTGAAGTTTATTATGATGTAATTCTTGTAGTTTTTGAGAATAATGACTGTATTTTCAGGGGCATTTAATGAAGGCCATGTCTAAAAAGAGAGGAAAAATGTCTGCAATAGCTCAGGGTCCAGTTTTGGAAACTGCTGGCTGTGGTTGTTCTGACTGTTTCATCTCTCTTTCCTTCAGTCCTTAAGCATTCAGGGTTAAATACTATAAAATACCATAATCTGTACAACATGGCAAGCACTGCTATTCATATTTCATTTTCAAGACCCTAAAAATCTAGGTGATGATTCTCAAAGACAATTTTAGTGTTAGATACTATGTAGGAATGCAAAACTTTGTTTCTTTTAGTGATATTCACATCTGGTATGCAACTCTTTGTTAACATCTTCCACAATCCTTTTTTCTAGGGCTGAATCTGTACCTTGTCCTGTATGTTTAGCAAAATATGTTAATTTTAGCAAGCAAATATTCTCCTAGTTCACATTTCTACTCCTAATCATAATGGAAAACTTTTATCACTTGCAGTGTGGGAGCAAAGAAAAAGTTGGTGGAAGTGCAACACGAATGAAACCAAGTTTTTTTTGTTGAAAGTGTACTTTTGCTTAAAGCAGTCACTCATTGTGTCATTATAGCCTACACTGGAAGTGTACATAGTGTTAGATACTTTACACATGCAGCAGAGTAGACCTGTGAGTGCAATATAGAGTATGCAGCATTGGAAGCTGAGCTTCAATAGGAGTTTGTAAGGTTGGAAAATGCTGTATGAATTTACAGGTTCTTTCACACTGTGTCCTTTGTTCCTGCTGCTTGCTTCTCTGTCTCTGACCTATACCTGAAACTTCCAGCAAGATCCTCATGTCATCCTGAAGGGATATTGTCTTGCAATACTCCATAGGCAGCTGCAGCTGTTTAAGTTACCTTATGAGAAGGGTAGTTGGTCTTGTGACAGGATCAGGGGAAGTGCACAAATCTCAGGTGTGCTGTATCCTACCCTGGATATCTCAACACAAATCTGTCTTTTACCATAATGTCTCAGTGTGGTGTTTCTTCAGGTGTTCTGCTATTTTTTAATATTGTGGTTTAGTGGAGCTTATTCATTGTTTTGTATGTCATTATGTTTTTAGTTGGGATGGTTTTTACTACAGTGTTGTAATGTCACTTTTTATAGTTCTGAAGCTAGAGATTTCCTTCCCTGTGTTCAGTTGGTTTTCTTGTCAACAGGAGTTGACAGTGTGTGTGGCAATAGCCTTTATGGCCACGCCTTCGGACTGTTTAATTATCTTTCATTCATCAAAGCTTGCTTTTCCCCCCGCCCATTCCTATTTCATTACCCTGTCTCATGTCCTGATAATCCCTTCTTCCTTCATGTACTTCTGGGAGAGGGACTTCTCCATTATGCAGGATGTAACTTCTCCATCTGAGATATGGATGCTCAACTGTGTTTGTTAACAGTAGTGTATCAGGGCTGCCAGATTTCTTCTAAACATGTCATCTTGTGTTTTGAAAAAATATAGGGAATGACTCCAATGCTTCCTGAAGGCATTAAAGCAGCTTAGGATTTGATGGGAGAATTGTGGCCCTGATCGTTGAACTCATACACAATGTCAGAAGCTGATGTTGACCTCAACTGACAAGGTGCAGAAGGCATTGTGGGAGGTGCTGTAGCTCTCAGACACGCTTTGGTGAAGCCTCTGGCGTGTGGATTTTTTTACTCAAGTTGGAGAGAAATGATTGGGCTTTTGTTTTGTTGTTGCTCTATGCTTGCAGGAGTATGGATTTTGTGTTTTGTCAGTTTGAGGGCCTTGTGGAAACCTCCTGGCATTGTCAGGTAACTGATCCAGCTCTGGTAAGGTGTTAGATTTGAGCTACTGTAGTGTTTTCTAATATCAATGGCAGAGATAGAGGATGATCTAAGGGAAGTGATTTTTGTTATGGTTTTAAATATGGAATGACAAAGGAAGCGTAATATTGTGACTGTCTTGGCTTTTAAATAATTCACCTTGGTTCCTGACTTCAAAGAGGGATTGGCTGAGCAATCTACAAATGCTCATGGAATGGTTGAGGTTGGAAGGTCCCTTCTTGTCCAACCCCCAAGTGTTAGGGCTGAGCATCTAGATTAAGAAGTATCTGATTTTTGTACAAGGACACAATCTATCTATTTGAGTTTTTATCAGATCCAATAGTTACATTGCATAAGAGGAAGTCTTGCATTGTTATGTTGTTATTGTTGCTGTTCTGACCAGTGTGGGAACTGCTCTACCTTCCCTTTCTTTAGTGGTTCTTAAATTGATGATGTGATTAACTTAAATGGCTCATTTAAAACATTGCTGTTCTCAAGAAGTTTGACCTAGCAGAATAGGGACATAACCTTTGGCTTGAGAAAAGGTTGCACTTCCCTGTCCCCCAAGTGGTTACTGAAGAAAATAGAATCATAAACTCTTGACAGATCTGATGTAATAGTCATTTCAGTAATCACTTCAATATAGCCAGTTTCAAACTGATGAGGGAATCAGGATCAAATAGTATTAATTTAAAAACTCAGATGAAGCAGCAGAATTAAACCAGAGGCTATGCAGACTCAGTAATATGATGACTTGTTACCTTAGAATGAGAACATAGAAATGTGATCTTAACTTTTTGGAAAAATTCTAGGAAGATCTGAGGAGCTGCAAGCTTCTATGGTGGACAAATGAAAGGGTCAAGTTAATGTTATCATCTCTTACAGCTTTTGATAGTTGATACCTGCGTGAATATGATACGGATAAATCGACTTGGCATCAGTTGAAGCTGTGGATCTCCTTCCTAAAGTATGCTTTTGATTATAACTTGTTCATATGACTTCAAGGGAATTTTCTGCTCCTCCACTCTTTTTGGCTTGCAGCCAGGAAGGCCCTACAAGCCTCTGAATGTCTTTTGAAACTTTGTGATATGGTTCTTGGATACAAAGGGATCTGATCAAGAGATTTTTAGGTGAAGTTGTTTGTGAAGATGTATTAGAATGCATGAGCTGTATTGGTGGAATTGAGCTATATGGAGCTGTGTGTCCATGTGTCAGTTAGGACCAGGGAAGGTCTGCATGAGGCTTTGGCTTCCACTGGTAATCAGATGAGGGAAGGGGTTGGTGTTGAAAGTTCTGCTAGGCCTGTGCAGTGTAGGGAAACAAACACAAAAAGGTTCTCTGAGTGCTCTTTGAGGTAGTGGAAGAGGCCCTGGGAGCTCAGGTTCCTGAGGGAGAGTTAACAAGCAGGACTTGCTGGCTGACATGATGGATAAATATATAACCTAAAAAATGTTGAGAGGGATATTTTCTTCAGTACTGGCTTATACTTTTCTTATGGCACATGAGATTTATACTGAGCCCTGCTCTAATCTGTTTGTGTGGCTTTACTGTAGACAACTAAGAGCATTATATCCATTGCAAGATGATGGGTTTGCTAGATGATGCTGCAGCACAAAGTCAGAGCTGCGTGTACAGAACCTGATTTTGGTCTGACAGCCTGTGAGACATTGGTATGTTAGCAACTCCAAGAAAGTGCAAGACATGAAAACCAAGGAGTTGGATTTCTGTGTCTGTGGGAAACCATAACCTCTCCAGATGAGCTGGATGTGTTGGGCTAATAGGCTTCTTTCAGAAAAGCTGGAACAGACGAGCTGTTGTGTACTGTGTCAAGCAGCAGGATCTGACAGGGTTATGTCTGTAGAATGCAATGTTTGGTGCTGCAGAATTGATGTCCATACTGTTTGCATTTCAGGGATTTTTTTATTTTCTTGTTGCTGAACTAATTCCAGGCTGGCTGCATGGACTCAATGTCTGTGTTGAAACATGCAAACATGTACTCTTGGTTTCACACCTTACTGTTCAATTCTCTCCAAAAGGAATCCTGTTCATCCACTCCAAGACTGCTTCATGATATGAAGTCAGTAGGTACAATAAGGAAGTTTGCTTTACATATGCGTTCCTGGTCTGCACTAAAAAAAATGAGGTAGTTGTACCTTTAAGATTATAGTTTCTAGTAAATGGCTGACACTGAAGCTTACTTCTTGGCATTGCTCTGTAAGAACAGGAATGAACACCACAACAAACTGTGTGGCCTTTATGGTATTATCAGGTATTACTGGAGACAGAAGAAAATTCTCAGTAAGATGTTTCTATGTGGTCTGTTTTATGCAAGTGCATTGACTGATGGCATACAATGCATACATCATCACAGTTCAAAAGTTGTGAGTTTTTATGTTAAAGTTCTTGGATGTAGATTTAGTAGCCTATTTTTCAGAAATAATGGCAATCTTGGAAGTTGTCAGTGTTGTTTCGTCCGGCACTGCCGTAGTTCTGGCTTTGAATGGGTTGTTGTCCAGAAAAAAAATGTAGGTGAAACTGTTTTTCTTCTAGAACTTCTGGGGAACTTTGAGTACATAGATTGGTCCCCTCAAGTGGGAAGAAACAGCTCTCCCTCATGTGTATCTGTTGAAAGAATACTCTTAAGTACTCATCAACACAGCCTACCTGTGCCCATACCTCTGCCTTCCTGGCAGACGAGGTGCACATAACTAGGGCAAGGAAGAGGGGAAATAAGGAGGGGTAGCCCTGAAACTCAGCAGTTTGTTTGTTCCCCCAATAACAAGCTGGATTGTATTCCATAAACATATTTTAGTTGTTCTTCTAACAGTTCAGATTGTTCTCCTCCCTGCTGCTTTTTAAGGTTAATGTATGTGGGTGTGGTGTTGCTAAAATCACAGAGTGTGCATCATCTGCAAATGTTTTAGCAAAAGTCTAGGTTGGTGATAGTGCTTCTGTCTTCCAAGCTTTGGAAGTATTTGGTTAAGTGAGATAGAACTTCACCAGCGTGCAATTATAACATCACTTTTTCAGATGATTGTGTCAAAACTACAAGCTGTAAGCTATTCTTGCTTTGTTTTGTAAGATTATTTTGTCTTGCATGACAAATAAGATATTCACTGTGACCTTCAAAAGTCTTGTGAAATGACATGGAGCCATGTAGCACCTTGGTGTCTCACTCATTTCTGACAAAGCAAAGTTGTTCAGCTAGTGATTAAACTTCGTGTGAATGGTCTCAGCCTGTTTTGAGATTGCCATCTACTTCTTGTTCAAGTATATGTTAAGGAGATCTAAATTGGAAGACATTAGATTTTAATGCACTATCAATTGCAATGTCAGAGTTCTCAGTTGGAAAGAGGAAATGTTTCAATTTTCTTGCTCCAAGTTTTCAAAAATAATTAATTTTCACAATGCGCAACTGGATGATAGTATTAGCAGACCTTTATTTGGACACGGAGGAATTTTAGTAATTCCTGAAACTGTACTTCTTTTAAGCCCATGAATATGCTGTCAACATTGAGGCAGTAATAGTCCATTGCACTGGTTCAAACAAAAATAGCATTAGAAAATCCAGTTTTGTTTTTTCCAGTGGTTTTAGCTGTAATGTCAGCTCATTCCATAAAAGTAATTGTATGTTTTTTGTCTCAGTATGTTACTGTGACACAATTCTGCATCCCTTTATGATTTAAAACTTCCTCTCTGACTCTTTGAAGTTATACATGGAACTGAGATTTTCAGCAGTTCCGGAAACTCTGCTTCTCCCGAAAGATGTAAATTATTAAGGTTGTGTGAAGTCATCATTGTGATTATTCACTTGGATGCTATAGAACAAAGTTGTTTCGATTTTAAGTAGTTTAATTGCTTGTAAGAGTCATCACAGAGAAGCGCTAATGATAACTGCAGCATTTGTAACTGGGGATGTGCAGGGTACAGGTTTCTGTGTGTTTTGGGATTTTTTAAAAAATTGCTGAATTTACAGGTAAACTGCTGACAGATAATATATTCTACTCTGTAAGTGCCCTGCCCTTATATTTTTGTTCACTGTTGTTGCATATAAAAATGATTGAGGCATCTAGACATGTAAAGTTTGTACTTTCCATAAAAATGGGTTTTCTGTATTGTTGCCTATTACATTTCTGCTTGGATGTTGTCCAAGAATTTTCTTTTTCTTTCATTGTTGTCTCCTTTTTTCAAGACACAAAAGTGCTTTGGAATATACCAATTTAAGTAGTTTTAAAGACACTTACTCTTAACTTTCCCTGACAGTTCATTCATATAGTACTTTCCTAATTTCTTTTAGGTTATCTTTTTCTTCTTTCTTGCTGTGTAGAAGGACGTACAGCAGTAGGAAACTAGTGTGTTTGGGAACCCAAGGGAACTAACAGTATGCAAAGTGCAGTAAAAAGGATAAAACCAGCAGTCTTCAATTGGTTTGGATTTGGTTTTTGTTCCATATGCAGCAGCAATAATGTTTCAGCTCTTTCTCGCTATACTTTTCTTCACTAGTCCTTTAAGGATGTATCCATAATAACTTGATCTTCAAATTGCAGAAATAAAAAATGGGCTGTTTTTTTTTTCCAAGTAGTTCTGTGTTTGACCTGTAATTCATTGAAGGGATTGACCAATTTCATAGTGAAGAAGGGTAGGTAACCTGTGCTGGTGGCCTTTGGTACTTACAAAAGGCTCTACGTTTTATGCTTGTTCGAAATTCATCTCCTTTGCTGAAGTTGTATGTGCCTATGTTGGTATCTGAAGTAAGTATATAATTGATCTAACATGGAATTTTGTAAACAACTTCCCACTGGGCCTTTTGCTACTTGACTGCTGTGGATTGTAGTCATCATATTTGTCTGTAAAGCTGTGTAAAAAAAAAATTCTTAGAGGCAGCCTTAATTTCATTCTGTTGGATGATAAAGCTTTTATTCTCCATCTACAGTAATTTTACAATTAAGATTAACACGGTTTTCTAATCAGATCTAGAGAAAACTGTAGCTTTAAGGGAGATATTTGGAGGTATCTATGGTGCTATTTTAACTTTAAGTATGTGGTAAAATTTAGAAAATAAAATGAAAATTCAGCATATAAGATGTTCCTAAATTGGTTTGGTGTTTCTTGTGCTCTCAGCAGAGCCGGTAACAAAGAGTCTGTGGTGCTGTTGCACAGCTGAGGCAGGAAGAATGAGAGTATAAGTGATAACAAAGGGGTTTTTTTGTCTCTAAGAATGGGTCTGAGATACATTAATTTCCTCCTTTTATTCATTTTAATATCTCAAATGTTTTGGTTTTCCACAGAATCCTAGTGGGCTAGCAAAATTCATCCTGCAGTTTTGCTTTGGATTTGCTTCTTAGTCTTTGTGCTTTTGCTTAGTTAGATGCTGTGTAGGTTAGAAGTTTGCTAGTTTGCTTTTTTTTTTTTCTTTTCTCCCTTGAGTGTAAAATTGTTGGGTTTCCCTAAATTATGAAGAGGTTTGGGGTTTCTGGGTTTCTTTTGCTTATTGTTTGTATGTCAGGCTTGTTTGGATGTTACTAGCTCTGTATAAAAGTGACTTGTAAACAGTCTCTGCATTGTGCCCGTGGTGTATGTTACAGTTGTGCAAACAGTAACAGTTTAAAGCAGGAGTGTGTATTCCTGGGTTCTTGTCCGAGGGTTTGCTTAAGGGCAGATTTCTTAAATGACCTGGTTGCAAGCCTTGCAAACTGATCTTACTGATGTCAAATGAGCAGTGGGATGAGAAGTAAAGAAAGTTCATATGCAGTCTCTGATAGATCTGAAATTCATTCTCATCAGTGTTAACCTGGAAAACTTGTGGAGGAAACAAGAAGATGCATAGGAGCTGTTGAAATAAAGTCACTCTGCAATCCTTTTATGACTGAAGAGAGAAGGAAGAACTAGAGGGGTCTCGCCCCAAGGGCTGTAATTATGAAATGCTGCTATCTCCAACACTGTAAAGTACTTTCATTTGTTGAAGGATGCATTCACTGCTGATGAGGACATGAGAAAGCTGTGAAATAGCCTTATTGCACTGATTTGGGGTGAATAGCTTCTCCTTCAAGGGCAATGATTGTTTTTACCTACCCCTAAAATATTGCAAATGATTTTTTAGTGTGATGCTTTATTAAATTTTATTTATTTGTATTTATGTGTTTATTTAGCCTAAATCAGTTTTATCAAATTGATCAGTTTTAATTCAGTTTTATCAAACCGATTTAGGCTAGCTTTTATATTTAATAATCACCATTTCATACTCAGGGATTTCTCTAGTGTTCTTCTATGGGATATAAATGCTGTGATGGGAGAGTAGAAGAGTTTGTATGCCATTTAACTTTGTGACAGTCTACAGTCATATTATGAATTGCTTTACTGCATCTTGTGTCTAACAGTGGCTGCTACAATGTTACAGTACAAAAAAGGCTGTGAAATCTAATCCTATATGGAAGCTTCTTCCCATTTCCTATTAAGATTTATTAAAAATCTTATTCAATTCATGCATTTCTTTCAGTTGATTACAAACCTGCAGTAAATGTGATTTCCAGTTTGAGTCTACCTATCTATTGAATAAAAAATGTTTCTTCTGTCATGTTGTAACCCATGTGGCTTGTAGTTTCTGTTCTACTTCAGAATTTTCTATTTCTACTTCAGTAGCTTTTCCACACTCCAAGCTAAGCCTGCAACATTCAAAACAAAGTAATGAATTGGAACGTTGGATTGTGTCTGTTGAGAACAGAGTTTTGATTGTTGAAATACAGATTGAGGAGATCAGCCAGTCAGTTGCTTTTGCATCTTACAATGGTGAAAGAACAAACCTCATCTGTATATAGGTTGTGTGCTGTATTTGGAAATTAGTTGTAGCTGACTTACATTAATTCTCACTTAAATAGTACAGAGTTCCCATGCTGGAGTGCACCAGTAGTCCATTCAGTAAATATTTTTGGTCTTTGTGTTTTCTGGTTGAGTTATACCAGGTGGTTAATTAGAAAGCAGTTGTGTGGGTTTTTGGTTTTGTTTTAAAGGAAATAAAACTAGTCTGCTGGAGAGATAGACTTAACCTATCAAAGAGTTACTAAGTGAAGAATTTCATCCATCATAATGAGTTTGACCTTTCATGCACATAATTATACTTACCTTTCTTACCTATAAACGGATATGATCTGTAGACACCTTAATTTTCTGGAGGACGTTCAGACCTCTGTTTAGTGAACTTAGATTTAAGGACAATAGCTGTTGTATCAGTTAAAAAATGTGATTTTTAGTGCAGTTTGCTCTTGAGAGTACTAAACATGCTTGCCTTGTCTGGGTTGCAGATGTTTAATAATAGTTTGGTATTGTCTTGAGCAATGCATCCTGATGCCTGTGAGGGCCTGTTTCCATTTCATAGTCTTCTTGGTTTCCAGTTAGGACACCCCCTC
>VYZT01048416.1:0-15242 GCA_013400735.1 Pomatostomus ruficeps
TCTAGAATGGCCTATTCTATACTTAGATTTAGGTTGCTATGTGGTATTGAGACTATTTGAACAATTTAAAGCTTTTAACTAGTCTCTAACGAAGCAGGAAATTTTTTGGATGTGTATCCAATGTATTGGATTGTATCCCATGTAGATTTTTTTCCTTTCTTTTTGTTTATAATTAATATGCAATCTTGAGAATAACCCAATTAAAGGAACATTTTCATATATCAAAGAGGAAAAAAAGCTTTGGCATGCCAGATTCTTATTCCATTTCTCGGAAAATTAGCTTCTTTTCTTCAGTAAATTTAGAACAATGGAGGTCTGAATTCTTTATATGTTTTATATAAAATGTAGGAAAGAGCTGGTAACACAAGCCAAAAGTAAGCAGGTCTAATTTTCATTAAAGGTTCACACATTTTCTTCCTCTTCGTTTTCTCACCCACTTGTTTTTCTTTTTTCTTTTCCCTACAGATCAATTCAACTGTTAACATGCCTCCGAGGAAAAAGTCTTGCACAGAAATATGCTTCACCTTAGGAGATCAAAGCTGTTTTATAGCTCATTTTTTTTAAGCCGTTTTTAATCTTAATGGCATCAAGCTCATTAGAAACAACAACAAAACCAAGAAAAAAGCGAAATTTAAGCTAGGATCAGTAAATTAAAAGAAGCTTTGATATCTACTAGAAATGAGTGATAGAAAAAATATCGGTGCTATAAAATGGGACCTGGATAACTGATTATGTAAGAAGGATGGAAATGCAATTTTTAGTATTTCACTTCATCAGTACAGAATAGTTACAGGGCAGATTCTATCTGTTAGAGGGGAGACAGTGAGGAAACCTGTAGTGTAAGGAACAACCCAACTGGGCAGGACTATAACCCTAATAAAGCCATTTTAATAAACTATTTATGGAAATTGAAAAAACATTAATTGGAGATTTGTCCAAGTGCTACAATTATTACAAAACCCCAACATATTAAAAATAGCATGCTGTTAACTGTTGCAAAATAGCATATCATAAAGGTCATGCTGGTTTCAAAAAGAATGTGTGGAGCATATAAACAAATGCATAATCACCTTACTTCCCTTTCCAGTTAAATTTGGTTTACTTAGAAGTTTCAGCATTTAGAAGTTAATCCTCTGACTCCATCTTCACTTCATGAGAATGCGTTAATTTCCTTTTCCATTTCCATTAAACTGTTGTCATGAGGACAAATCTGTCCTGTACCATTTTCAGTTTGTCTCGTTCCCTCTCAAAGGATTGAGACTTTTGAATTTTAAAGCTCTGGAATATCTCTAATAGGCAAGAGTTTGCCAGACACTTCAGCCTTCTAAATAATCGCTATTTTTGCCACTTATCCCTTCTGATCTTTGTCACCAGCTGTGGGGGCTAGGCAACTGACATTCAGCTCTACAACTCTGTTTCATTGGAAAAGGCAGTGAGGACTGTCAGCTCATTCCTGTCCAGTGAAGGCTGCAGATGGAATGGGCATTGCTACCCAAGACTCATCGGAGCCAGGCCCAGACACTGTTACCATTCAGAAGAGCAGTGATATTAGCTGCCTTGCTGGATGGATACAGTACTCAGTACTCAGACTTCACTTTTTTGCTCCTTTGTTTGTTATGAAGAGGATTTTCTGTAAAACTGTTGAGTGAAATAGTTTCTGAATCAATTCAAAACTTCAAGAGGCTGTGTCTTCACTCACATCACAATTTCTTGATTTATGATTCATCTCAGTATCCCATGGTAAGGTGTCTTTCAGTTTAATAAAGAAACAATAGTTGTTAGTTTTTCAGCTACAGTTACTGCTATGTGAAGCATATTTTCCTCCTTTGAACATGAATTTTTAAAAACTGCTCCTGGAGCCTGTAGACCTTTGCCATCTCTTTCACAAGGTGTAAAAGTTGGCTGTTCTTTTGCATATCAAGGAGAATGTTTTACTCTGCTGCCAACAGTTTCATTTCCAGTTCATTCCTGGATGCCTTTAAAGATGTTGCTGTTAGCCTGCAATGTACTAACCATTTTAGAACTTTAATACTGTTTTACTTACACGTAACTTTCAGCAGCTAAAATTATCTGAATCTGCAAAGTGATGCAAAGTGAAGACATTTCATTTCACACTCCTGCCCTCCTTGCTCAAACATACAGGAAAAGGAAAGAAACACACAGAGGAAAGCTCAAACAGGAGACAACAGCCAGCTACATTTTCTCCATGAAAGGAATGCAATCTAGGCTTAATTTTTCTACTCTGATCATCAGAGTGTGGACGTGTTGAACCTCAGAGCAATTTTTAAAATCTGACAATTTTCTGTGCTCACATAAGGCTAACAAGAGTGGATGAGAAAGTGAAGTTAAGCTGTTGCTACAGTATCACTATTGAAACAGTCTTGTATTACTCAATGAGAAAGAAAAGTTTATTAGAAATAAACATGAGTCCAAGTGCTGAAACCCTAAATACAGTTATTACAACTAACTGATATCATTCTGAGCAAAACCAAATTATTTTGTGTCATGGAAGCGTACAATATATCTTAAGAGAATTTTAAGATCAGGTCTGACACTTTGGTTATATAATGTGACCTACTATAGTTTAAACCAAAGCAATTGGTTTATTTGGACTAAATCCTTCATTTTCAATCATTTAGTATTATAAATAAGTGTTAATGCCTGAATAGCTCAATAGCTATGTTTTTCTGGGCTTAGAACTGCTGAATTTAGAATTGCTGAATTTGCATTTAATGTATTCTGTGGCTATACACCCTTCAGCAATCACTGATGTAAAGCCACTGCAAAGCAGAAATTCAGATACTGAACCTCCAGTTGCAAAAAAATAACCCTGAATAAAAATATTTTAACAGTAATTTTGCTTGGAAAATGACTGCCTAAAGTTAGAGTATGACTTTAAAAAAAGGTTTTCACTAAGATTTTGTTTTCCATAGAGGACTAATAATTAGAAAACAACTCACAAACTGTCATTCATAGGGCATTGTCCATTGGCAAAACAAAAAGAGAAGTTTCTGAAATTTTCTCTTTCTCCATATTTATTTATCCTACCTTTGATTTAAAGACAGAAAATTCTTACTGAAAACAAACATCAAAATTACACCAGTTTTAGATGGTTTTGGGGTGACGTTATATGTAAAGATAGTAATTCATCACTACAACTTTGATCTGCTACAGCCCAAGCTTTGGGAGGTTGCATCTTAACTGGATATGCATTAGCCTTGAAACGAATGTGCAAGTTATTTTTGTATAGTAAATGTCCTTCTGTTGCTATGGAAACCAGATGTTTGATAATTAAACTTACGCTGTAAATAGTTGTGTGCTGTCATGTGAAAGACTACTCTTCACAAGCTGCTGTACAGCCAAATAGTTGAGCTTCCTGTCTATTGAAAAATTGGACCTAAATGGGGTGAAATAGCTGCCTCTGAAATTGACTTCAAAAAGCAACCACTTCGCTGGAGCATTTTAAATAACATTGGAAAATCTTTGCCTAATTTTGTGGCTGTTCTGCAGGTCAGAACCTATCATTGGATTACTTTTTTCAATTCTATTTACCTATTATCTTCTACTCACAGACAAATAAACATGAACAACAGAAAAGGAAATGTAAACATTTTCTGTAGCTGAGAAGAATCATCAGGTTCAGCCAAAGCAATCAGTGACCTGCCTGATCCAGAGCTCAAAAAATACCTTTAACTTTTTATTATATTTAATAATACAGGTTATAGGAAGAAAAAATTGTGTATACAGCCTAATGAATTTTCCTCACTACATCCAATGAGTGATCTTTGACATATTTGAGGGCATGTGATTTCAGAGGGCTCAGAAGTCAGTAGCTAAATAGAGCAGAGCTAGCTGAGTGGCAAAAGAGTGAGTTTTGATATGAAATATGGAAGACTGCAGAGAAATTCTGTTGTACTGAATGAGTAGAACTGGTCAGTCTCTGTGGAAGGAAGACAAGCAGGATGCTCCTCCTAGGGGTCATGTGAGATAAGGCCTGGACATGAAGACGGAGAGGAACTGGTGGAGTATATCAGCATTCATTTTCATGTCTAAAAAACCACAACTAATATAATGGCATAAGGACTTGAAATTTGTGCTCCTAGTATCAGCAAGGAAAAGAGTTCCACGCTGAGGAGCAAGGACACCATCTATAAGTAACACGACTAACATAAATCTACAGCTCAACACAGAATCACAGAATCATAGAATGATTTGAGTTGGAAGGGACCCTAGAGAGCACCCAGTTCCAATCCCCTGTCATGGGCTGGGACACCTTTCATTAGACCAGGTTGCTCAAAGCCCCATCCAACCTGGCCTGGAACACTTCCAGGGATGGGGCATCCACAACTTTTCCAGGCAACCCAAACCAGTGCCTCACAACCCACCATAAATACAACTTTTAACTATGAATTACTCTACCAATGTAGTAAGATATTAAAATAACCTTTGATAATATTGTTTTTTCGTTGAAAGCAAGCAAGAGCAAATGTGGTTTCAGCTTTTCACTGATCATTGAAATTCTAATCAATACTTTTTTTCTCATTGTTCACCAAAATGCTATTTTCCTGGAGTAATAATATTGTTTAATCCATACACCTACAAATTTAATGGTCACTCAAAGGAGTTACCAACCTTCTTATAATAAAATGTTTTTTGTTTTGATTTTTATGCTTTAAATCACTTTGGAAGGTACACAACACAGTAACATCATTGTGCAATAAAAGTAGGCTATTTCAGATTTTATTGCTAGTTTAATTTTGTGAGCCTGAGAGAAATTCTGCTGTTATCACATGTGAAATGAAACTTGTACAGGAAGAAAACTTATGACTTGCTGAAATGCCCACTGTCAAGTAATCTGTAAATATGAAAATAAGTTTACACAGTCAATTATTTTACCTCCAAAAAGCAGAAGGGGCAATGTTTGAAGGAAAAGATTTTCAAAACTATAAATACAGCTTCATATCTCTAACTCACTCTAGCCTTCCTCCTGTCTCACTCTTACCTCCTTATTTTCTTCAAATTCTTCCATAAGAAGCATTAATTTGGCTTGAATTTTTAAACATTTTAAAGGTCAGTGATAAAGATTATATAAGAAAATAGAACTAAAGAATATGTTTAACATAAAATGTGAATTTTTAGAAGATATAGTATGGTCACTATCACTAACCACCATGTACCTTGCCTACACTCCAAAAAACCCCTTTTTGAGACAATTCAATTAACTTTTACAGCAGGAAACTTCAGACTGTTATGTGTAACATTTGACTGGGAACAGAAGGCATGGAGCATAATTCTGACTCTCTAGCTTCATTATGGATTTCTCAAGTATTCTTCCCTGAGGTGTTATTTACTTGAAAAACACTAGAACTGCATAGAGAATGATACCTTTTAATACATGTGTGTTAAATTTCTCATTAGGCACCATGCAAGTCATCAGAAAATATGAATCAAAGTGTGTGCACTCAACCTGGAAGGACTGTTCCAATTTCTCTGTGGAAATCCTACATATGTTATTTCCCAAACTTCTAAAGCCCACAATTCACTTATTTATAGTCACAGTAGCAATCCAATTTTGAGACATTTTGTACAAGAGGTCATTTTTTTCATGGCAGAAGTACATCTTTTCTACCCTTAACAAACTTGTTCTGTCCAGCCTTGTCTCTAGGTTTAGCAAATAACTGTATTTCATTGAGAATACCCCTCCTTTCAAAATGACTTCTTTTTTTACAATATTTGGGTTTGTTTTGTTTAGGCACTGGACTGCCTCAGTGTACAAGACAACAGCAGTCCAAGTAAAAGGCCATTTTTACCTGTAAACCCCTGAAAGCTTTCCCTATCACCAGACATGTTTGAAATAAATCCAAGCCATTTCCTAAAGCTATCCTTGAAACAGAGTAAAACCTGACAGTAAATAAAAGAGAAAACTGAGAAACATGCTTTTCCAGAGAACACAGTACCAGACAGAACCTATCTAGCAACCTCACTAAACTTTAAAAGTCATGAAAAAGTAATCTCTGAACATAAAGTAGAATTGAATTCTTCACAAAGAAAGCAAATAGGGGAGGGAAAGCAGATCAATGAATCTCACCTACACAATAAAGTATAAAGAAAGGAAAGCACTGGCTGCTATTTAATGCTACAGCCATTAAAGAACAACAATTATAGTGGCCTGCTTCTCCTCACTCAATCACACAAATCTCACTACAGGGAAGACATTTATTCCCCTCCCTACCACCATCATATAGTCCATGGGAAAAAAATTAGGCTAGTCCTTTTCAACAGAAATTGTAAAACAAAACACATAATAAAAAAAAAGTTCACAGGAGCTTGTAGAATACTAATACATTGATAACTTTGTGATGTTATGGTTTCCACATATAGTAAAGTATTAAAATTCTGTCCAAGGACTGCCAACATCAAGCACATATTTATGATGTTGGTTGCAGCTTGTGCATGTCTAGCTGTGTATGAAAGGTGCCTAGGTGGTAAAGCAGGTGGGAAGCCTGTGGGTGTCTCACAGAATGCAGCACCTTCCCACGCTGGAAATTTCTGAGGAATGCCTTAGCTCTGCCTCTAGGTCTTTGGCAAAGTTGGCTTCCTGAATGGCTCTGGCCTCCACACTTGACTGGCAGTGACAGAGAAGGAACCAAAAGCTTTCACATACTTTTCCAACCCGATAAATTCTTTGTCCTAATACTTCTCTAATTCTCACCCAAGTCTACTTGGGGACTCAGTCATGTTATCCCACAGGGTCAGGTGTCCATGCCCACCTTGCCTGCGTCTGAAAGATGAGTGACTCCAATGAGTGATTAAGTCTTGAGAGGCCTTCAGAAGTTCATGCATTTCTGCATGAAGCTGCATCCCTCATGTTTGTAACCTGTGTGTGGGACCAACTAAAGCAATTGCTTATTAAAATCAGCAGGGGCTGTTTCTGAGGTAATGTCTTCCAAGCGTAGCCTCAGACCATCTTCAAAGATAGCTCCAACAGTGGGATGACATGTAAAGGTGAAGAATTTCAAGAGCTGGAAACTGCTTCTGGTAAGAGAGATAAAGATTCTCCAAGGTCTTTTGCAGCATGCTGTAAGCTGCACAACATTTCAGAGGATCAGTGGAAAGCGTTGCTATTTAGCCATGTCCCAAAACAATCCAATGGCAAGCTTCCAGGAAATGCAAAGAGGAAAAACCCTGTCTTTCTAATAACAAACTAATTGTTTGCATTTAACACAACTCTGTAATAACAAAATACACATTGAAACTGTCTGAAGGCTCCAACAAGCAGGAGGTGTCAGGCAGCAGCACCACAGCAGCGCTCCAGGGGAAGGGTGATAGAGCCAAGGACTGTATTCACTGAGATGGGTGTAGTCTCACAGAGCCCAAACAAGAGCCAAACAGCTTCAGAGACAGGTGTTTGGAGGTCCAGGACCAGGCATGAATACAGCTCATGGCCTGAAGCTGATGGCCCTCCAGACTGCTCGCTGCTCCCCCTCCCCTGGTCCCAGGTGAATCACCTCAGAGGTGGCCTCCATCCCAAGCAACCAGGCCCCGCAGGAACAAAAGAGTTGGTTCCTTCAGGCCCCCTCACAGTAGGAAACACGGAGTGGCTCCAAAAGCAGGTCAGGATTCCTATTTATTCCCTTGCAGGTAAGAAGTAAATCTGTCCTAACGGCAGTGAATTGATCTGTAGAGGAGCCCATGTTGGTGGACTTTTGAGCATTGTAAGGAAGGCTTAGGTGACAGTTTTGCCTCTAATTTATCATCCACGACTTCTGACTGCTATTTTAGGGTTTCAGAACCATGGTTTTTTGAAGTAAAATAGCAAAACTGTATTTTTTTTCCAATGACACTTGATGATATAGGTGTCTTGCATTAAGAAGGAGCACTAATGTCAAGTTCTACCTTCCTCCTAACATACAGAATCTTAATAAGAACTCCAGAGCTCAGACAGTCTCCCAGGCATGCAGACTCATCTTATCTTTCTGTCCCTCTTGTTGCAAATCCTACCTCATCCCTGGTAACTAGCAATGCATGGTTCAAGCAAGAGAAAGGAAGAACTTACATGGGAGAAAGTCTGCTTGAGGGTTCTGGTGGTTATGCTCTCTGGGGCAACCAGGAGACTGGAAGGAGGCACCTGCATATCAGTCAAAATTCTGCCACTCTAAAATTTGTGTTTGGACAATAAACCTTCCAAAGAAGGTATTATGTCTGTATTATTGATCTCCATTTATGGCCTTGGGGTGTACTGCCACCTATATAAAATAACATCTTATTTCTTACAGTAGCAGTAAATATTAGCCTTTTAATTCCAGGAGATTTTATTATATGCACTCCTAGCTAATAAATTAAAGCAGGATATGACCAGTTGACAATGCCACACTTTTCATTCATCTTTTACCTATACAAGGCTAAAATGTTTAAAGCTTGGCATTTATCACAGTAGAATCAGAGTGTTTCATGACATGAACGGATTTTCCCTAATATGCACAGGAAAAAATAATAATCTGAACAATGAATACAGGAGAAAATATGGGAGAGAGATCAGCAGCCAATTTATTTTCAAGTACACTTTAGCCAATTCACACAATCTGTTTTGCTTAGTTCTGTTGCCAAAAATCAGTCAACCATCCTAAAAAAATCAATCAGAACCCAAATTTCAGTATTACTACTACTGAGTGAAAAATATGCACTATCAAAACAGCAGTCCAGTATAACGCCAAGTTCTGTGAGTTTTCAAGTGTATTCTGGAGAGAGCTGAATGTTGTCATATACTCCCAACAAACTGTAAAGCACTATTGCAAAATACTAATAAGGAGCCTTCTGTTTAGCCACTGTATTTCCTTATAAAATAATCTGGTTAACTTGAGTACCTCAGAAAACATTGAATTGAGAAAATACACAATTTCAAATAATCTGAGATAAAGCATGATGACTTAGATTAGTCAGTTCTGTTGTAACAGCTTGAAAAATAATTCAATATTATTTTAAACATGAAGGTAGTAGGAGACTAATGGTAATGTTCAATGCATGTCTCTGTCACCCCCATTGTTCAATCTAGTAAGCAGCTGGAGAGAGAATAGAAGTAACATCAGGTAGTTTGCTTGCATCTTTCCACATAAAAGTGCTCATTTAATGTTGAAAAATATGTTCATGCATTCATACAAACAGCATCTGTATATACAGTTCTTGATAGCTAGCTCTGTTCCCTAAGATTACTTAGTTTTAATAGTTTACTGCTCCTTATGGTTCTGTTTTTCTTTCCATCTTAAACATGAAAATCAATGTAAAATACAACCTAATAGACTGCCATGTGAAAATATTTCTAAAACCCTGCTATTTATACTGTTTTTTAAAAATTATTTTATAAACAGATATAATATTTAATGGAAGATTCAGAGAGACTTTTTTACAGCCAACAAACTGAAAATTAATTCACCATGTTTAGTGCACTCCTAGTTTTATGACCTCATCCATTATTTTATTATTGTTGTGCTAGGTAGTGATTTTTTATGATTATGCCACTTAGAGAATATAAATTTTCATTTATAATTGCAGAAGTGCATCAGAACAGCATGGTTTAGAATTGCAATTATTGTTGACCTTCTGGAAGGCGACCTGAATTCTGGTATTTTGTTCAACAGGAGTGATAATATCACACAAAATAAACATATTTTTGGCAGTTTTTGTTCTTTTTATCTATCTAAACTGAGTCTTGCTCATGTGGCTAACCTGTAACATTTTGACAAAGCTGCATATGCTTCATGTTCTGACGAGACCATTCATATTGCAGAAAAACATAACAGACTGAAAGGAAACATATTTTTATCGATGTGATGACATTTTCTGAAGTGAATACCTTGCCAGTCATAAAATAACCTCTACTTATTTATTTTGTTTGTTTGTTTTTACTTCTTTGGAAGTAATCCTCAACCTATGACATCTTTTATGAGTTTGCAAACATTTGTACAAAAATTATCTAAATTTTTCAAGTTAATGTTCATACTGAACAATAAAAAAACCCAAACAATATGGAGTAAATGTTTCTTTACTAGAAGGTGCTAAATCCCACAAAAAATATAACACTATTTATATGCAAGTCAGGAGATACTAGCTGTCAAACCAAAGTAGAAAAGAAGAATCAGAACAGAGACTCAACTGTCCCTGTGTCATAACTGCAGCATTGGTCAAGGATGGATATATCAGGAAAAACACAAAACAGCTTGTGCAATTCTGAACTCAGGGACTTCTTTGACCCTATTACTGACACTTTTTTGATCTCTCATTTCTGGAGTTAAAGCAAGTTTCTTTCTTAATTTAGAGAGAAATATAAATGAGATATAGGAGTAGTTTGTGCCAACATCTATAGCTCAATGACTTAATTTTAATTATCTGATAACTAGTCAGTAACTGAAATCTTAGAATGAATACCATGATTGTGTGGGCACAATCACATTGATTTTATACAAGAGCATTTTCCACGTAAATCAGACCTAATTGGTTAATTATATATTAAGAGCTTTGAACTGTCAATTTTTAATCAACAGCACAATTTTCCCTTCTTCCAAATTATACTTAATTAAAACTTGCATAAGAGACTTCTTGACTACATTAATAAATTTATTGTTTAAAATTTTAAGCATTGTTTCAATCTTTCTTTTTTTTTTTGCAAACAGAATTTTCTTAATTCTATCATTAGGTGATTGTCATTTATTTACAGAAAAACCTACAGGTCATTAAAGCTGGGCTGCATTTTCCTAGATAATTGCATTTTTTTTTTCCCTATACTATAGCTTAGAGGATTCAATAACATTTAAAAATGGCCTGTCATGACACTAATTGTTAGGAAAAAAATATAATACACTACAGAGAACACTGAACACTAGTAATATATTTTAAATATTTCTGGAAATTAGACAACATATAATGACAGAAGAAGCTGTTTTCCAAGGAGAGCTCTAATAGTTTGTATTCACCTTGTTTCTAAACCAAAAGGCACAAAACCAAAGCAAAAACAATAATGAGAAATCCATCTGAAAAGAAGAGTATTGAAGTTATAAATTGTTGCATTTACTCCACAATAAGATTTGCTTTACTTCCTAGATAATTTTTAGTTGTCTGTTCAGAAGAATGAACTTACCTAAAGAGCAAACCTGGTTTTATCAAAAGTAGCCACATTAAAAAAACAATGGTTCAGTAGATTTCTGGTGGGTTTGCCTCTTTTTAGATTTCCCAGTCCAATATCTTATTCAGACAAATCGAAAACACAAGTTATATTTAAATCATCTTGTTTATTTATATCCTTTCTGCTGGTGTACAGAGATTTGTATTGCATCAGTATTCTTTTGATCTGTCAGAGACTGGAAGCATAATGCCTTAGAAAATGCACCATTCCTGCAGTTTATCTGTGCAGTCTTACCCAAGCAGACCTGCACACATTTTGCATGTATTCCTAGCTAACCAATTCTTTTGTAGAATTTTAAACTCAGTCTAAGATACCCTGTTTCTCTGCAGCGTTTGCCAACATGATTCATAATCACAGTTGTCTTCAACTTATTGCAAGTGGTTATACATATATATGTATATATATGCAAATATATACATCTATGTAAAGAGAATTAAGAGATCAGTGTGATAGCAGTATTTAAAAGATCAAAAGCTTTGGCCTGTTTCAAACTTGGAAACAATCCTAAATTGACGTTCTTTGGCAATACACATTGCTAACAGTTAGTTCTAATTCATTAGTAATTATTTCTATATGTATTCAAAGAACTAGTTTTAAACAAGATTATCCTAAATGAGCTGTGAGTAAACAATATGATGGAGCTGATAGTCCTGATGGCTATGGTTCCTTGATGGCTTCAGTGTCCAGTTTCAAGGTGATTGGTGCTAAGAGGTCTGTGATAAGAGATGAAAGAACTGAGACAGGGGACTTCTTTCTTCTCCCTATTTGCTTTGTTCATGATTGCCATTTTGTGTTCCCTGTTAAAAAGTAAAAGCGAAATTAATATACCCTTGATATAACTAAACCTATAATCACCAGAATAATTAAATTGTATGTTCACAATTCATACTAGTCCATGTCTATGTGATATAAGAATTTTTGCATTGTTGCCTATTTTTTCTCCCTGAAAAGGGCTAAGACTGAAGGATCTTTGAAGGGAATTCAACACTTCCCATCCATATGTGGATCTTATTTCATGGTTGGGACTAATGCTTTGAAAATTGTGCTCAAAAAAAAAAAAAGAGGATTTTTGAGGAGTTGGTAAAAACTAAGATGAACAATTTGTTGTGTACAAGCTAAAATAACATACTGGGATGTTTAGGGTACTTATGAAAAAAAAAAAAAAACCTGCCCAAAAAAAACCCAAACCCCCAAACTTATAACACTAAAACCAAATCTTGCCAAAAACATGTTGAAGTAAATGAATTGTAAAAAAAATATTTTTGCCTCTTTTTTTTTTGTCAGAAGAATGAATTAGTAAAAAATTATTCTGAATTTTTACTTACTTTATTGATCCTTAAACTGTTCAGGGAATTTATTTTAGTTGGAAAAAATAACAACTGAAACCAACAAGAAAGAATCTGAAAGAAAAATGGAAGCTAAACTAAAATGATTGTGATTACCACACAGGTATGAGACAGGTATGTATTTATCACATCATACATAATGAATGTGCATCGTGTTATGCGACTGACTTGTGAGTAGTACAAGTGAATTAGATGCACATATTCATATACAGTAGGAACCATATATAACTTACACACGCATAAAAATATAAAAGAAGCTTCATGAAATTTCTGGCCAAGAATTATCCAGGTGTGTTGTATTCCTATGCATAATACATCTGTTACACCAGTTTGTCATGGCCAGCTATGATTTTCCTCATGGGTCAAAGGAAATGGCTTTTGAATTCATGCATTCTTTCTACAAAAATTCCAGATGCCAATAACTGCCTTGTCAAAAGCTGCTTAGTTTGCCTCAGAAATAACAACTCAGAGCCGCTTGTAAACCACACACATGTCCTGGCATTTTGTCTCCCAGCAGCAGGAAAGCAGGGAGTTGATGGGAAGACCAGCAGCGCAGAAAGCGTATTTAACACTGCCTTTTCCTTATTTCAGCCACTTCCACTACAGCAGGAACAAGTGGGCTTTGTACTTTGCTCCCTCTGTAAAAAAGTACTGGCCTTAATTGTGAGAGTTTTGTTTGGTTTAACTTTGCAGATTTCAACATCCTTAGTGGAAGGCAGAATCCCAAACTTGTTTTCCAGCCAAATTTCCTGCATAATTTTTTTTTAAATGTCAGATATTGAGCAGGCTTTTTGAAAAAACTGAACAGCCAGAGACTGGATGACTTCAGTAATAGGAATACAGCCTGGGGAAGGTATATAAATCTGTAGCCTTGCTGTGCATAAAATTGCTTTGGTAGCTCTGCATCTGGAAAGATGGGAGGTTTGATCAGTGCAGTTTGAAGGAATGCCATCAGCTAAACAAGCTAATCCTGCACCTTAATTACCAAGTCATGCTGCGTTTCTCCAAGCAATCTTATCATGAACTTTTTAAATGGATATAAAAGCAATGGTGAGTTTGCAAGTACGACATTAAATGGAATGAAGTTTCCTTTCACCCTCAAGAAAACATAGGGGTGACTGTGAATCATCCCTACGGGCCCGCACAGGCCACCTTCTGCTTCAGTAAGAATCTTAATGCCATAAATGTTTAATCCATATGTTTCCTTCATGATTTATCCCTGAGTAGCTCCATATGTCAGCACTGGTCAGACAAGGCTTTTGGAATGCACATGAGCAGAGCTGGTGATTAGCAGACAAACACACATCCATTCCACAAGTTGTTATTTTCTGTTTACAGGCCCATTCAGTTGGACTGCAGAATACCTGGGGAGAGGACTGCTGAAGAGATCATTGGGGACATTAAAATGGACAAGTTAAGGTTTATCTGGATCTATAATATGCCTGCCTTCCTGTGCTTCTGTTGCAGGGCTGAGTATGAGCTACTCCTGTTCCTTCTAGGGCTCCTTGGCTATGCTCGACCTGCAGGAATTAGGCTTGCATGCTGCATCCAGCCCAGCTCGCCCACCTGGATGTCTCACTAGTAATAATTCAGGCTGAGCAGGATCATTAGAATGCATCCTTTGAGTGGGTGGTTAACAGACTGGGATTTTAAGGTTTACTGCACAGGTAAGCCTCCCTGAAAAGTAAACAAGGGCTATGATTCTGGTACTGGTAATCTTGAGCTGAGAGAAGGGTCCAGTATATGGCCCTTATCACCACAGTGCCTGGTACAGCACAGTATTCCAGGCATTCAGCTCTGTGAGGCTCTTACGAAGAGCAAGGTAGGAAATCGTTATTCTTGGTTTATAAGAAAAGCAATGAACCATGGAGAGAGTACGAAGCAGTTCACAGTTCCTTCTGGCTTTATTAGTCAGAAGTACCTATTTTCATAGAAACATGAATAATTTCTATCCTGCATTTTCTACAAAACCCAGTTTTTAAGGCTGTATTGTGTCCAAGTGAAACAAAATATTTCTTGAGCTCAGGAAAACAGTACATGTATATACATCTACAGTTCTTCCCTAAGGAAATGAACGCTTAATGTTAGGATCAAGTAAAGTGCCCTTCTATATAGGTGTGCAGGCACAGGCATAGGGCTTACAAAAACACGCACTAACTTAGGAGATGCACAGGAACCTTTTACTGGCATGTGGAATGGTAATGTAAGTCTGGATCAAGTACCAACTACAGACAACTGACTAAAGAAAACCTGGGTCTTGATTCTGGTCTTGCTGTAGCTAAAGAAAGATTTTTTTTTGCACCTAATAGAGTGAAAGCATATACAGTATGAAGAGTCAGCTAACCCTCATGAATATTCATTAGCATTCATATATGAAAGAAATCTGACCTATGCATATACAGGAGTTTTTATACTTGTGCTAAAATTCCCTGAAGAGGAAATCCCACCCACTGGGTCCATGGGTGAGGAAAACAAACATCAAATCACATTCTTATTTTTGTTTATAAAGCCATCATATAATTTCTGTATTTTACAACACGTAAAATTTCTGTATTTTACAACTGGTTTTCAGTCCTTATCTGTTGCAGTACATGTAGCTGTGGCTACCATGGCCTCAGAAGGCCAGACATCTGATGCTTAATGATCTCACAACACAGTCTAACAGCACTCCCTCTGGGTTATAGTGAAAACCCAGGTTCCTTTGTTTCCCCTGTTTGCAT
>VYZT01048417.1:0-27643 GCA_013400735.1 Pomatostomus ruficeps
AATATATTAATGATAAGTATTGACAGTATTATCATAAATTAAACTACTGCATGGAGCACTTACAATAATCTATAACAAATTGTTAGAAAAGTTACCTGCATTGGTATATATTTCTCTGTTAAGGATACACAAATTTGAAGCAGTTCTGGTATACACTTGTCATAAAGCTCTGATCCAAGGCATTGCTATGGCCCTCACACATGAGTACCCATTTAAACACAGCTGTGAAGCCTGTCATTACCTCTCCTGAACACCTTTTCCAAAGGTTGACATGCTGAACTGCAATTCATACTGCAATGTCAGTGAGAAAGGTTGTACCTTTTAACATAATGATTGTGTTTTAATGACTTCTTTCTCTATTGTTTCCACTTAGTGCTTGATAGATTTACAAAGCTATTTTAAAAATTGAATAAGGAACCCCTAATAAATGCTCCCATTTTATTTATATGTATATGTATGTATGAAATTTATTAAGAATGCTATGTTTGCAGCAGGATGTCTAATTAGTTTATAAAAATTATTTTTTAAGTGTGGCTTAGTACAGGAAATGATCATGAATTCACTTTGGTCATTACTTTGTACTTCATCACCTAATCATATTAATAAGCGTTCATATTAGGAAATGCATTATTATTTCAAGCAACACATGGAGTATTGTTATTCTGATGTGACAGTCAAGTTAATATTAATAATAGAACTTAAGTTCTGCAGTTTTTATACTCTTCTTCCTGAACCCAATGACTGGCATATTTAATGTAACGTTACACTGTGGCATGGTTGACCATTGGGAATATTTTTAGCCTCAGCCATCCAATTAAATATAGGGAAGGTGGGATCAAAATCCACCAGAGTCCTCATTTGGAATTAACTACAGCACTATTAGAAAAATCATCTGAAGAAAATTATTTTCTACCATATAAAAATGGCTGTTGAACTATTGGAAAAGACTGCTAAATTTATCTTTTCTTTTGTAGTAGTTTTCCTTGCAAATGTAGCAAAGAACAGAAATCCTGTAGGAGGCCACTGGAACTGCGTCTATATACAGAGTAATATATTTACCAACAGAAAATGGTCCTCCTGCTCAGGCTTCTGCTGTGTGCCTTAAGAAGGTGTCATAACCCCAGCAGAGCAGAGCTGCCAAGGTGTCCTATTGAACTGAGCAGATAGAGTGAGCAGCCTCCTGGGAACTCGAAACTGTTGTTCAGCGTCAGAGACAGTATAGACTCTGAGTTGTTAGTAAATGGAGTTCTTTTATAAAGATAGCTGATTTATAAAAGACTTGTGTTAATTTGCTGCTTATCTTGAGTTATTATGATTTTATGCACCATTATCCTTTTTTACATTTGTTTAAATATCTAGTATCTGCTAACACATGGTGTTTCAGTCCTTAGGGGAATGCTTGCAACTGAAGCTATTTTGTTCTCTGCTTTGTAAATCCTTTGATGTATCCACTGAGAAAAGTTTAATGTTGTGATTTACAAATGAATGATGTGGCACGGTCATTTCTGGTTCTGCTAGGTTGTGGGAAAGTATAGTGTTGCTTGGAGTGCCCCTGGGGCATTGTGTGAATGGGAATTTAACCTAGACAATTATCTTTGTCTGTGTGCGATGCCTGTATGTTCTCTTATATGTAGGTTCTATTGAATGCAGAAACTAAGGTGTGGAGTATGACGACTGCAGCATAAGGTTTGTCTTGGACTACAGGTCACTTGTGCTCAAGGCTTTTAATCTGGTTCACATGAAGGATCATTAAAGCAATACTCTCCCAAGCTGCTGGCAGCACTGAAAATCATTTCATACAACTATGCTTGCAGCAAAGTTCATATACAGTCTGATAAGAGGGGAAAGCGAGACTGAAAGGAATGTGAAGAATGAAAGTGGAAAACATATAACAGGCAGAAACAACCGTAGGGATGGAAGAAAGGGAGGGAAAGGTGAAAAACATTCAGCCTTGAAGACTGGTGGAGTATGAGAGAGTATAGGAGGAGGAAGAAAACTAAAGGGACTGACAGAATTTTGGGTATAAAAAGGAACATAATTTAATTTTATATGGGCACATAAAAACAGGACAAGTTTTTTGAATCTGCGTGGGATATGACTATAATTTTTTCTATAGAAATGTATGTTTTTAATAAATCTTTTTTTTTTTTTCAGTCTGTGAGTGTTGCTTGTTCATGTCATTTCACTTAGCATTTCTTAAAATATTATCTGGTACCAGACAGCTTAATTTGAATAATCTCTGGAAGCAGCAGAATAGTAGACTCAGGTGAAACATTAACATTTTCAACAGGAATGGTGATTTCTATTTTTCATCTTGCATTAGTTTAGTAAGGACAGTGAATACACATCTTTAGTGACCTAAATTTTGTCATTCTTGTCTGTGTTCTCGCCCTTAATCTTTTGTGTATTCTTCTTGTAAAAAAAATCAAATGCTGTTAAAATGAGTGGACTAGTTAATAAAACAAGTCATATCGAACTAGGGAGCCATGCTCTTTAAAAAAAAGAAAAAAATGAAGAATGTATTTGGGAAAATGTTTGGTTACCATTCATATTCCTTTCCATGGAGTTATCTGGTAAAATGTTCCCTCCCATCCAGTGTACCAGGGAACTGCTGTACTGAGTTATCAGTGAGGGGCACACAGCAGTCAGTAAACATGAAGGACAGTATTTGGACCAATTGGTGTTTGAAAAGTGCAATTGAGGGTAAAGGTACATCTTTAATGATTGTTCTGTAACTCAGTCATTACTCTTAAATTGTTCCTTTTCCTGGAGATAAATCACAGACGTAGAATGAAATGCCTGAGCTTATTTTCCTGTATATTGGAGAGATGTAGAAGGGCAAAATAGTGATTAAGTTGCAAATTTAGTGAAACTTGGTTTCACATGCAAAATTATGTGACTTAACACAGGAAGGGCTACTCTGCTTCTGCTGTTTCCTTTCCAATCTGAAGAAGCCCAGGGTAAGGCAAGATGTTGCAGCACCTCTTCAAGGTTGCGCGGTCAATCCAAGGATGATTGACACCAGCACTGTGGCAGTTCTTGCCCAGGAGCCCAGGCAGTGGTGGAGTGCAGGGGTGTAGGCAGGATACCAAGGCACAGTGTCAGCATGGCTGTGCACACTTCTAGGTGAGGCTGTGTTTAATGGTTTTGCTGCCTTCTGATCAAATGAATGGAAGCAAAGTGTATCCTTGTCTTCGCTGGAACTCATTACACCTTGATGTCTGGAACAGACTTTTCTAACAGTGGGGATATTGACAATACTTTGCAGTTGGGGTAAGTGTATAAAATTCCCTGGAATTATCCAGCTGCTTTACAACAATTAAATTGAAAAGATTAAACACAAACTTTTTTATTTAACACAATACATATATTAAGTTAGTAAACCATGATGTTTTACATAAACTTTATTTATAAACTCAAGTGTCTCAACAGAGCAGTATGATTTCCACAGAACAATATCTTCATTTAATTACTATTTAATTGCAATCATGACTGGCTGGGAGGTATTTTTAAATAATTTCTGAGTGAATAATTTGCATTTTGAAAACCATTTCATCAGTTAGTAGACTAACTTCATAAATCCAAGCTGAACCCATCACAATCTTTTACTGCACACAGCAGAATATACTGATTATTAAACTGGCAGCACGTGAGGAGAAGGTGGCTGAAATTACTGGGTAATTTGGGTTGCCGTCACTAAAGACTGAGCTACAGGTCTACTCCTATATATGCTAGGCCTAACTAGTTTCACATTTAAACTTTCTGCAAGGTACAATATCAAATTACCTTGCAGTGAATGAACATTGAAATACCTTCTAGTATATTTTCATAGATTTTTAGTAGGACATAATGCTCGTTCAGTTCTCCATGATATTAAAAATAATAAAAAAGCTGCACTACCTTAATGCACTGCTGTGTGTGAATTATTCATCAGCAAGACAATTTCTCTTAAAAACTTATGATTTGGCAAGAAATATATAGGTCAGAAAAAATGACTAGGGTATGAGGCTAATGTCAACAGTGGGTGCTGCAATGTATGAATTTTATGTACTGTATTATCCTTTCGCTGCCTGATGCCTATCATTCCCATTAACTTGATCATAATCCAGAAAATGCACTCCTGAGTTTCCCGTGCTTTGGGATTTTTAAGAGTACATACAATGCAGAAGTTTCAGTTGAAGCAGCTTTCTTTTAAAAGGCAGGTGGAAAAGGTGTTGATGATTTTGTTTAATTCATCTGACTTTAGTTGAACTGTCTAAAAATTCAATATTTAGTAAAGTTACCTCTCTGCATTCTTTGTATGGCTGAACATAGTAGAAAAGAAATCATCAGGTCAAATTTGGTATATTTAAAACAGTAATAAATGATAAAACAACACCACAGGAGGTAACAAAGGCTTTTCTCCTTAACTGCTGGTAATTTTAAACAAGCAGTGTTTGATACCATGAATGTACTTTGAAATTATAAATCATGGAAATTTTTTTTGTGGAGTCTCTGACATATTATGAATTTGTGAGTTGACATCTTCCCTTTCTTAATATAATTAAAAATATTCAGTGATTTTAATAAAGTTCTGACAAATTGCAATTAGATGAAATTGCTGTGCAATTCCCTGAACTAATTTAGCAAGCTCTTCTTTAACAATACTTATTCAGGCATGAACTGCATGTAAACACAGCAACTGCTGTACTGCTTGTAAGGACAGAAAGTTGGTAATTGGCAGTTGCCTTATCTTTGTAGCATAAATCAATGGTCATTATATAAAGACCTGACTGATACAAGAAAATGGATGTGAATGAATCTCATATTTTTCCTGCACAGTGATACATCTTCAACATAAGAAGCAGAAACTGCCAACAGGTCATTTAAGAAGTCACTGTTGAGTACTATGGAAATTGTTTGAATTCTGTCACATGAGGATAGAATAAAGTGTTTTCCATATCCCGTGGAGTGCACACATCATTAGTTCCTGAATATCAAAAGAGAGAGTATAAAAGCCACTGCTGTGCTATCATTTGATTCAGGCTTCTCAGTGGTTGGATATAGCAGAGTTTATGGATACACAACTGGGTTGTGCAACCGTATCAAGGCCTGAGCTCCTAAGCCTCCTGCAGGGGTAGATGCTGTGTGTTAAGCAGCATCTGCATAAAAGTTTTCAGGATCAAAATTAGTTATCTACCTAGATTCCATGTACTCCCCTGCTATACATGGAGTTTTGTGTCTGTTACTTTTCTGCAGATGATTAAATCCTATTTTCAAAAGGGATGTTGACACTTAAATTTCCACATGCCGTTTACCTTTCTGGGGACAGCAGAAATAATAATAAAAGAATCAGGGGCTGTTGTGGCAGTTATAAATGGCTATAAAACCACATAAAGACGTATTTAGTGTTCTAGCAATTTTGATTTCAGTGGCTGAAGTCCAAACATTGCTTAATTTCTTTCACATTTCACCTTTCCAAGTTTAATTTGCATTCATTTTACCAAAAAGCATGGATATATCATACCCAAGGCATTTTGCAGCAGATTTACAAAATCTGCTTGGTTTCTAATATATATCAGTAGTCTGAGTTAATTCCCCCCCAAAAAAGCAATATGCCAGGAAATAATTTGCAAGACTGAACAGGCATTGATTTCTTGATGAAAATAATCCTAAAATATAATTTTTGTTCACAGACTCAATTGTTTTCTTTTTTTGTTTATTTTGTATGTTTGTTTGTTTAAGTTTGGTAATACAGTGAATGTCAGGGACTGAGATCTGTGAGACTTGCTAATGTGATTTTTCAGCCAACAGTTCCAGGCCTTTTGTGATGGGGAGAAACATAAAATTCATATATAGAAAACCATGAAAGGCATCCCAGAAGAATTGAAGTACTTGAACTTCTAGACTGAATGATTCATTTAACTGTCATATCTGCTACAGTAACACTTTTTTCTTTTCCAAAAGCTTATTTTATTACTTTTTTCATGGGGAAAAAAACCTAGAACCTGCTGGAGCTTTTTGCAGAGTCCTTCTCGTGATAGTCTCTTGCACAAGTGTCAACCCAGTGACATTTCTGTGCTGCAGAGCGAATGCTGAAACAGTGGGATAGGATTTCTGGCTGCTTCCCAGCACTTTTGTGAATCAACCACGAAATTTCTACTTTGCAAAGAGAATAAAGAGCAAGAAAGTTTCTGGTCCTGATCTTGTGTAGCTGACAGATGGAAGAGCGGGAGTTGGTTAACGGAAAGAAATTTTTTAAGAAAGAGAGGAGCCTAAGGGAACAGACGAGAGGCTTTCAATGGAAATGTGCTTCAGAAAAATGTTAACTTGGGTGTGAGGCAGAAGCTATGATTATAGCATGAGAATAAGCAATTGGGAAGAAGTGGAATAACAGAGACACTAAATAGGATCACACAGTAGACAATCACATTTTTAGTGTAAACAAATTATATCCTAAATGGATTTTAGTGCTTTGCATGTTATTCTGGAATTGCAGTTCAAGATAACTGGCCAGAATATTCTTATGCACATTCAAATATGTGCTTAAAAAACCACAGTATTGATAGGGTTGGCAAATTGTCAATGGTAGGAGAAGTGGAAGAGATGAGATATTCCTCTAAAGAACTTTTCCCTACATTTCTTGTACTAAGACAGGTAATTTTGTCTTGTCTTTTCTCACATATCCAAGTCTGTTTTCACTGAGATCTCTTCTCAGAGATTTTCTTCATATTTTAGGTTTACAGTCAGTTACATCTACTCTTCTTAATTCCTGACTTTATGTACTGCCTGGCCTAGAGTATAGTCTGCAACTTGAAATTACTTTTGTTTTGGTCATTACTCTGAAAAGTAATTTAACTGCTTCCTCCATTGGCATTCTAAATGAAAGGATGCTGATCACTTCCAACAAATTTTGACCAGTTTTCATTGTAACACTCGGTAGGGCTGAAAACCTTAGTACTATACAAGACAATTTCTATTCATAAAACATACTACCAACCTAATTTGCTCAACTTCAGGCATTAAAATAATTTTTTATAATCAGAATGTTGTAGAATTTCAAAACATTGCATTAAATTGGAATTGATTGACTGTATTTGATGAAATTTTAAGATTGTGTTAATATCTAGATGTTTTTCTGTGTTTACAATAGATATTACAGTTTGCCTGAAAAATACAGCTAAATCAGTAACATGCAGAGCAACAGTCTTTGGACACAAGTGTAATAGAATTCACTTGAACTGGATGCACATAAATAGACAATATTCTTAAGTGAAAATTTTGCTCAGAACCAACTTTTGTGTAATTAATTTCAATTGACTGATCTCATAGTATATTGATATGTTGCCTTGTTCATTTACAGACAGAGAAAACATTTGAGGGTTACAGATACAGTGTTGTCTCTGAAATGAACACTTTTATTTCTTTTTAGTTCAAAGAGATTGGATTAAATATGAGCACTTGCATAGCTTTCTATAGGTGACGAAGTTCCTTCAGAAGGACTTAAGTGAGAATGAGCTATTCATAGTGGCTTATGGCTTATTTATTAGCATTTTGACAGTGAAGATCACTGTCACTCCTTTTTATTTAATGTAGAACCTGAACCGGTGTAACATACTTGCTTAAAGGGCTTATTTTACTGCCTATCATACCCTGTAAACATTCCTAATTTATTGTTTCTTTGATTCACTTTCATTTTTCTTGTCTTCAGAGAAACTTCATTTGGAGAACAAATAGGAAAATGGATTTGGATATATCTTTTTGTGTGATTAGATTTAGTCACAGATACATATACCAAGATGTATCTACAGCACTAATAATAGGAATGTACAACATAAAAGTACAACCATCTCTGTTCAGTCATAGCAGACATAAGCTTTTCACTTATCACATCGTGGTTTCTCGTGGTACTAAACAGTATGGATGTATATGATCCCTAATTTGGAATCCAGGAACCGATGTCAGATCCTCTTTCCACTAGTGAGTTTTACAGTGAATTCACACTGCTGGCTTAGGGCAAAAATCACAACCACAGCATAATTTAGGTAGAAAGGGAACTCTGAAGAATGTGAACAGCTCCCTCAGCACACTGGGGTGCATCCCGTCAGATCCTGTGCCTTGCATAGCTCTGTCTTCTTCTACTGAGGATGCTGCTTCACTACCACAGACCTCCATGAGGCCTGGGGAACTGGAAGGCCAGAGAACAGACCTTTCCAGTGAAAACTAAGGCAAAAAGGCCTTTGAGTATGATTGTCTTTCAGCATTAGATTAAAGACACATCTGTGTCACAGAATGATTAGATTCCTTGTCCTACTGAACATTGTGTTACACACTCTTTAGTCTGTCTTTCACTGCCTGAGTAACTTGGATGTACAAAATCTCTCTTCACCCATTTCACCTCCCTCACTTTTCTCCAGTTCCAGCTGTGCTATGATTTTCTTAACTCCATTCCTGCCTGTAGCACAACATTTCTAAATCTGTCATGAGTAGTGCATCCCGGCACCATCTCCTGGGTACTTCATTTTGTCTTTTAAACTCAGATAGGAGGTCATGGTTTATCTCTGCTGGCCTTCTGCTGTGCTTGCTTTGCTTTCTGCATGTCCAAATGGATGCTTTCCTGCATAGAGAAAGGCTCCCTTGGAAATCAAGTAGCATTTCTGGGCCTCTACTTTCCAAGGTTGTTGGCAATGGGATCCTGCTAAGCAGATCCCTAGACAACTGAAAATCAGTTCTTGTGAAATACAGGGGGTTAATTCCATTATTTATAATTCTACTGCTTTTCTTGCTTATTTTCTTCAAGAGTTTAAACTTTATGGTTTCATAGTCATTGCAGCCCAGGCTGCCCTTGGCCTTCACATCCTTGACCAGTTGTTCTGTCCTGTGATGAACAGGTCCAGCAGATCATCTCCCTAGTCAGTTTGTCAATCACCTGCAGCAAGAAAAGGTCATCAGCACGCTGCAGACCTAGCTGATTTCACACCCTAGCTTATTTCCTTCTCAGTGGGTATCACACTGGTTGAAGTTCCCCAGAAGTACCAGACATGATCATAAGATTTCTTTCTGCTGTCTCAAGAAGCCTTTATCTGATTCCTCTTGATCACGTGGTTTATAGCAGGCACCTACAGCAATGCCCCCCCCCGTTAAGTCTGATCCAAGGCAACTCTCAGCTTATTTCAGCCACTCCTCAACATAGCACAACTGTTCCTCCTCACCTTTTTAGAAATATAATTATTTTACACCTTGCATATGTATAATTATACTAAGATAGTAAGAAGTTTTGGGGGGGAGAAGAAAAAAGACAAAAACAATTTGAGCTCACTCATTTACATGCAATATTCCTCCAATTTATTAAATTTAATTCCACATTTGTTCCAATCTAGGAAAAAGTACAAATTACTTAGTATTTATTATGTAAACCCAGTAGAATATTCCTTTCATAAGTAACATTCAGTTTTCCAGGCTTTTTTGGATCAGCGTGTAAGAGCATAAAATTGTAATTGAACAATATAAAATCTGGTAGATAACATTTTAATCTCAGTATAAACCAGTAAGGTGGTGATGTCATTCTTGTACAATAAAGAAACCGGTAAGGGGTTCTGGTAACATTTATGATTTATTAAACAGCCCTCAGTCACTTGTGCAGTTTTAAGCAGACCCAAAATCTGACTATAAAGCAACAGAAGATAGAACAGGTGTAGACAAGCATAATCCAGTGTTTTTTAATTCATTGAGCAGAAATATTAATTTCAGTATAAATCACATGCTTTACTAAATCCTTGTCAATTCTCCTATTTCTCTTTGTTTGGGTTATTAACATTCAGTATTGAATATATCCACACAATGAAGTTTATGGATCCCCTTTGTGTTCTCTATGCCAATACCTACAAGTTTAGGTGGAATGAATGCTCATTATGAGCTGGGTATAATTTGTCTCACAATCTTGATTTTTAAAAATCCACATAAGAGTTGTACTTTCCTAATAGCAGGATCTGGAAATTGTGTTTCTTTTATCACTTTATGAATGATTAAGATTTTCTCCCTCTAGTTTCTTCAGCTCTGTATTCATGGTGCTTTAATAAGCAATGCTTTTCATTGACTAAATAATTAAAATATTCCAGTAAGTATGGGTAAAAAAAGATAATCTAGGATCACAAGATAACTACATCATTTTTAATTTTGGATACATAGGAAACTTAGGAGAAATAATAAATTTTAAATTATTATTGGTTAATCCCATTAATGTATCAGGAAAAATATGAACCCATTGAGATGTAAAAGAAGTCATTTTACTCATAGGAACAGTGGAAAAGGTATGGAAATTATTCATATTTACTTTTGCAGTACGTGGCTCTTTTTCTTGCACCACATGTCAGCTGAAGAAATTAATCAATTAGTCAACAGAAACCGAACTGGTGAACCAGTCTGTCTGAAATAAAATAACTAGCATAAAAAAAGGCATAATACCTTTCCAACTAAAAGGTAAATCAGACACCCTCATTTGGCCAGAGTGCAACTGCCCAAATTCTTGATGCTGTATAGTACAAAAAGTGAAAAGGGTGTGATCATGAAGGGTTATATCTGCTTTTCCAAGTAAAATGGAGAGCAGACTGCAGTATTAATCTTGTTTAAGGAGGCAAAAAAACAAATTAGGCAGTTTAGGAATGTAATTACACATAAAGTCTAATACAAAACAGAACACAATTAAAAAACAAAACAAAACAAAACAAAAAACCACCTTGTCTCAAGAGTAGGGTTTAATAATAGCTTTATTCTTGCTTTCTTACAGATTACTACATTATTTTCTATTGATAATAAAGTCTCTTCTTTGCTATTGGTAGAGGGAATTTGTTGTTCTGGACTGACACAGTTAATTCAGCATTCTTTTTCGTTACTGTGATTTTTTTCAAAGGAGTATAAACAGCATATATGTGATGTTTATTGTATTACATTTTGTAATTTCTCAGTGAGACCTGAAACACAGAAAAAAGCAAGCCAGAGGTGCAACCTAGCAAAACTAATGTGCTCTGAGGAAAAGTGAGGGAATACTTTTTAAGTATTTTAGGAATCTCTGAAGTGCTAGATATGTAAGAACAACAGATAAAAATCAAAATGAGTATATTTTACTATTACACTGTTGTGGTTAATGTAAGATTAATATTTCAATGTTGAGGGAAAATTCATAAGGATTATAAGTCAAAATATTTCTTTTCAGGGAAAATAGAGGAAAATAAAGAACAAAAGACAATTATCTTAAAGAAAATGTAGGCCTAACCAACTTAAGCAGACACTTATCTTTATGTTTCTTTCATACACAGTAGAATTTGTTAATAAAATCTGCTTTGATTCTAATCTGGTACGCATACAAAAAGAAACCATCTAAAACTTTGGATTAACAACGTGAATAGTAAAATATTTCAAGCATAATAATTTCCAAAAAACAATCCCATAGAACATAGAAGTTGATTCCTTCCAGGGAAAGATGTTTTGATTTCTAAATGATTGCAATTTAAAAGTCGGTTTCTTGTGTGTTTAAAATAATAATTAAAAAAGTTTAATCTTCTGCCACTTTTGAAAGTAATGCCAAGACTTCAGATATTGCCAAAATGACAAGTTGATGCTAGCTGCCAGAACAATAAATCACTAAAATATCTGGAGCTTGATCAAAAAATGAAGTGGCATTAGCTATATGTTTTCAGTAGAAAACTTTGAGGATAACAGTATGTCTCTACTTCCCACCACTTGCTCAATCTTTAAGGAGTGATCCTTGATGCTTGGTTCAAGTGTGTGTAGCCTGCTTGAAAAACAAAAAAAAATTAAAACTTTTGGATGAAGCAATATTTAGCTTTAGGTTCTATTCCAGTTTAGGCTTGAGATGTTGACTGGCTTCTTTAACCACCTCAAGCATTTATCAGTAAACTAAGAAGAGGAACTTAATGCAAATGAGTAGGAAGGTAACAATTAAAAGACAATTTAAATTTTGTATATGTATACATTATATACACACATCATTTCATAGAAATTGTGCCATAGAAATGGAATAAGTTTTTTGTTTGAATATAATGGTATATGTGGCAGAAGTTTCCTTTTAAATTCTAAATGTAGCATTTTTTCCTAAACTAGGATACTGATTAGCTTAGTGGTCCAGGACGGTGTGTAAAAAGGACCTTAGTGCTAGTAGTGTCTTGTGAGGATGACTATGACCATGGCACAGTGTCTTTTGTGTGGTCTGCAACAGCAGACACAAATGTCTTAATCAGAGGCTACTCTTGCACACTTGTGAAAACCAAACTAAGAAGGGTGCAAAATTAAATAGTGTTTTCCAAAAATATTTTGAGCAATTGATGTGGCTTGAAAATGTAACCTGCAGCCTGCAGTTAGGGCTAGTATCCCAGAATTAATTGATATAATACATAGGCTCAAAAGCAACTATTCTTTCTTCTGGAAAGGCCATTAAAAAGAGTTAAGTGATTGATATGCTTTCAGAATATTTTAAATTTTTTTATGTAATTGACTCAGTAAAGGGAAACTATTTCTCCCTTCCCAGAGAGTGTTTGAAGGCTTGATGGAGATGGTAAAAACACTGTTTTGTGTCTGTAATTATTGCTTCTAATGACTGGCAGCTTCTTTGGGGTTTTTTGTTGGGGTTTTTTGTTTGGTGGTTGGTTTTTTTTTGGTTAGTTATTTTAGTTGTTATTTGTTTTTTGGTTTTGGGGTTGTGGGGTTTTTTTTGTTTAATGCTAAAATTCAAGAAAAACATTTATTCATAACCAAATTTATTCCCATGGGTATTTCTGTTATCTTTCACAGTTCACAGGAAACACAATTTTTTCTGCTTTTCTCTATCATAATATCTGCATAAACCATATCTATAAAGTACCATTATTTTAAAGTTCTTCCTTAAGTTTATCAGCATAATTTCTTTCTTATATTCAAAGGATAAATCAGCTATAATAAGAATGCTCTCAATAGAAGTACAGCACATGGCAACAGAGAATTTCAGAGAGCAGTTTTAAAAGAAACTATAGTGGATTATGAGCGAGTTCAAAATTAAGACAGAAGGCACACTAAATCAAATAAACAAATGAACAAATGACAAGATAGGAATGTATTTTTAAGGTATTGTAGTTTTTTGTTGTTTTTACAAAAATCATCAAAGAAAGAATTACTTTTCTTGCTGGAAACCATGTAATTGAAATAGACATGTAAAAACAAATTGTTGACAACTAGCAAGTTTTCCTCAAACAAGGCTGTAGAAGCTGGCTGAATTGCTGTGGCTATTCAGTCTCCTTCATTATTTCACCCAATTGCCTGACAGAAAATTCTGTGGTTCACAACAGGTAAGTCTGTTTCTACTTGGCACAACTTAAATAATGTGGCTAGTCTAACTACCCTCATTACCCCAAAACATGAATAAGGAACCTATCTCCAAACCTACTGGAAAATTCAGTATCACACAAATCTAGAATAAAATTACCAAGTTGCAACAATAACCTCATAATATTGGGAAGATAAAATCAAAGAATTAGATGTGAAGATTGTTGTGGAGAATGTATATTAATTGAGTGTGCCAATACATCATTTTATTAAGCCAACACAATTAGTGCAAGAGACTTGCAATACATCATGGAGAAGGGCAATAGTAACCAGTGGAAGTGTAATGCCTGCAGATGATCCATTTTCCAAGGGCTGCCTTATTAGCAGTCGGGTGCTGGAGCTGAGGCTTCCAGACAGTTGTTGGAAAAGCTGAAATTAGTTCACTAATCCTCATCATCACATTCCTCTGCTCTTCCTTTTACTGGTGTTTTCATTAAAGATGCAGGTATATAACCTGACAATGTATTCCAGATTCATGTGAGAGAAGCAAGTGCTCAGTGTTTGATAGCTCAGTGGTGAGGTTTGGGGTCAGGAGGTTTAGAAACAAGGAAACAATCCATTGCAGGCTGCTTTTCAGTTACCATTTTATGAAAAGATTAAACAGGGATAAACTTCACTAATGCTAGTCCAAAGAGATTGTTTCTGATTTAAGCCAGAGATAGCCTTCCTACTTCCACATTCCGGATAGCAGCAATATGCTAACTTTTTTATTTTGTTTTGATAGAGGACTTTCCACCAGCCAACACTTTTCCTGCTCCTTTGAGTTATGGCTACACTCATGACTGGGCTCTTGTTTCCAGGCAGTGATCAGTAGAGCCCCCTGGCAGTACATTAAATGACTGAAAGGCGTTCAGAAGAAAAATTCAATTCTGGCATTGGAAATAGTAAATGCAGGATAAGGTACCTTTTGGATCTGGTTTGGATCTGGTACCTGGTTGTGACGGGCACCAGGCGTTTAGGGTATATATTTGGGCTTGAATTCGCTGATTACTTTTTTCTGGTTTGTACATGATTTTAATGCATATGACTATGCATATTGTATTTTAATGCGCCTATATTGCAGCTGCAAATATCATGTAAATTTATATTCAGCTAACTTCTCTGTGGTGGCCATCTCCAGGTCCTGTTTTAGCTGCATGTTGTGTTTATGCCACCTGTTCCCTGCAGATATCTCTGGTTACCTTCTTAGTTCAAGGGAGAATTGTTTATTACTGATCTATACCAGCACAGCATATCTAATGCTTTCAACAAAACACACCAGTTCACACAGCTCTGTCACACAAAGGAATAAATTCATCACCTAGGATGTACCCACTCTCACCTCTCACTGATCTGTACAGGACCACAACTGCTTTCCACCTTGGTTTAAGGCAATCATGTTTGGTCAGCAAGAAGATGCCTATTACTGTAAGATTTTTTTGCACAGCTAGGGAAGATACACATTTTCATACCTGAGTAGGACTGAACAATCATAATACTGCTTATACACCACTTTGAGAACAAAACAATTACTAAAATAAATGCATGATCATCACATGCATTTTCTATATCTAATTATGCAAAGAAACTCTAAAAATAAAATAATTTTTATTCATTTTTCTGGTCATATGCCTCACTTCATAGTTATAACATAATTATAGCCGATAACATGAAAGAAATCATTGCAGAAGATAATATATGTAGAGACATTTAAAATTGCATAGCTTTAGAAATAAAATGCTGATGCTCTCTCCCTCTCAGCAGAACCAAAACCTCACTATGCATTAATGGATGATGACATCAGAGTGTTACAGGGAATGTATAATCAAAAGATAGGCTTCATGACTCCCTGAAACTCACTTTAATGTCATGTCAGAGTTAAAAAGCTGACTGGAGAAAGCTTTTTAAGATGAGTTAAGCTTATTTTCAGAGAACAGTTGTGGACCTCTAACCTGTGCTGCCCCAATGCCAGGAGTAGGTGAGGGTGCCATGCATGGTGTGGTGTACCATAGTCTGTCTTTGCTAGGCACTGGATACCCTAGCGATATTTAATGGGTAGACATGGTGTTTTATTTCTCAGGATTCTTGTTATCCATCTATTCTCAGGACTCAAATTGTTAATGATTTACAACTGAAGTGACCAGAAGTGACTGCTGGTATGAGATGTTTTGGGGGTATTTTTCCGTAAGCATTTAGACCATTGGATAACCTAACATAATTCTACAAGTAGAAAGTATAAAATAATTCTAGTCTACTGTAGAAATAACTGCTTATGAAGACTTCTATTAGTTGTTACCATCAGTGAATATTGTAATGGGTTGCCATGAGAATCATTCAGGTGAAAATGATTTATACTGTTCCATGTTCCTCATTTATTAAAAGTCATAATACATTACATTATATTCCTCCTGTTTCAATTTTCTTGTAGGTAGAGACACAGCCAAAAGAAAACCTTTCTCATTTATACTTACTTTTTAAAATGTTTTGGTGTGAGATGAAGATCAATGAACAGTTTTGAAAGAAACAGAAATCTCTAAGTAGAATGGCCTAAGAAAAGAGCAAAGAAACTTTGAAACAGTAAAAATGTATTCCACCCCTCACAATGCTCCTTGAATCCTCATCAGTTTTACCTTATATTTTTGTTGTCATGTACCAGCACCCCATTATATAAGGCTTGTACCATGACTGGAGTATACACCTCTCTCTCTTTGCCTATCTGTTCCAAAGACCTTAAACCAGGATCCCCACCAGCTGTAGAAGACTACAAAAGAAGTGTTCTAATCTGTGAATCCTGAGCCAGGGAAGAAGCCTAAATCCTGAAGATACTTGACTTAAGACCCAACATAAATAAGTTAGCTTCTGATACAGGATAGAGGGGTGTTTGGTAATACCCAGTTCAGAAATACTTAGTCTTTTCATTAATTCTAAAGGAAAAGGCTGAAGGAACTTCTTTTCTGAAAAGGAAAACTGGTACAGGATGCTTTGTCTTTCGGGAGCAGCTGCTACCACTGCTGTTGACTGCTATCCCTGACACTTTTGTGTCAATACTCCAGAACTGGCTCCAGTGCCGTAGGAAAAAGGCTTATTCTCCTGAGGAAATTATGCAGTAATCAATGACTACTCATTGTACAGAACATGTTCATTAACTGTGTTACTTTAACTATGGTAAAGCTGTGACTGTACTTGGAGGATAAAACAACCTGCATGAGTTTGCCAAGGAATGAAAACTTAGTGATGAAGAGCAGAACAGAAAGGGAAATATTATGTAAGAGGGGTAATATGCACAGACATACTACTGGAAGGAGCCAACAGTATGATAAACTGCCGCAATGCCTCTGGTGGGGGCACCAGGCGTCTGCTCGTGGTTCCAGGGGCTGGCTGGGCTGCTCCGAAGGCACAGGAGGGCTGGCGAAGTTCCTGCAGGGGTTCACCTAGTCCACCGATGATACAGGCACGCCAAGGAAGGAGAGACGAAGCGGAGGGGCTTTCCAGATGTTTATTCAGGCACCAGGGTTGTGTCAGGAAAGCCCTGGCACAGCATGTTACAGATACATAAATACCAACATGAGGGGGCAGGGGGAGGGTGAAAACGTCCTATGAAGAGTGCTGGGTTTGAATTTGGCGGGCTTTGTATAGACTTGTGAAATACAGAGCCCTCTAGGGGGGAAGCCAGATACTGAGGAGGGGGGAAGGGGGCAGCAGTGCCTGGCCATGAGCTAAACAGAAATCTGGCCAACAGCACACCGCAACAATAAACTGGAAAGCCAAGATAGTACCTGGTTATGGACAGAGATCCTACAAGAGGATGAGCAGTTAAGGGCACAGATATTATCCGTATTTGATGATTAGTTGTAAACCCAGTTTGTTGGGCTGTGTGACAAGATATGATTAATGTTAATAACTTGACATTTGTGATACATTGGTGCTTGATGAGAAAACATTTTCCAAAAGGGATCTAAAATTTGTTGATTCTGGGATTTGGTACTGTATTTTAATTAATCCCCATGCTTCAGAGCCTTTGCTCCTCACCTGCTAACACCCGAACATTTCGTTTCTGTGACTTAATCTTTTTCCTGAGCTTTTTCGTTTGGCTGGTTGGTTTGGTTTGATATTGTTTTCCTCTTATTTTTCTCTGCTTGAGGCCCTGGTGATTATTGAAAAGTGGTAAAGGGATGTTGGTGCTTCTAGTCTTGTTGCAAAGCCTATCAAGTGCTCAGGTGTCTTCTGTGCTCTAGAAAGGAGAGCTAACAGTGGATGGGATGAACAGAAACTGGGAATACTGAAATTGTTTGCCTTTTCCTGCAACATGTCATCTTTTCTTTCCATCATTCCAATACTAGCTAAAGATATTCCTTTAAGACTTCAGCCCTTGAATGGACATACCTGAATTTTTCTTCTTTCACCCTATGGTCTACTACTTTTTCTGTCACTGCTGATGTTTGATGAGACTTCAACTTGACCACAGGAAGTGCTCTGTGCACTGTTCCAGGTGAAAGGCCATTGCAGTGATACTCACAATTGCAGACACCTAAAACCTTTCCTGAAGACCCTCCTGATTATTTTTTCTGCTCAGATACATGTTGACCTCGGGGGTTTTTTGGGTCATAGATGCTGTGACTGTGCTAATGGAGGATGCTTTTATAGCCCTGTGGGAAGGCAAAGAGTGTCTGAACTGTTCCTTGAGAGATATTTAAGAAGTTCTTGATTCAAACAGTCCACAGTGCAATACTCTGAGATTGAATTTATCACCACCAAGCAGTTTCAGTTCTTAGTGATGAGCTGAAATTGAATCATTATTGCCAATCATTTCTGTGGTGTGTCTGTGGTATGGCAATTTGATTTTATTGAGTGGTTCACATAGGAATTAAATTTCAGTATAAAGTTGCTGGCTTAAACCAGAAATCTTTTATTTATTTGCTAGGTCACTACTACTATAGGTGCTGCTTTTATGCAAGATTTCTCCAATGAAAATTCCTCAGACTGAAAACTACGTTTTCTGCCTAATGGGTTCTAAATTATACATAAACTGTGCAATTTTCAGATGTGATGCAAATTCTTCTGTCACAATGTCTTGTAATAGAGAGGCTGTTTCCATTAAAGTGACAACTCTATACAGATGGACTACAATACCTTCAGTTTCAAAAACATCCACTTGTAGTGCTATCGCATACCAGCTAAGATTTTTTAAATATTTCTGCTTGTCTTTATCTTGACTAACAGCAATACACATTGTTAGAAAAGAGTGGACTCTTCTATTAAAAACAACGTTTGATTCTGGGTTTTATATAAAAACTGAAAAATCAAATACATGAAGATCATACCATTTAATTTAAGGAATTTATGCATTGTCTGCTTTCTGTTGTTATTTTATAATTCCGTAATTTGTTTACAAAACTGTGCCAGCATGTGGCACCATGGGCAGGTATCTCCCTCTTCCACATTGGCACAAATGCAAAACTGCTGCTGGCAGCTCTTGGCATTATCCCCCATTGAAGGATAAGGAAGATGGGCATTTCAGCTCAGATTTCAAGTAAGCCTTGAAAAACCAAATAACAACAACAGCAACAAACCCCTACCCTATTAACATTTAGAGAGATTATCTCTGAAATTGGTCCTTTTTTTTTTTTCCAGAGGTAATTATGACAGACTCAGTAATCTACTCTGTTGGCAGATCAGTGAACATGTTCCTCTGTGACAAGTCAAAACTAAGGGACTGGTTCTTTATTAGCACAGGTATACATGGAAAAAGATACCTGGCCATCGAGCAGTGTAAATTACTTCTGTGAGTACCAGTCACAGAAAAAATCGCTTTGTCTAGGGGAAAAAAAAAGGATTTTGACTTAGTCTCAGAATTGTACGTCTGCAACCCTGTCATGGCAAGCAGCACCCACATACTGCATGATGGTGACATCCATAAGCAACATCAAATAGTTTTGTTCTTTCTTTCCCTACTGTACACTCTGTAAGTAAATTGGGACTTGGCAAACAGTTTTCCCAGGGACTTCCTAGATGCTCTTTTATCTGTGCTATACTGTTCTCAAATACAAAGCTAAATGGAATTGTCATGAAGATGATACCACTTCTGGTATTCAATTCAAGAAGTAATTCAGTATAGTCACAGCAAAAAGTATGATCTAGGGGGTGCCTTGCTCTCTTTGTGTGGGATAGAACTGGTTATGGATGTCTGCTGTGAGAATCAGCTGTGCAAAGACTTAGGGAGGCAGCGATCTATTCTCTTTTTGCACATCACCAAAAAAAGGACTCTTAAAGGGCTCAGAAGAGAAAATGTAGTTAAAAGTCACTCTTTCCCCCCCATCTGTAGACTATGTTTTGGAAACTGGTGCCAAATTCATCATACTCTTTTCTCTGTGCTGATTCAGAGCACTGTGTACTCTGTTTCAGCTATCTCTGTGCAAGTTGAATTCACAAGAACCTGGTGAATTTTTAAAAACATCTTGGCACTGAAACCCCTGTGGATATGTGTTCTTTGGAGGATATCGGTCTTAAATAATATTTTATCAAGCAAGCAAGTATGATTTTAAAATGGCATTTTATTATGCTATTATTTTAATGAAATCTGAACTATATGCAGCAGTTCAAAGCTGGAGGGAAGTGATGAAAAAGGAGTACATAGTGAAAACTTCTACAACACATTATTAATGTGGCATTTTTTCTGATAATGTGGTTCATTTCACATTACAGCTTTATCAGGTTTTTGTTGGTTTTTAAAAAAAATTTATCTTCCTTTGATGCTGATTTGATGCTGACACTTTGCTTTTATGTGCTTACCCATCTATTCTTGTTTGTATTTACAGCAATTCTTCACTACTTTTATTCTTAGGCATTTGCATCTGTTATTAATAGCAGATGGGATAGAGAAGAACATAATCACATTATTCAGCAGCAGTCATATCTGTTTAACCAGTAGCATCTGACACAGCATGCATTTGCTGCATGATTGCACTGTCATGTTTGGCACAAATGATGGATCACTGCTTCAGATAAGTTTTCAGTACTTGTTCATTGACTACACTAATAAATTGTACTTTTCTTACATCCACTCATCAAAAATTTCTGACCATAATTACAATTCAGCCAATGCCATCTTGGTTCTAAAACAGTCTAAATATTGATTACTTTGTAGTCCATTCCTCCTTGGATAGCTGATGTATCAGTTTTAGTTTGTAATGACAGTATCACATGAATCTACTGTTGTAAACTCTCACTTAAAAAAATTTGAAATCTAAAGATTGTTGCTGATTGATATATTTCTATGATATTTTCCCTTACAGTAGATATGCTCATTTCATGATCAATGATTAATAAAAAATAGCTTTACTTGAATAAATATGCATTTTCTGTTTCCCCTGACTTGTCAGATGCACCAGATTGTATTTATCTGGGGTATTCAAATTTCAGAAATGTTTATCACTCTTCTTTTATAATTGTCTTCATCATTGAAATAAAAAATATTATATTTCAAAGCACAGTTTGATTTCTTCCTTTTCAAGTGTACTTAAATATAGCAAAAAGAAATCTCATGAACTTTAAAGGCTATGTCTATACCAGAAAATAAATCACACAGGAGTATATCTTAGGGCCCTGAGGACACGTGGTGTGACATGGCTCCCATGGTGCACAGCTGAACAGTGATCCTCCCCAGCAGGGAGAACTTGCACATGAGCACCTGCAGGGGCGATTCTTTCCCTGTCCCCTCAGCTATGTCAAGGAAGGTGCATCTGTACTCACAGGTTTAAAATGTGGTGCTGCTGGGGCAGTGGAGCTTGGTCACATAAGATGTTAAGTGACTTTTTTGGTCCCTGGCGTAATTCTGTCACAGCACTCTCCCGGACAGTCTGGAAAATACCCCACACTGGGTCCTGCTCCTGTCCTGGAGCCAAGGGAAATGTGCAGCCTTGTTATTGTGTGGACTGCAGAGAGCAGACTCCAGGGCCAGGTTGCTTCAGTTCCTGGGGCAATATCAGGGCCTCCACCCTAGCAAAGAGCATACAAACAGTGTGTTTGTTAGTGGCTGAGCCAGTGCAATACACAAAACGTGCACACGCAATTACCAGAGATTCCTGCTGTGTATGACTGTAAAGGAAATGCAATGGAAGATTAACATGCTATTTAAGATGCTGCAAAGATGATTGATTTAGTTCTTTCAGATGTAAACCCAAGAAACTCAGATACAGTCTCCTAAGACCTGTACGTACTTGAAGTCTTAATTATTTCCATGCTGTTTTTTTGAAGTTTTATCTTATTATTTATAGTGAGGAAATGTATGATGGAACAGTTGGTTAGAACATGGTGCTAATAACACCAAGGTTGTGGGTTCAATCCCCATATGGGCCACTTACTTAAGAGTTGGATTTGATCGTTTTGGGTTCCTTCCAACTTCAAATATTCTTTGAGTCTGTGAATCATGTCAGATATGCTGGACAGAATCTGGAGACAGAAGCACCTCAGTTTTCTTTAAGAGCAGGGACTGAAAAAAGATATTTAGCTTCTTAACTCTGAAGTTCTGTTTATTACAAGGAAATTAAAATATAATTACCAGATGTGTGGGGTGAAGCAAATGGAAATGAAGAAGTGAAATTAACTTCTCTCTTCTACTCTCTTTCCCTCTTTTCTCATGAGTTTCTCAGTTCCCACTTATCCTGCAGATAATATATTCTTGTTACCTCCCAATCTTTTTCTGCTCTCTAGAACCTGCTTCCAGTTGAGCCTGGTATTTTCCTGAGAACACTTCAGAAATTTCCTCATGCAGCAGCCTGCTGAATAGCCACAGAGTTCTGAAAGCATGAGCAAACAAATGAAACGTGTTGTCGGTCACAAATCATTTACCAGGGATGATGAGTTAACATTGCAGAGGAGCACACACATTGTTAAACTAAAAAAAAGAAAGAAGAAAAAAAGAGACAATTTTAAAGGAAGAGAAACAACATCTCAGAGTTTTGTCATACTTCAAAATATAGATGATAGATGTCCATGAGCAGAAATAGCTGCTGCTCCAAAAATGTGAACCCCTGAACCCCTGCTTCCCCTCCACCCCCCCAGGCCCTGTTCCTCCTCAGACACAGGTGAGTCAGCAGGTAAAAACGCATTTTAAATCTGCATAAAGAAGGACATAACAAATAGAAAGGAAGGAAGTCTAACTTAAAGTTTCATTTCACACATGGGGACTTGGATCAGGTGATAAGGACATGCCTGAGCACTTTTGTTTATTGAAGGTGAACTGGTGGCCTTGTAAGGAACCATGGAAGAATTAGTGATGGTTTTGGGCTGATTCTGTTGAGGTATTTAGGCTTTGATAGCAAAAAAAGATTAAAAGTGACAGTGGAGTTATTGTGCCATAATTGATCATGATATATGCAATAAGTACTGGCAGAGGCCTTTTTAAAACAGTTTATTATTTCAATAATACTTCTCTTACTGCAGTTTGTGCATTTTTTAAGTGCATGATTTATTGAAGTCTCCATTAGACCTGAAGAGCTTTGTGCAATTGATGGAAGCAATAGATATTTCAATAACTAGCTTCAGGCAAGCAAAATATGTGATTTCTGAAAATTCTTTTTTAGGAAGGGACATTTTGCACTGCATTTCTTTCCTAGTCTTGGCTCAAGTGATTTAAATCATTTGGCCCTGAGTGAATATATATAGCGTGGTGGTTATATCTATGATCTGAGGGTTCTAATGGACTCCAGCGAAGGTGGGGGGTTGTGGGATGCTGCAGGGGCCGGGGTGCTCCCGGTGCGGGGCAAGACAGAGCCTTCACACGCGGTCCCGGGGTGTTTCGGATTTCCCGCGGTCCTGATCTCACGGCGTCTGCCGCTGCCTAGGAGTGGTAGCTCCGTGCTGCAGCTGGAGGGTCCTAGAGCCGCCCTTGCACAGCTTCTGCTGCCCTCACCCCCTGCACCGAGTGTGGCTTGGTCCCCTCCACATCCCCGTGGTATCCCAGCTACCTTAGATATAGCCTACTGACGATAGCAAGACGGGTCTTCCGTGGCAAGGCTTCTTAGATATTTATTGCTGCATTGCTTGTAAAAGCCATGTGGAGAAAGACTCTGAATGGACACATGTGGCGCCCTTTATACCGCAGGGTCTCATGCGACGGAGGGTGACCCATCCCAGGGGACACCGGGGCAGCGCAATGCCCTCTGGGAACTGTAGTCTCGAGGATCCCAAAAACATGGAGGACTGCAAGGAATCTTGGGAAGGAGAGTTCTTTCCCTTACCAAGGGGCGTGAGCTTAGCACTGTTTCCCCAGTGTGGAGTGCCCTGCCTCCCACAAATATATATTGTTAATTTAACTACAGCAGGTGCACTAATGTCATTGCATCTTATGGCAGGACATGACATACCCCAAGCGTGAGGAAACATTAGAATTGATAGAGCTCCATTGAACTTTGTGCAAAATAAAGGAATTCTTCAGCTATACAAATTTCAGAGCTACTTCAAGCCATAGAAATTACTAATAGAATATAGCATAATGCTTTTCGGGGACCACAAAACTGCCCGGGGTTCTGTGGGATGATCTTTTATCCAGCGCCCTGGGTCAGATAGACACCACAGAGGAGTAGTATTTCTTTGTCTATCTATTTACCTTGGTATTGACTCCGCAGTGGAGGCAGAGCAGTCATTATTAAAAAAGCAGGTAGAAGCAAAGAAGAGAGAATGGACTCCTGATAGTAGTACCCAGGTTTTATTGTCTCTTCAGGATACGGGCTATCAGAAAGACCTGGAGGGGGTGGTTACACAGAGTTTTAAGGGGAAAGGAAAGGGGTGGTCAGAGGGGAAGGGTCCAGGGTCTTCATCAAATCACAGATTGATGTGGGATGACAGTTTTCCAATGAGTTCTGGGCAAAGGCAAAACATATTTGCATTAACCAACTGGTATAACAGAACAGCAGAAGTTTCTAGCAACTCTTGAATAGTAATACAATGTGATGAATATTAAAATAACAGAGGTGGAACAGAATCTATGATTGACAGGGTTAAAACAGGGCAGAGAGGGAATTTCCCCCAAGCATGCTGCCTCCATGTTCCTCAGATTCGCTATCCTGGGAAGGAAAATCTGCCCAAGTTATTCTCCAGTTCTCATGGAGGAGCTGGTTGGGTCACTGCTACAATAGCCAATAATTATTAGTAAAGTTTGCTGTGTATTTTTCCCTGTCTTTGGCTATGATTAAGCATAGTAATAAAAGAAACTTCAAAAAGGAAAATAATTTATATGCTAGTTAAATTGTATTTATATTTAAAACATATGCAGCAGGATAAAGTATGTAAAGTAGGATGACTGTTCAGAGATTGTGTTTGTAGAAGAGATAGTTACTAGCTGAAGATGGACACATAGGGCTTCTCTCAGTACCAGTGAATTAAAAGGTGCAGAGACCTCAGTACTGAGTCTTGATTGTACAGTTAGAGTGATACAATAGTCCCATGCGTGATTTCTCTCTCCAGTCAAATAATTCCTGGCACAGTTCAAAAGAGCATTTCAGAGGTAACTTGGAGATTATCTTCTTTTGTATTGTGCTACTTAGCTTAAGGGCCATTAAAAAAAAAAAAAAAGCTCTGGCATGATTACTTTACTTGTATATATAGCCCTTGTAGTACTGGAAAGCACTTAGCTAATTATTAATATTCTCCCATGCTTTCTGATTAGTATTATAATAAAAATTATCAGAAAATGAAGAAATAAAATAATGTCTAAAATATATGAAGGACCTAATAAATCTGAAAGAAAGATCTGGGGTGAACAGCCATTAGATGTGTAACACATTATGTCTAAGACATGGATATTGCTCTCTCTAACAGCTTATGGGTTAAAGTGTTTTCAGTGCTTCACAAAAGATACTTATGCTCTAGCTTTTGCATTCTAGATCTTACATTTGTAAATAGACACCAAAAACTTACGTCCAGTGTGTCAGGGCATGTGGAAGATGAGTATCTGCTTCACTGATCTGGTATGATCAAGGGATGTTTTGATGCTGAAGGGGAAGTGGTAAACAGAAGCAGAGAGCCTGCACCCGAGGAGACAAGGGAAGCAGTGCCAAAGACCAAAAGTCTTGAGCTACTAATTGAAGTGCCATCAAAAAATATGCAGGCAGAGCTTTGGAGAGGGCCACCTGGATTTTGTGACTGATAAGAAGCAGAAAACAAGGAATGTGAGGATTTGGAGTATTCATGGGAGGCTCAAGTGACTATGTAATGTTTACAAGGAATGTTTAGGGGAAGGGAGCTGGGGAGATGCAAAGCAGGGGCAGGTGGAAGGGGTATGAAAGAGCTGATCTTATGTAAACTGTGGATGGACTGTGCACTTGTGTGACTGAGCCCTCTGCCAGATCACCACAGGCTGTCCTGCCTTATTTAAAGACTCATAACTCTGCATGATCTCATTCTCCATCCTGTGTGTGTGATTACCAGCTACTGGGTGGACTGGCATGAGTGCAGTGGGTGTCAGATTGGGGTGTAGGTGTCCTGTACTACAGTGCAAGCAACTGGGGGTCTAGGGGTCTTCCAGCTGCTGTGGGAGAGCAATGTGTGTCCTGAAAACCAGCTACTAGATGGATTAGAACAAGCAAAGGCTCAGCACTTATGGCTTGAGTGGCACCATGGCTCACAGCCTGGGTACCTGGTGCTGTCTGCAGGGACAGTGAGTGTCTATATTACCCCCAAAACAGGTGTTCATGGATATCTGCCAGAAAACTCCAAGTTGAACTCACCAGCAACTAGGAGGAGGCCCCGGATTTGGAAAAGGGTGTCAGGTGGATGGAAGGTCTGTGCAGGTATTTGAGAGTAGCTGCAGGTGTGGAATGCCTGTGGGACAGGTGTGTCTCTGTTGGCAGTGACCACTGGGATGGTGAGCTGGTGAGTTGGGGACCTGTGTGGTGGGAGAGTGTCATGTGTACACCCACATGAGTGACTTCCTGTCTCTGCCAGCCCAAGAGGAGGAGGGGATGGGGCTGTCTGTGTTTCTGTGAGTCCTGGTACCATTAGGCTGGGCTATGGGTGCCTTCCTTCTTTGCGGCAGGCCCTGATTGTGGTTTTTTTTGCTTATGCATGGGGAATATGCACTTGACTTTGCTGCTGGTTGAATCTGCAAATGGGAAAGCAGCAGCTGCAGCCATTGGTCCAGCCAAGAGGAACCCCCAGGTCATGGAGCTGTTGGAGGTAGCAGCAACTAATAGCATCCCTTAATATCAAATGTTTCATGTACGGTACAAGAGGAAGGGAAAAAAAAAATGTTCATTCTGGTTAAAACAGCTCTTTGAAAATGGGAACATTAGAAAGTATCTGTTTCTGTTCACTACTTTGATGAAAGCCATTGAATCCAATCTGTAACCAGGAAATAGATTTCATTTTTTGGAGTGACTAAAGACCTTGACTGCTTGTAAAAATCATGACATTAAGCTACACTGAATTCTAAAAGGTCTGTCATGTTCTGAAGAGCATTCAGAAATAGTGTAAGATTTTACAAGTTTGGTTTAGTTTGTTTGTTTGTTTTAAAGGTCCAAACACATAATTACTTTGGTGTAAAAAAAATAAAATTAGTTAAATATTGAAAATGTAAACATTAAGATAATCTGTATGCTGGCCAAGATTGTGCCGCAGCCTCCTGCAGAGCTGACACTTTGAGCAGTTGAACTCCTCGGTGTCAGTCATCTGTTCAGCAAAGAATGCCTCTTCATGACTGATGGTTCTCATATCAGCACAGGATTGACCGGGGAGCTCCTTAAACATGGTGTGAGAGAAACAATCTGAGCCAGCTTCAGTGGGATTAGTACATTAAATTACCAATGTCAAGCCTCAACAGTGCCTACTGAAGAAAGTATGATGCTTTTGTATGACCCTCATATTGAGGGAGAAAATAAAGAAATATGTCTTTGCTCCTGCTATTCTTGCAGTGACAAGCAATTGGAAATTTATGAATATACAATCATGAGAAGGATCTTTTTATCTCAGAAGCATACACTGCAATATTAAATTATACTGGTGCTTCACTAAGTGAGTAAACACTTAAATTTTATCAATATTAAGTGCTATTGATGTAAAACTTTTTAAAGAGGAGCTGTATGCAAATTTAGACCTCTTGCTATTAAACAGAGCTGCTGGCTCTGTGACTGCATTTGTAGAGAGCCAGTCTCCTGGCAATAAAGAATAGGCTACAGCAATGAAACTGAAGGTTAACCTGGTTTCAAGACTCAGGAGAGACTCTCACATGTGAGACAAGATTTGAGAACACAGGTGTAAAATTTGTTACATTTGTGAATTTCTCCAAGTGTTATTGATATCTAAATTAGTTTATTTT
>VYZT01048417.1:27667-40550 GCA_013400735.1 Pomatostomus ruficeps
GTGAGCGGGACGAGGGTAAGAGATGAGGAAATAGCGGAATGGACAGACCTTAGTCCCAGACAAACCACAGAAAAATCCTAAGGAGAGGAAATGCAAAAGAGTTTGACTAATTTGCAATCCAAAGTGAGCCACGTGGTTTCAGACCTCTGGGGGGTGCAGTAGCTAAAGAAGGTGCCCTGAGATGAAAGTGCAGCATCTGTCTGGGGAGATGTGAAGCTTCTGAAAACACTTGCCTGAGATGGGCTTCCTTTTGATTAGACCCAGATCCTAGGAGTCATGAGTACAAATTAGGGTTTTGGTTGTGTTTTAGAAGAATTTTTGAATCCCAAACTCCAGACAGAGTATGAGAAAAAGTGAACACCTCTGTATGAAAACTAAGCCATATGCTGTTGGGATGCAGAACTACAATAGCCCCCTGAGAAAGCACAGCATATATTTAACACTTTTAAAGATAATTGAGACAAATGAGTTCAGCAGGGATGCAGTCTTTTCCCAATTGATGAAACATTTTCTTTCTAAAATGTGATCAAGACTTGCTCTTTTATTTCAAATGGAAGTGACTTCACCTGTGTTGTTCTACTGCCCTAAAGAATATAATATTAGAGCACTTCACTCCTTGGTATATGTGCCTGAACCCGTTTGGACTGTTCTTCTCAATTAGCTGTTAGCCATCTCTGCTGTGTCTGAAGCTGAGTTGGTCCTGCCTTAAAAATTAATTTAAAACCAACCAAAAAGTGTAGAGGAGACTGCAAAAGAAGGTATGTTTTAGAGCCATGCTTCTGGTGCTCTCTCTTTTCTTCCTGTACTACGTCTGTGTTTGCTTCTGCCATGTAATAGCGATTTGGCAGGAAGAGCTGCAATTATTTTTATCCCAATAAAGGTTAAATTACTAAGGCAGTAAAACTGAACTCACTCCAGCTCAAGAGGGGCTTGAAATAAGGGGACTTAACTTCCTGGAAGAGTCTTTCTTTGGCTAAGTGAAATTCTGTAATTTTGGAATTTCTTTTTCTTTTCAAGTCTTTTATTAAAAAAATTTAAGTAAAATACACATTTTGTTTGTAGCCCAGTTGCACTATGACATTGTTAGAGCATTCTTGTAAGCCCATCCTAAACCATAAGTATAGAAAGAGCTGGTTTCTGCATTAGGTGGGATAAGTGAAGGAGAAATAATACAGGCTGCTTATATGGGGCAATTTTGTAACTATATGGAAATATAACTTCAATAGCTTTAGCAGGACTTTAAAATCAATCACAGAGGTAACTAGTGAATTTTATCTTTAGGATAGAAGTTTTTTTCACAAAGTATTTTTTCTTTTCCTGATGGTTGACCGTACTGTCTTAATCCTGTTCCAAAGCAGCCAGGAAACTAGAGTGTTCAATCCAAACAATGTTCTTTCCCATGACAGAGTAGAGTAGTAATGACACCTGTATCTGAAGTAAAACTGTGCCATCAAACATGTAGTATTCCTTTGCAGAACAGTCCTGGTTTTGTTAAAGGTTTGTGCTAAGAATTGTTGCAGGCAAACCTCAACCTATAGCTGCATTTCTGTTTTCAGCTAGGTTCAGTGCAAACAATAGAACTAAGAGTCTGAACTTATTTTTCTCTGCTTGAGAATGTTATATACTGCAGGTGTAGTTGCAGATGAGAAAAGGAAGTTGTAGCTGCAAGCTGGTGCTTACAAAAAAGAATGCTTTCATTTCAAGCACAATTCACTTTGTACAAATATCAGGGTTATCCTGTGAACTTAAGAAACTGCATTGGTAAGGAAAACAGTTTTTTAAATTTTGATTTAATGACTAAATAGTAAGTTTTACATTGCTTGCATGTTCATAAAATTTACATTGGAACCTCTTATAATACCAGAATTTTCAATATTTCCCTGGAAAAATATACTACAATGTAAATTATATTGTCGTGTAGCAGATTTTTATATAAATAAAAGCAGATAGTTAAAAGGAAGTATATAATAAAATCAAGCTAAGGCAATGGTCATTCTTTTTTTATACATTTCCTACTGCTGGTGTTGGGGGGATAACGTTAATATATGGGTATAACAGATTTTTCTCAAATCTTGTGTAAGATTTCAACTGTGAAAGGTTCTTATTTATTAAAAGTTCTTTAATTGTACCTGTGACTGTTGTTGCAACTAGCTCTCTAGTAATCCCAGAAGTATGTAATTTAGCCAGACACCTTGTAAGATCTGATTGTCTTTTTCAAAAGCATAGGTAATTACACATAGACTTCTCTTTTTGATCATAGCCTGTTCCTTCTATGCAATTACTCAGCGTCTAGCCTCAGTTTTGTTAATTTTTCCTTGGTGAAAGAGATCCTTTAGTATTTGTCTCTTTGTTCCTGAGTTTATTGCAGTCAAGTTAGGGAGGTTTAAGGTGATTCTCTGAGGAATCAAAAGCAGAGTAATACCATGTGCTGATCAGAAATAGCATGACAAGAAATCTGTTTTGTTATGTTGTGTCATGGGTAAATTTATTGACAAAAAAAAAAGGTATCTCTGCTTGGGGCAGCTCCATTTTTCTGGTTGACAGAATGAGCCAGAGCTAACTTTGCATGCAACACCCTGCTATGGTTTAGCCCAAAACAAGCATCTGAGCCCACACAGCCACTCACTCATTTGCACACCCCAGTGGGGTGGGGATAGAGTAGTAGTGAGAAAATTCATGGGTTGAGGTAATGACAGTTTAATAAGTAAAGCAAAAGCTGCACACAACAGCAAAGCAAAATAAGGAATTCATTCACCACTTCCCATGTCCAGGCTGGTGTTCAGCCATCTGCAGAAAAGCAGGGCTCATATGGGCAGTGGTGACTTGGGAAGGCAAAAGTCATCACTCTGAACATCCCCTGCCTCGTTCTTCCTCTCCCCTCTTTATATGATGAACATGATGCCATATGGTGTGGAATATCCCTGGGGTGAGTTAGGGCCAACTGTCCTGGCTGTGTCCCCTCCCAGCTTCTTGTGCACCTGCAGGCTGCTTGCTGCAGTGTGAGGGGCAGAAAAGGCCTTGAACTCTGCAAGCATTGCTCAGCAACAGCTAAAACATCCCTGAGTTATCAACACTGTTTTCAGTACAAATCCAAAACATACCAGCTACTATAAAAAAAAATAGCTCTATGCAAGTCCAAAACTCAAGCACACACCTAAAGTCCCCATTCATTTCAATAGTACCATGTCCTCAGTAAAAAATGCTGCACAAACTTTTTTTTTTCTAATCGTGTCTTTAATTAAATTATTTTGAAATATTGAAAGTATTATTTTGAAGTGAACATATGTCTATGGGGATGCTCCTTAGAAACTTTGTTTTTTCTACTGTAGGTTCTTATTTTACTTCAAATCTTACAGTACATCAGCTTTCAAAATTGGAAGTGTGTATAGCTTTTTAACTATAATTATCATCTGTTGAACAGTTATATCAAATCCTGGTTAGATAATGTGGCTTGTGCTCTGTTTGTATAATGTTGGCCTTGTTAACATTCTTTTCTTTTGCTAATTTATACCTCTGCATGCCTCAGGAGTTCCTTAATCATCTATTTTAGATTGCAAGAACTACAGTGAAACTTTTTGTTTTTCATAGCTTAATTGGATGCTCTGTTAGTATGCAAAGGGAATTTCTCTGTAAATGGCAAAGATGTCAAGTAATGCTGTTGCAGAGTGACATAGCCTGAATTAAATCTTTCTCCCCATTGAAGGCATTGGGATATTTGTTTTTGGAGTATTATATAGCAACATCAAAATATTTAAGAAATTATAGCATAAATACTTGGAAGGAACAAGCAACATTTAATACAAAATGATAAATATAGGGGAGGGAGTCCTTACTGGGATTTATTTCCTGCTTCCAACCATCTCTTGTAAAGTTTTGATTTTGTGTAGGTCTTTACTTTCGCCTTATCTGATTTTGATACCACTTCATAAAGGAAAATAGCTTTGTAATAGAGTACAGAAATTATATTATAACATATAAAATAATATAAATAGTGAATTTATTTGTAATATAGAGTACTTACAATAAAAAAAATGTACAATGCAAGCTTACTCTGGTATCCAATTAAATTTTGTATCAATTACTCTTTCTAGCATAGGACTATATGTTTTTTCTTTTTGATCAATTTGACTTGAATTTATGTATTCTAAAAAACAATTCTCAAGAATGTTTAGCGCTTTTTTTTTTAAAAAAAAAAAGGTCATAGTAGTATTAGCATTAAAATGATCTCTAAATAATAAAGACACCGAGAATTTGTATCAACAGTAGCCTGAACAAATGTCCATCCTGAAGTGGATAAATTATTTCCTTTCCAAATCCTCAGAGACATGGGAAATAAAGAATTGAATAATTTTCAGATGCCTATCCTTTGAGTGTTTTGTTGTATTTAGGATTGAGAAACATGGGAACCAATGCCTTGCGCTTATTTCCTACATTTTAGGAGGAATACAAGATGATTGCTGATGAATTTTATTTATCCAGACTTTTTGCCAAGAAAGAAAACAGGTCTATCAGTCTTCAGTCAGTACCCATCTCTAAAATGATGCTATTCTGCTGTGTCAGTATCCCTACCTGACTTTTTTTTTTTTTAACTTTAAATACCTTCAGCATCTTTCCTTGAGAATAACAATGAGCTTACACTTCATTTACACTTATTGATACTAGCTTTCGTGAGAATTGCATTTTGCATCCATAGATGGCTATTTCAAATCCATTGTTAGCAGTAGTACACTGCAGGCTGTGTTCCACTTCTTTCTGCATTCCAGGAAAACCAATGACCAGCTCCTTTATAAAGCATTGAAAGATTTTTGACTACGAACTCAGCAGCTGTAGTCTGTATTCCCCATGAACTGCAGGGGTCATGGTTCAGAACAGTAGTTACAGGTGTTTAACTTTCTAGTGTGTAGAAAAAACCCAGAATCTTCAAAAAATTTTCAAATGAAAAGAGATGTCTATTTACTTGAGTATGAATTTGGAATTATAAGAATTCTCTGATAATTTTCTTCCAATCTTCCTCTACCTTTGATGCTTACATCTATCTGAGCTAAAACCTGTCGTTAGGTAAATGGACATATTTACTGCACAGGATGTGAATTCCCTCTGAAAGAAAAAAATGCTGAGGCTTCCTCTTGTTCTTCTTGCTCTCTTGTTTTTTGGGTTTTTTTCTTCTTCTTTTCATTTTTGAAGAAGTTAACACCTGAGAATGGGAAGGAGGAAATAAAATTACACCAAAAATTGAAAGGGAGAAATAAATGGTATTGTATTGCTGAATTTGGCTTGGGGAAAATAATTTATCAATCCCTTCCCATCCACTGCAGATAAAGCTGATGGAAAATTTTGATTAGAAGGTACATGTATCTTTACAGAGGAGAAAAACAGAAAAATTGTTACACTATCAGAACCTCAGCAAGAAAGAATAGCTGCAGAATATAACTACAATTACAAGTACAAAATTAGATACACATTTTGACTAAAAGTAGTCGAGTAAAATGGCAGTGCTTTATGCCTCTTATAAGATGTCTTTCCATTTCTGGGAGTTACATTTTACTATACAAGTCATTGGGTTCAAATACAGTAACTACATAACACTTGGTATTTTATTACAGGAGATTTTAAGGTCACCTAGGATATGTGGTCTACAACATCTACAAGTCTCCTAATTCCTATTGTAATCCTACTTTTTCTTATTTTTTGAAGAGCTTAAAAATCCTGTAGGTGGTACGTAAATTGAACCTATATTTTCTTGATAAAAACTCCTGACAAGATCTACAAGTTCTCAAAAGAGCTAGAAATTTTCAGAACTAAAATATTGCAACTGAGAAAAAGTGGGAATTTGGGGGGTTTTTTGCTTATTTTGTGGCGTTCCCTGTGTCTTATCCAGTGTATCACTCCCATTCCTCCCCTTGTGAATCTGGGCTCCAGGTTACAAATATCACACAGGGACATTAGAATTCCTTCTAAGCTCATCTGAAAATTTCATCAGTGATTGTGTATATGCATGAGTAATTATATGGACAGACGTTGGTAGTTTACAGACACAAGACTGTATTGAAATAATGGATAATGTTCGTAATTGGTTACAACTCACTGAAATGCTAGAACTTAGTTTTCAGGTTTGTTACATTGTCTTAATGTTGGCCATGATGCAGATAATCTTGCACTGTGCCCCCTTCCTTTCTTTCATGTTGGACTCAGATTGCAGTGTAATGTCGAGTCATCTCTTACTGTTGTGATATCCTTTACTGGTGTTGAGTTTTCTTCACTCTTGTTGATCATTTAAACATGATATTACCATTTGCAACCCAAACCCACTTTCCAAAGAGGGCACAGTGCAATGAACAGTATTGAGAAGAAGTTATCTTCTTTGTGCTGAGGAATTTAGACAATTAGTAGCCAAAAAAAGGCCAAAAAAAAAAAAAAAGACAGAGGTAAAGGAAAGACAGGGAAAATCTGAAGTATCTCATGAGCAGTGTAGCACTGCTTGGAGCCATGAAACCAGGAGGGAAGTGGGTTTGAATGACTGGCTGCCACTCACTGCTCCTTCTGTATCCCTAGCGCTGTAATCAAGGGGCTTGCTGACTCCACAGTGTTTTGCCTAGGGCAGTGTCCTGATTTCAGCCAAGGACAGGGCTCAGTTTTTGCAGTAGCTTCGAGGTGACAGAGCCTGGAGCCATGTGGGCATGGCAGAGACCCTAATGTTACTCAATACCATCGAGTGTCATTGCCAGGGTGGGAGAAAGGGACACTCTCGCTTCTGGAAATGGTGTTCCTTCTGATGGAATAAGGATCGCAGATGGGGGAGTGGTTGGGGTGTGGTGCCACTGGCTTTGAGTCTGGTCAGGGTGGGCTGAGTGAGCATTTTGTGTGTGAATCACCCCTTTTTAGTACACTTTTGTTATGAGTATTGTTGCAGTTACTGTTTGTTTTCTTATCTCATTGCTGTTTCCAGTAAATTGCTCTTGTCTCAACCTGTCATCTTCATCTTTTGTGCCTCCAGTTCTCCTCTCTGGGCACATTTTGGAGTCTCAGTCAGGAATGGGGAGGGGAGAGGCACTAAACTAGGGAGTAGCATTTCTAGACCACAACAACCAGGCAGACAAATGGGGGAGAAAAAGGTAATACTATGAAAGCTGTAACTCCCAGCTCTCAGGCTTTATGAACATGTGGCTGTGGATGAGACCTCTTGTGCCTTAGACCCTTATTATACCCTGATTCTAATGAAATGCAGTGAATAATAAAAATGCTTCAGGGTTATTAAATTTCAGCACAAATCTTTAAAATGGACCTACAAAAAACCCTCCAGATTTGTGCTAAATTTAAATAGTTATCTTTATGGGGACTATCATGAGTCTTTTGAGTTTTCTTGCTTCACTTCTATTTTTTGTCTGTATGATTTCTGGTTTACTTAAATGTAAAAGTACGAGGTCTTGGAAGAAATGAGTTGCCAAAGTAACATTCTGTAATTAACACCTGTAAATAGTATTCAGTAGGATATATTGTCCACGTTTTCCATCCATGTAATATTATCTCTGGCCTTGTACCCTGTGAAATCCCATATGTCCTTGTCCCCCAACAGCAGGGGAATCAGCCTGGTATGAAGGGCAAGGAATGACAAAGTATCTTTTATGCGGTGCTGCCCTGCTTGGAGCTGTAAAACATGCATAAATGAGCCTTCCTCCTGTGAATACTTAAGCCATCAAATGCATTTTAAACTTTACTGTATATGTTAAAACTCTAAGGTTACTTTATGTAGTGCTAGAAGAAATCCCGACTTTCTTATGTTATTTAATACCACATAAAGCACAGGAAGAGGTAAGATAACAATTCTACATTGTATAAAGAGTAAACAGGATCTACCAAGTTGCTGTTTTGAGAAAAGTCAGCCCAGGAAGTTCCTATGCAGTTTATATTCAAAAGGACGACATAAAAAAAGAAATATTTTTTATCATTGTAGTGTACATATATGCCCAGCTAATTATGGGACCTGCAGACAGTGAATCTGTGCATTGGTTATTTTGTTAAAAGTGGTCCTGATTTACCTGTAAGAGGCATCGAAGTTTTACTAAGCTCTCCCTTAAAGATACTCAGGTGACTCTTCCTATCTTTACTGTTCATTCAGTGTTGTGCTTAAAAGGAACAGTTCTTCCGTTTGACAGCTGAGATTTGATTTTTACAGAATTGGTCTTATCCCCTGAAATAATACATGTTCCATTTGCTGCAGCAAATAAATCATCGGTTTGGCCACATCCTCTGCAACTGTTAGTTAAACTGACAGACAAATATTCAAACACATCTCAAAACCATGGTGGAATTAGAGGGCAAAAATAGCCAATTATAATTTATATTAAGAAAACATTGGATTAAAGTATTGCTTACATGCTAATGATTTTGTTTAACATTAATGTACTTTTTCACTGTTTCTATAGTTTGATAAACAGCCATTACCACACCTCATGGCATTCTCATTGATATATGGTTTCTGATTGATACAAGGTATATGTGTTTTTCTGAAATGGTCTAATAACATCTCTACGTATTTCCTTTTATAGTTTTGTTTGTTTGTTTGTCTTAAAATTGTCATCATTGTGTGTTACAAATAGTTTTTATTTTCTCGTTCTACTTCACATATTGACTTGATTATCTCTTGAGTGTCACACTTCCAAAAGAAACGTGTGTTTGTGCTTCTGGGGAAGTAAATTCACCTTTGCGTGTTGTCTATCAAATATGTCATCGTGGCAGCATTGTTGTACTTTGAATGAGAATAAGCCAGGCAAAACTTGTGGGCAGCCATTTAACCAAGTAATCAAACTATGTCAGAATTGAGAAGATTCGTAACTTCTGGATATAAAGCCCTTTTGCAGGTCAGGATCTTGCTGAACAAGTTTTATGCCTTTTGTTTATACCAGCTGATTAAATGACCGGTACTGCTTGTTTCCATATGCCTTGCCCCCTTCACTCCAAAATGGTGTTTTTCTCATTTTGGTATGTGGAAAAATGCTAAATACTTTCTGTTATGATCTAATGGATTACATGAGAAATGCTGGAAGCCACAGACTGTTCCTGGAATTGTGGATTTTTTAGGTTCTTTGGCATTGTCCTTCTTCACATGCAGACCCATAGTCGAGGTGTGTGTGTGTTTCATACAGCAGTACTTTAAGCTCTTTAAACCAAAGCTTTTCTTTCGATTAGTGCCTCATAACTTGTATCTTCAGAGTTTTTCAGGTGTGAAAGCTATAGATTGAATTGCGGACTTTACCCTGGTATTATTACATGGAAATCACTGCCCTGGCTGTAAGAAGCAACCTACCTTGTCTTGAAATAGAACGAGTGTTCTCAAGTTGTAGAAATGAAGTCAAGACAATTTTATGTATTCTTAAGACTTTCACTGTTCATATGAGGGAGCAGCAAGGACTATCTGTGCTGCATGGCTGGCTATGTCAAGGGTCTCACCAGCAAGAGCCTGGGGGACCAGGACAGGGCTGAGGGTGGTGTCCCGGAACAGGCCCAGCTCTGGTATGGGTGGACAGAGCTGTGGGGATGGGCACAGATCCATGTCAAGGCTGGGACATCAGCAGTGCTGGAGGGAGCTCTCTGGAAAAGCCCTGAGCCCCAGCAGCCGAGGTTTCTGCTCTTGGGGTGCCTAAGCTGACACCTGAAACCTGTCACTAGTTGGGCAGTATGCTGGTGGGAAGGGCCGCACACTGTGCCCATGACTAAATTTAAATGCTCTGAAGAGTTTTAAATAATACTCTCTTTGTAAATGCCCAAACTCCATTACAACAAAGACTTTAAATCTCAGTAGTACTAGATCACCTTTATCTGGGGATGTGCAGGATCAGTCGGAAGAAAATACTTTGACTGCAGAACTCTACCCTGAGGTACATTGATTCTAGGGCAATCTTTATGAGCAGCTTCACTGTGCATTTATATTTCATTTACACATAAGAATGTCGGAAGTACTTTGTCCGAAAGGAGTCTGTAACTTTCATGAGGAGACCTTTTTTCACAAAGACCATCAGCGATAGTATTGTTTTGATAAACCAAAATACTGTAAGGAAAATGTCCCCTTGATTTTTAACAACCATTTTTTCAAAAATTTTATTTTTTTACAATTTATATTTGCTGGATTTAGATATCTAGTCTGTATATTATTTGATTTTCTGACTGAATTCTTTGACTAAACACTTAGGATTAAAGACAAGCATGAGTACAAGTATGACACTACATTGGGACTTGGTTCAAATACAGGACAAACCCATGAGATTTCTAAATATCACTCACTGTTTTGATAAAAATGTTTAATAATTATGAGATATAAAAATTCAGAATGCTTTATTTTCAAATAAAATATTTTCAAATGCTGTTTAATTCTGCCAATAAGATAGTTGCACATCTGAAATTGAAATTCTGGAATTTTTCTTCAGATTTTGCTGTATCACGTAAGACCAATAAAAATGTGTCTCCTGTTACCTACTTTTGTCAGACACAAATTTTTAAACTCCTACCACATTGCTTATGTTACATAAGAATAGTTTTTTCAGAATACATTTAGTAAACTATTTTGTTAGCTCTTAGTGTAAGTATTCTGAGGAGCAATTCAATGTGTAGTAATTCTCACGGCACTATTAGCATACCTGTATCGCTTAAGCGGTCAGCATCTAAAATAAGTTCCAACAAACTCTAAACCTGATTTTCCAACTGTCAGAAACCATGAAGATTTTTAATACCCAAAAATGCCACATATTGGAGATACTTAAGTGGCACTTAATAATTTGGAGTATTTTGTTGGTTTCATAAAGACTTCTTATATTATTGGGAGGTATTTCACAGCCAGCCTTGGAAGCACATTAAAAATGTAGGTGAATGATGAAGGCACAGCATGTATGTCTCTTGAGATGTTACCTATCACCCTGACAAGCTCTTTGTAAATTGAAAACTGGTTTAGCAAAAAAGAGTTGCTGTGATTACTGAATGAATATAAAGCTTTCACTTCTCTGTCATTTAACAGCTGGCAGATTACAGAACTGCTTTTTGGGGAGAAAAATTAATAGCTTAGTATTAGCAGAGAGATACATAAAATCACTTTCTCTCCCAGGGTTTATGTGAAGCAAATTGGTGTGCCAGGCTATGCCTTAGAGGGGCAGTGCAGCAAGAACTGGTGCCTTTCAGACTTCAGAAATCCATAAAAGGCCCTAGGTAGCTATTCAACAGGTTAAAATCTCCGGGCAACAGAGTTGTATGAAAGCCTTAGGAAAAAAAAAAAGCCTATTTGATCTATTTAAGTCTTTTGAATTTGCGTAGATGTGATCCTTGCTATCAGTACAGTGCAAATTTTATCCTTGCTTCATTTTTTCATATCCTGTGGGGATATACTTTCAGCTGTTTTTTAATTTTCTTTTTTTTTGGATATTTAAGTGGATGAGCATACCTTTATGTTGAAAACAAACTCCAAAAGCTCCTTGGTTATATGTGAGAAGGTTGTCCTATTCCATCAGAGATAGCAGCAGAGGTAATTTTATGATTTCTCCCCTACATAATTCTTATAAAGGGAAAAATGGTCTTAATGCTTCTTTCTGTTCACTGTGGGATGTATCATAGAATTATTAATAAGCTAAACAGGAGCAAAGTGCTCTCTGACGAATAGCAAAGGGATAAAACAGTGATCACACAGCTCTCCAAAAGTTCAGTTCCATCTACCACAGCAGCTGCTGATACTCTTTCTCTTTCTTGTCTGGGATGCGTGAGTAGTCAATACAGTCCCAGTGTCTTTGTCTGCACTAGAATAAACCCCCTGTCAGGATGTGGGCAGAGGCACTGACAGCCATCTATTCTGCTGTTGGATGGATCACAGCATGGGTTTTGGTTTGGGCCAAATAGCACTGTTCTGAACAACTCTCGGGAATGATTCAGAAGTTGGTACAGCCTGGTGACTGTTCCGAACAGGCAATCTGGACACAGCTATCCTGTTTTGCAGGCTCAGAAAGTTTAAGAATAATGTGCCAGCTGGCCCCAGTTCAGTGCAGTTTAGTGTACAGTGTAGTCGTCATGTCTCTAGTGACTCACATGTATGTGAAGTCTCTGGAAGTGCAACACGATCTCCAGTGAAACACAGTCTTCTGGGGTTTTGAGAAGAGACTTGGCATTTTTTTAGCATTTAGAGATCAGCCTTATCCCCTTGCATACATCTAGTACAGAAACAAACATGAAATTAATGAATTCTGGGACAATTTCAGTATTAAACACTCTTCACTTGCTTCCAGTAAATAATTTTTTAGACAAATAATAGCAGACAATCTTCTTTAGCTGAACATTGAACAAGTACTGCAGTAAAGTAAACTTCCTCTGATATGGCATCAGCCTCACAGATGGCTTTATTGTTTAAATAGCCACAAAATTAATTTTGCTGCCAAGATTGTGAGAAAACTGAGATGTATGAAAATATCTTCTGGTGTTCTATGTGCTGTTTTGAGCTTATGGTTAAAATATACAATGACAACCAAAGTGGACAGAATGTCATAGTACATAAAAGCGTTGCAAAGAATTAGTGAGTTTCTTCTGTTTTGGTTTGGTTTTTTTACCACATTGGTGGTGTTGGAGTCCCAAAAGAATGGCAGAGTTGAAGAACGCATCAAATTTTTTTTTAATTGTGTCTGTCTGCAAGAGTCAGTTACAGCTAGAATCTCATAAGAGGTAGATGAGAATCTAGTGTCACCTAGATTCCAGAGGGTCCTTAGGGTTAGTCCTCTTCATGGTAAGTTTTGATTAGACCATTATTGAACAAATAAACTACAAATTGGACCAATATAGACTTTAGTGGGGTTCAGAATGTTGTGTGGACTCTAGAAGGCCAGTTGTGCAAAATGAGCTTGAGAGTAGGATTTAAAAA
>VYZT01048419.1:0-25811 GCA_013400735.1 Pomatostomus ruficeps
AGAATAGAATAGAATAGAATACACTGTCTTAGTTGGAAGGGACCTACAGCAATAATCCAGTCCAACTGTCTAAGAAATTTAGGGCTGAACAAGTCAAAGCATGTTTTTAAAGGGCATTGTCCAAATGCCTCTTAAACACTGACAGGCTTGGGACATTGACCACCTCTCTAGGGAACCTGTTTCAGTGTTTTACCACTCTCCTGGTAAAGAAATACTTCCTAATGTCCAATCTAAACCTTTCCTGGCAAAACTTTAAACTATTCCTACACATCCTGTCACTGAATTCCAGAGAGAAGAGCTCAGCACCTCCCCCTACATTTTGTCTTCTCAGAAAGCTGTAGAGAGCAAAAGGGTCGCACCTCAGCCTCCTTTTCTCCAAACCAGACAAGCCTGAAGTCCTCAGCTGCTCTTCACACACACCTTCCAGCTCTGTCACCAGCTTTGATGCCCTCCTCTGGATTCGAGTATGTTAATAAGATGTGTGCTCACATTTTGTGTCATATCTGTCTAACTATGACAGCTATCTTTAGCTGCTTACAAAAGCACAGTATTTATATAAACACAATCACTAATACAGGCAGCTGATCCTGAAGAGATTTAGCTGAAAGAGAGTTGCAACACTAGATTACTGTTCATTCACAAATGTGATACTTTTAGGAACTTCGTCATGAAGACTTAAATCCTGAATTTTGCAGGCTACTGACTTGACTCAATTCATCCAAATAGTTCTTGTGCACTTGGGCTGCATTCAACAAGTATTTATACTGCTCTGAATCAACTGACTCACTTGCATACGAAAGATGCAAATCATTTGGCTAACACTGACTGTGCAGTCAAGGACATCGCTCTGAGGGAGGAATCCCTTGCCTCCAAACCAAAAGGTGCAAAGTCACTCCTGACTGTGCTCAGCTACTCTTTCCTCTAGCAGAGTGGATAACATACTAAGGACATGGCCTACTTTGTCCCCTAGGCCTGCTGTAGTGCTCCCGTGGTTATTCTGGAGATGTGTGTCTTTCTCAACAAAAATACTTTAAAAAGGACCAGACCACTGGGGCTTTTTACAGCATAAAGTTGCATGTAAGTGTCTGAGAAGGTAAGCCCTGTGCAGGTTGAAGGTGGATGTTGCCTATACTCATTTGTCTTCTTACAGTCTTTTCAGAATTCGTGTCAGGGTTGAATCATCCCAGGAACCATATGCAGTTTGATCCTGGAGGAATTACTTGGGTCACTCCAAAAGAAAGCCTGAGAATAAGTTTAGACAGTGACACAAGAAAAGGGTGAAAAATAGAAGCAAATGGCAGAGATAAAGTATTTGTCAGTGGACACTGGCCACATAAGACTTACTAATGGCAAAAGCAAGGTCTTGTCATGTAAAAGAAAATCCTCCTACCAAAGGTCCAGCCTCATCCATAGAGATTTGTACAGAGAGGTTTGTACAGCTGGTTATTAAGAGGACTGCACAGGAAAAAATAATGGAAACTCACAAAATACAGAATCACAAGATGCACTCCTTTTCATTTGACATCAAAAAAGTCTGCCAAACAAATATTTTTGCATTGCATAATTATGAGTAATTTAAAGGAAAAATTCTGAAAAGATATTGCCAATGTTTCTAGCTGACCTGTTTTTTCCCCCAGGCAAGTAATCAGATTTTGGTAATGGTTTTAAATTGCATGCTTACATGTTACAAATGCTTTTAAATATTTTAAATCTGTACCTGGTTTATATTCAGATTGTGCCTCTCTGTAATTTAAATCTGGTACAGTAATGAGGAAAATATTAAGCCAAATAATGAAAACAAGATCATGGAATATAAGTGATTAAAGTGAAAATGCAACCTAGCTATATAAAATAGTGCTAATAGTAATAGCTGAAGCAAGGATATTTAAGATCTAAGGATCTTGAATTCTTTTTTTATGATCTAATAGAATCTACTATTACAGCACTATTGTTTTGCTATAAGGCCTCTGAGTAAATGGAAAATGCTCTTTCCAAAGAACTTTCCTCAGAGACTTAATAAGCTGTTTTAACTGAAAAGACATCTGATAAAAGTTACAAAATTTTTGTGATAAGTCAAAGTTACCTCTTCCAAAAAATCTCTCTCCTCCCTTCTCTCTCACTCTTTTCTTTCCTGAGTAACTGTAAATCCATTACAGTCACATTTGTGTACTGCATGGTAAGAAATTGGGAACTGTTATAAGTTAAAGAACTAGTACTTGGCACTTGTGCATGTAACTGAAATACTGTTTCTTCCTGCATAATTTGGGTGTGCTTTTCATCAGCAAGAATCTGTGTTTGTAGTGTGAAATTCCATTAGCTGGAATCGCCTAATGCAATAGCAGCAGCATGAAAAGGCTCACATCTAATTCATTGCAGCACCCCCAAGCCTTCCCCCACCCTGAAGCACGAAGGCATGATGCTCCTGTTAAAGAATGCTAGGTAGGCCTTCCACCAGAATACAGATCTCTGGGATGAAATATGGGATAAGTACATGGTTTTGTAGACTTCAGGTACCCCTAACCTCTTGATCTTTTGTATGTCTCTATTTTTTTGGCTTGACAGACCACATGCCAACGTGCAGCCCAGAATTCCTCACCCACATGATTTATTGTTTACAGCTGTTCGAGTATTTCAGACATGGCAGCTGCTTTTCAGATGTCCTCAAATTAGAATGAAAGTCTTAGATAGAGGTCTTAATGCAAACCTGCATGCTCACAGAAAGAAAGGGGAAAAGCTGATGAAAAAATCATCTGAATTCTGCTCTAAAAGCTCTCAATTGATCCTAGCCTTGAGGGCAAAGGAAAATGTTTGGTTTATTTCATAAGCTCATTAGGTGTGGGAGAGCCTATTTGGCATTTGCTATTGACCGGGCTTGAGTGAAAAGTGATCACTGGCAGGATGCTCAATAAGAGATCAATAAAAAGCGTGTGATTGGATTAGCTACTTGATCAATGCTTTGTGCTAATATATTAACAAGCAAATTACCAGGCAGCCCATAAGAGCAGAGTGCTGACTATAATTGCATTACAAACTATCATGATCTAATGACTCTTGAAGTGCAAAAGGTTATTTATACAGTAAAAGGCTTAAAAGTAGTTTGAGTGATGCTGCATTATTTCAGGAAGCAAATCTTTCCCTCCATTAGCTAGTATTCAGTCATGTGCTTAAAAGAGGCCCAAATATTTATCAGTCTTCCAAAATTTTCAGACCAGTTTTATCCCTACCTCTGAGATGGAAGCAGGAGAATGAGTGACAGCATTTCAGTGGGCAATTTAGGTGCTAACACTTTCATGAAAGCCGGGAAATAACTAGAGAGGAGAGTGGGGAAGGATGTGGCTCCTTGTGGGGCGGGAGACCACTACAAAGCTGTGCCCTGCTGCTGAAGGAATTGCTTAAAGGATAGCACTGTGCAAACATTTCAATCTGAAAATTGTGTATGAAATTTAGAAATAATACACAAGGTATTGTGAAAACAGAACTCTTACACCTTTTGAAGAGTCTGTGTTGATTTCATTTATCTGCCATGAGACCGGAATAAAGCATCTGTTTCTTGAAGTTACATTACCTAGGTCTTTAGCACACCAGCTGTACCTTTTAGATTTCTGTAAAGAGCAGATCAGCATATTTGAAAGCAAGATCACTGTGGGTCTTGAAACAAGGAGACCAGCTTGTTTTCTGAATTTGGTACTCACAGTTAAATGGAAAATTAGGAAAAACATTTTTAAACCCCACAATTGTTTCTATTAAGTTTCTAGTTTGTCCTCTTCTTTCCATTTTATAGTGAACAATGCCAACAGGTTTGAGATCTGTTCTTTATAGCATTATCCCTGATATACAGCAGGTGTAGGTCAGGTAAGCACAAGTGTTGAACAAGCGTGCAAAGAAACTGTAGAGTTCTAGACTTCATCTCTGGCTGGACGGGCATTTTAGCTGCAAATTCAGATATCCAAGGCTTTGCTGCTGCCCTCGCTTTCTCCTTTGCCTTTCATGCCTTCTGAGGTGAGGCTGAAATGACGGCAGTGAGGAGTTTTTGTGGGGTGTGAGGGGCTCTGGCAGGGTTCGGGGGCTGAGGGGCGCCCCAGCCGCAGCCGCCAGCGAGGGGCGAGCCCTGGCCCCGGCTCCCCGCGGGGTGCACGGGTGTCCCTGCCTGGGCTGACAGCAGCCAGCCACAGCTGACAAAACAATCTGCCAGGCTGCTGCCCTTGGGAAGCACTGTCAATCACTACACACACGCAGTACAGCAGGAAACGTGATCGCTGATGGAGCAGCTCGGGGTTTGATGGGTACCTGTCAGTTCTTTCTGACTTCTCAGACCCATGGAAGCAGCCAGGCCAGTTACCTGCAGCATCAGCCTGGGCTGGTTCTCTGTGTGTGCATGCAGATGAAAGGAGGGTGTCTGTCTATTTTACTTCACCCTGTGTCTTTATTATTACTATTTTTATTTATTTATTTATTCATCCATTCATTTTACAGAAGGAGCTTCCCATAGATGTCAGATGATGAAACAGGTCCCTCTGTCAATAATGTTTTTAAACCATGTGCAACCCATTTCAGTTTTTTCTTTCCCGTTTTAGAATCCCAAAGTTAACATCTGAAAGAGAATGTTTTCACAGCAACCAACAATTTTACAAACAACTTCAAAGTAGTCCCTTTCTTCTTCTTCAAAGACACGTTAGGACTTGAAAAAATATATGCAGTCATTATTTTGAAGCATGTTTGGAGAAAATAAAAATTAGATATCTTCTATTTTCAGCTACAGCTCTTACTTATTCACCTCAAAACTGTATAGGCCCAAGACAATTCAGCAAAATTGTCTGTGACAGAACAGCTCAGTTAATGGGTCTTTGAGTTATCAGGTCCTTTAGCATAATTACAGCACATATTTTATGTTATGTCTCTATGAAGAAATTATTCAAAGGAATATTTTGTCACCCACATCCCTAACCAAGTACATCCAAAATCTTGCTTTACAATTTTAGACCTCAGTTTGAAGCTGAGGGCAGCAAAGAAGTTAGAGTATGGTCATAATTTCCAAACAGTGTTGAGATACTAAACAAGCTGTCATTTTAACATTAATTGTTTATTGCTCCTTAGGTCAAAAAATATATACACACTCCTATCACCTGAAGTATGAGGGAAGGAAAGTGTTTACATCTAACTTGTAGTTTAGATAATCCCTCTCTATCCTCTAGCCTAAATTTAGGGTTTCAAACTCCTTTGATTTTTGACTTCTTTTTTTTAAAAAGAAATAGATACCTTTTAAATTACTTGTGTGTGTGTGTACATGTGTTTTCTCACAGTAATTCTAACTACTACACTTGATAAAATAATTTACTTCTCAGATTCTGAGTTTTCCACAGGTTATTACAGACTAATATTTGTATACAGATATTTGGTAATGCTATTCACTTTATGCAGCTTGAAACATATCCTATCATCTTAAAAGAAATATTAACCTTTATTTCCTCTAGAAAATTTTCTCTCCCAGTTTTCACAAACAGGTTCTCTTCCAATAATAACAGTGAAAATGAAGATTTTAGCTTCTGAGATAAGGTTTGTCAAGAGTGGATCAAGAGCATTTTTAACAACAACATATAAATCATTGCCAACTGTGGACCCAAACAGTTATGCCACAAACTGCAATATAAAACAAAGCCATAAAGTGGAGTTAATCATTATGTCTTCAGTAGAGAAAAATGTTTCTTTACTAAACAGTCAAATCCCATTTAATTCTTAAGCTTCCATAACTCATCCACAGGTTTATCATATGCTTAAAATGAGCCATTAAAGAAAATCCTACATCTTAGCAAAGTTCTATAAAGCTATTAGCTCCTCTTGTGAAGTTGTAAATTAATACTGCTAGGAACAACTGCTAGAGATGCTTCTTCCTAGAAGAACCCTGACTTCTCTGGTGAGGGTCATCTGATGAAATCTTTAGTGAGAAAGTATTGCTCCCTATTCCGTGCCTTGCAATGGCTGCTGGGTGACTCTGAGCTGGGAGAGAGAAGACTGAGCAACAGTTACGTGACAAAGAGAGGTAGAGAGAAAATAAATAGCTTGACAATTTCTTAACTGTAGGCCAGGCTGAGAGTAATGCTTGAGATGTTGGGAAGATTAGCAATATACTTCTAGGCCATTGTCTCGGTTTGAGACAGATTTTGGAAGGAGACTCCAAAAGGGTGTCTCCTCTAAAAGGCAGAATTGCAGCCCCTCCCCCCAGCCAAGGTTCAGAATTAAAACCTTCTTGGAGGAACGTGAAAAAGAACTGTTTATTTAATAAGCAAGGTGCACGCAGGCACACAAAAAAAACCAAACCAAAACAAAACTTGAATAATATTAGACAGTAAACCTTCTCTACCATGGAGAAAGATGGTGGATTTATCAGAGTCTCTCCTTTCTCTAGTACGTCACACCTCCTGAAGGTTTGGCCCGGCTGGCCCGGGGTGTCCGGCAGCTCCTGGTGAGGGTCCCGCCAACTGTCTTCCCCAGAGATGGTCTGATTTTTTCGGATAGGGAAAAAAACCCACGCCGAACAGTCCAAAAAAAAGAAAAAAAAAAACAAAAGAAAAACTGTAATCCCAGTGGGAAGGGGAAAGAGAAAAAAAACCCCTCTGTCCTAACTCACAGCTGGACAGACTACTCGAAGGAAAGGAAAAAAAACAACAAAAACTCGCGCTTTATCTCAAAGAGACAAAAACAAACCATGCCAGGTTTTCTCTCTGCGAGCTCAAGGTTACAGGGCCCACTCCCGGGCTTAAGCAGACGATAGGAAAAAGAAAGAGAAAAAAAAAAAACCAGAGCATAAAAATCACCCCAGGACAGCCATTTCCACAATGCCACTAAGACAGAAGAGAAATTGCATTGAAACCTTCTGACTGGTTTATACATTTACTTACACAGTGACAGCTTTTGAAGCACAAAGTATTATGCTTCAGAAAACTGGATAGATAAAAGAGCAGTTACAAGCACATACTTTTCAAACCCATAACTCCACTCTAGCATCATGGCCTTGTTCTGTATCTAAAGTGGTAATAATTGTGTGTCTCAAGATTGGCATAAACTCTTCCTTCTAAGAGCAGAAACAGCCATTCTGCCCTGGGAAACTGTGGAAGCAGTTCTGTCCTCTTCTGATGGGAAAGAAAAGATTCGTGTTCATCTCAACACGTTGGGTGAGAATGTTCAGAGCCTTCTTTTCTCCACCTGACACCATGTCATTCCTCACTGCAATGGTATTACTTTCTGGGCTACAGAAGAAAGTGGTCTTGAGAGTAAAATCTTACTGAGCTGCAGGACATAGCTTGCTTCTCATAGAATTTCTTTCTAAGATTGCTTCAAGACCCAGACAGTCATCCCTAAGTTGGTTATAGATGGCTCAAATTTCAACCCTTCCTTAAAAACTGCAGGGAGTAAAAAGATGAAATTTCTTTTGAAATGAAAACTGAAATTGAGATATAACCATATGAAGTGAGGAATTTAGTCTGTAAGCTAGGCATAAAGCACCTACACTTTAATCAGGCCTATCCTTAAGCCTAGTTTTATGACCATTTTATCCTGGTGTTTTGATGAGACCATTTCATTCACATTAAGGGTTGATTTATATTTAGAAAAGCTAACTGTTGATGCTGAGAATCAGTGATGCTGAGACTGAACAAGAATGTGTAGTTCATTTACACATGTTGGTAGCTTACTTGTGTGGTTGATAGATTTGCTTCCTGTAAAGAGGACAGGACAGAGTCAACATTTCCACACCCTTTTCTTCCCACATGAAAGCAACACAGGCTTCTCTGCAGACAAGGCAGATTGATGATCTGGCAGTATGGTAATTCTGCTGCTCTGAGACCCTTTGTTACTAAAGAGCATAGTTCAAACAGGCAGATTTGGAGGAACATCTCCAATACCAGCATCCAATTTTCCCTGACCAGCTACCCAAGGAGGAGGGGCACTCCTATTTCTTGGCTCCTTCCCACAGAGGACCTTCAGAGAAAAGGAAATTCCTTTAACAAGACAAGGTTAACTTCTAACCTGGCTTCTGACTAAGGGATTTGTATGGGCAAGTTTGAACTTCTCTGTGTGCTTTTTTTGTCTGTTTGTTTATTTGTTTTAGCAACAAATCCAAATAGGTTTTGGTAGCAAACTCAAATACCTTTCTTATGTGATTGACCCCCTTGTGAATCCTTTGAGTTATTGAGACAATCTTTTATTGTATTGCCTTTTCTGTAGCTCTGGTTGGAGCCTTTGCTCAGGGATTTCTAGCTTGCCAGTGATCCAGCTCACAGGAATGAAGTCTCCCACATCCCAGATGGGTATTGGGTGCTATTGTTGTCAAGATGCATTCTGTTTTCTTTCATTATAAATAAAAACATGATTTCACCACTGCAGGATCTGGAATACTCTTCTCAGTCCCAGCTCACAGCACAGGTCCTCCTGATATTTGTTAGTGTCTCCAAGTGAAATGGTTTCCAATCTTTTCCTGTACACTATGGCATCTTTTTGGATCAGGACCTTGAGTTGTAAAGTAATGAAGATAATATTGTATTGTTGTTATATTGTCCAAATAATTAGTTGTAGCTATACAATATTAAAAATACTTCTATAAAAATATTTTGCATGTGTTGTGGGTAGGAAAAGAGGAATAAACAGCTGATAGCATAGAACGTGTTTTTATTCTTTGTTATTGTCTGTAAGTTTATGTGTGCAACTTCAAAAGTACTTGGAAAACTGACTGTACACATACGAAAAGTAAGAGAAACAAGTATTCTGTGTGTGGCAGTGATGAGCTGGCATTTTTGTCTTTCTTTTCTCCCTTGCTCATCACAAAACAGTTCAATGAAAGTACCTGTGCCCAGCCAGCACAGGTTTATGAAAGGCAAGTCCTGCTTGACTGACCTGATCTCCTTCCATGACAAGGTGACCTGCTTAGTGGATGAGGGAAACACTTTGGGTATTGCCTGTCTGGACTTTAACATTTGAGATTGTTTCCTACAGCAATCTTATAGTGAAACTGGCTGTTTGGATGAGTGCACTGTTCACTGGGTAAAAAGCTGGCTGGATGACTGACCCCAAAGAAATGAAATGAAGTTACATCCAGTTGGCAGCTGGCCACAAGTGGGCTTAATACTGGGGCCGCTTCTGTTTTATATCGTTATAAATGATTGGGATGAGCAGATCAAGTGGTCCCTTAGTCAGTGTGCAGATGACACCAAGTTGGGTGGATGTGTTGATCTTCTGGAAGGCAGGAAGGCTCTGCAGAGGGATCTGGACAGGCTGGATCAATGGGCCAATGTCAATTGTTTGAGGCTCAACTAGTCAAAATTCCAGGTCCTGCCCTTAGGTACCAACAACCCCATGCAGTGCTACAGGCTTGGGGCAGAGTGGCTGGAAACTGCTTGGAATAAAACTACCTAGTGTGTTGGTTGGCAGCCAGCTGAACATGAGCCACCAGTGTGCCCAGGTGGCCAAGAAGGCCAAAGGCATCCTGCTTGTATAAGAAACAGCATGTCCAGCAGATCAAGGAAGAGATTGTCCCTCCGTACTTGGCACTGGAGAGGCCACACCTAAAATCCTCTGTTCAGTTTTAGGTCCCTCACTGCAATAAAGACATTGAGGCACTGGAGCTTATCTAGAGAAGGGTAATAGTGCTGGTGAAGGGCCTTATGAAGGAACACAAGTTTTATGAGGAACAGCTTAGGGAGCTGGGGTTGTTTAGCCCAGAAAAGGACACTCCAGGGGACCTTACCACCCTACAAATACAAGAAAAGAGGTTGTAGTGCAGTGGTGTTTGCTCTTTTCTTCCAAGTAGCAAGCAGGATGAGAGGAAAGGGCCTCAAGTACCAGGGGAGATTTAGATTAGGTATTATTCATACATATATATATATGAATATATATATTCAGTGAATAAATAAAACATTTATTCACTGAAGTTGTGGTCAGGCATTGGAACAGACTGCCCAGGGAAGTGGAGGAAGCACCATTCCAGGAAATGTTCCAAAGGTGTATAGCTGTGCCACTTTGGGACATGGTTTAGTGGTGGACATGGCAGTTCTGGATTAACAGTTAGACTTGCCGACCTTAAAAGCCTTTTCTGATCTAAATGATTCTATGATTCCATAGTTTAAGGGGTGCACATCTGCAAAAGTACAAGTGCTATGGCATGGGTATTTCTGAGAGTCAGTGGTATTTCTTACTCTTATTAGTACTTCATTAAAAATAGATTTAATGGAATTAGTAAACATCAAAGTGTGCAGCATATCTTTGCACATATATCAACATATCAAACAGCTTTCCAATGTTGTTAACTGCAGAAAAAACATTGCAGAGATTTACCAACTCTATACACTTCAAAACAGCTCACTTAAACTCCTGCATGCCTTTGATCAAATACCTGGGAAATATGCCTTAATGCGTTGACAGTCTGGAATAAGCATGCTTTGGTCATTCTGATGCACAGTTAATGTTCAAAATCACATACAGATTTTTGAGATAAAACAACTTTCCTCTGTTTTTTTCTGCTGGTATTGCATTTTGCTAAGGCAAAATTTGGTTGCTTCGCAAATTTGTAGAGAGTGTTTTCCCACTTAACATTCAGGAATTATTTTGCTGGTGATATGAGTACCCTCCATTTTGGTCAGCATTGAATTAAGGTTTTCTTGATGAACCTAGATGTACAACTGCATATATAAGCCTTTCATTCACACTTTCTTTCTTTCTTTCTTTCTTTCTTTCTTTCTTTCTTTCTTTCTTTCTTTCTTTCTTTCTTTCTTTCTTTCTTTCTTTCTTTCTTTCTTTCTTTCTTCACGGAACAGGGTATCCTACAAAAACTAGTTAGATTGTAAATAATGTAGTTATTTAATAATGGAAAGCAAAATCCTACAGTCTTTGCAGGCCCCAAACTGTCCTTACTTCATAGGAATATTACAATGTCATAGGAAAATTACAATGTTACAATTACAATAAAACTTTATTTTTCACTGCACCTTACAATCACTACTTAATGTAATCTCACCCAGCAACTATTATTATTAGCTCTATTTCTTATGCAGGAAAACAGACATTGAACATTTGTGCAATTTGGTCAAAGACCTCAACTAAGTGGATGTTGGGGTTTGGGATTCTTTTCCTTTCTTTTTTTGTTTGTCTCGCTGTCTTAGGAATTTTTCCCCATTTTTTGTTGCTAGGAGGCGATAATGGGTGGGTGTTTGAGAAAGACAAAAGAACCAAAAGGCAAGTGCCTGGCCCTGGGGGCAGGCAGAGATGCCACGGGAATTGGGGCTAGTGGAAAAAAGGCAGAACACAACCCCTACGGGCTGGGGTTTGGCACTTTTGGTTTTTCGGAGGGGAGAGAGGCGGCGGGAGCTCTGGGAAGACTCTGCCATCACCGCAAGCTTCAGTCTCCTGCTGCGGCTTCTACCATGAGTAGAACTTGGCTCATGACGGCTGCTGCACTGGGACCTAACACTCTGCTTCACCACCTGCTCCAGTGTCTTGGGGGAAGAAACCTGGGATCCCCAAGCCCTTCCTCCTCCCAGGGAGCCAGCCTCTCCCAGCCGTGTTTCGGGGGTCAGCCCTGCCTGCCGGGACACCCCACAGCTTCCAGCCTCATCCACCAAATTGGTGACACACCCCACCTACCACTCCGGGACCTGGCTAATCCCTGCCTTCCCAGCCTGCTACCCTGAGGCTCCTGTTACAGCTCCTCCTGCTATCNTTTTCTCATCTCATTGCCTGAAACCCCCTTAATTTCAAAATTATACTAATTCGGAGAGAAGGAGGTTACATTTCCTATTCTAAGGGAGGCTGTTCTGTCTTCCTCAGCAGATACCTGTCTTTGAAACCAGGACAGTGGAAAAGCAATGAAGAACATCCTGATCTATCTTTAAACACATTATAATCCTGTCAGACCTGTAAAACACATACTGAATTCTACTTAATTACTTCTTGGAGCATGGTAAAACACTCATCATTAAACTTTGATGAAATAGACACTTTCAAAGTATTAATGATTGGCCACTACTATTACTTTGTAAGTAACTAATTATGTTATAAAGATGGAATTGTCCCCCCTGTCTACTATATGGATTTCTCTATGTATCATTCCTGAATTTCTTTGCTAAGGCATTTCTGTGTGCAAGTTGCTTCTTAAGAATTTGATATTCTGAATACTAAGCATCTAGGTGCTATATTTCAGACATTTCATTCATGTTAACTTCTTTGTATTAAAACATTGGATGCCATTATATATTGGCTTAATGCTTATGGAAAATCATTGAGCTATTCTCATTATTCCCCATAGATGAATTGATTAAATAATTTGTTCTGAGCATATTAGTCATCCTGCAAACTTTCCAGTGGTCCTTGATGGAGCCTGCATTTGTACGAACAGAAGTTTTACATACTAATCATTTTTATGGGTCTTTCAGAGCCCTGTCTCTTTTGTGCAATATCAATAGAATGTGCATACATCCAAACTCATTTGGATGTCAAAAGAGTTTTCATATCCATGATCAGAGGGCATTTTGGAAAAAATAGGGAGTTTCCTTCCTTCTCAAGTCAAACTTGGCTTCTGAGAACATCTAGTCAGGACTATGAAGTACCTCCAAAATAATCCCGTTATTCCATGTTACTGTCTTTTTACAATGTATGTCTGTATTTATTTACTTGCTTATACAATGTCTTTACATGTGTGCAAATATGTGTGTCTATTTGGTCCTGTTTGTAGTATTTTAAAATGTTATTTTATTTTCTGAAAACCTTAACTTGTTCTTTGTATTGTACAATGTACTACCATCGTAGTACCATAAAACGTACTACCTCCCTTATTTATGCATAAGCAGGTCAGTGAACAAGCTATAGTGATTGTACAAGGTCTGTGTATTTGTGAATACAACAATCAAATAGTTTTTCATTTCTAGTCTGTATTTGTGGTACATTACCCCAGGGTACAAGATTATTCACAGTAATATGAATCTTGAGAATGGGCTTCTTGCCTACTGAATGAACTATACATCTGTGCTTCACTAAGGTTGTTTTTCCTTGAACAGGAAATGCTACTGATACTTAGAAAATTGTAGCATATAATGGAACTTCCTTCATGGAAATTTTTCCTTAGAAACATTTAGATCTCAGGTAAAAACAGTTAGAGTGCAAAGATTGGAAAGTGGACAATTTAAAATTTGAAAGGACCAAACTGAAAGTATTGAATACAATGTTAACATTATCCTCTGTACAGAAATATTATGGTAAGGACTTTGAAGCTATGATGATATATCAGCCTCTGTTCAGGTCTCTGGCTTTGCCCAGATCACCAATTCAGAGGAAATTGTGAAAGAGTGTTGTAGCTCAGAGGTCCTTTATTTCCATTCTTCAGGGGCTGATCATGTGCGAGGGACAAAATATGAGAGATTTCTTGAATGGAACAATGAAAAATTTAGTGATATATTACTGCTTCATCCTTCTTCTCCTCACAGAATGTGAGGGCATGAGAACGGAATCATGTACACTGTTTTCTGTAAATAATCTCTGTATTTTTTGGTTGAACACCATGACCCTACACTGGAGTTATACCACTATAAAACTGAAATTATAACCTGGATGAAGGCTGGTTGATAACACATATATACAGAGGGCAGAGCTGGAAGCATTAAAATGTCACCTTTGTTTCTGAATCTGTCTGCAGTCATCTTTAAAAGCCATACTATTATTTCAGTCTCGTTTTTATAGAATTTTATGCAGACATGCATACATAGAGATAACTTTCCCTGACATACTTTCAGTGGCCATTGTAGAAGACCAGAAATGAACAGCAAATAAACAGTTTGAGGGCATTGTACTATGTTTAGCTTTGTAGATGTTTCTGAGTCTTAAAAGAATTTGTACTAAGATCAATCAGTATCTTTGGAATGCATTTGTGAAGCAATTTATAAAATAGTATGCACTGATACTCTTCAAAACCAGGAAGAAATAGGGCTCATATGACCCTCAAGGTTGACTACTATATTCCATGTCCCATTTATTTTCCATAAGTGTCTCTTTAAGAAAAAAATAGCAAAACCATAACATAACCAGTGATGACAATTAGGGATGTGACACAAATAGAGTCAGTGTTCCATTGAAATGCTATATAAGACAGTGAGCAGCAAACCTGATATTCACTCTTCCACATGCAATTGTTTTGAACCAATTAATGAATAATATTTAAGGAGATTAAAATAAAGGAGCAGATTATAATTTCATTTTATGGCTGGCTAGTAAGAGGGTTAACCAGTTTTGCTACATTTGACAACACAGAGTAGTAAATTCATATCTTGTTGAATATTAATTTTTAAATGCTAGAAGAAAATACAGCTCTACTCATGGAACTACTATTCAGCCTTTTTATTTGAGTTCATCAGACACCAGCCTTTTATATTTTTACTTACTTATTTGGTTGTTTTAGAAAATTTCTTCACTGCATTAACCACATTAAAATCCTTCTTTAAAATAAGATCAACACCCAAGGCTAAATTTAAACCTCGGGAAAGGTAAAAGAATCTTTAATTTATGAAACTGAACAAGTAGACTTATCTAAACATCTCTAGGGCTTTAATGGGGGATATCTATAATTCTCTGAATTGTATTCCTTTCACAGTGATATTTTGTAATTCCATTCTATTACCCTTGCTTAACATTAATGAGATAAAAAGATCACATTATGGCGATTGATGTTCTTCAAATTAAATGCACGCTTCCATGTACAAAGCTGTCTGCTAATTTAAAAAACATAGCATGTAACATAGAATCATGACCATGGTCATCACTCAGCTGGGATCAGGTAGCATTTTTTATCTATTCATTGGAGTTAACAAGCCATGAGATGGTAGCAGAATACAAAGTGTGGGTAGATTATCCCATATTCCCCCTTTTGGCCACTTCTTGGCAATCTCAGCGAGGAAACTGAGGCTTTATGTTGTCATGGAAATAAACCTCAAGGTCAAAGGGGCATATGGAAGGTCAGGCAATGACAAAGGAACATCTGAGAGGCCATCTGGATGAGTGACCTGACATAATTAGTCATTAATCCCACTCTTGGGAACAATAGAGTTAGCCGAGAATATGTTTGGACTTTGATCGTGGTCAGGGTGATCTCATGGGGAAAAGGGAAGAAAGCTCCACTTGGTAACTAAGCAGATTACCCTGGCATGCTGTTAACTAAAGAAGTGTAGTCAGAAGAGGCCAGTGGGATATGCATTTTACATGTGCTATGTTTTCCCTTCAGTTACTACAGGCCGCTCTAGAGCCATGTGGCTCTAGGATTAGCTTTTGGGTAGTGATTTTTTTTTTTTTCTTTTCCAGTTTTCAATAAAAAGAGAGCAAGTGTCCCAAAAATACTTCACTTAAAATTCCCAGGCAACAGATGGGAAGAGATCTGAAGAGCCAAAGGCATCAGCCAGCTTGGTTTACAGGTGTCAATATTTACTAAGTAGAGTTGGGCAGGGTGCCCTCTGGGAAAAAGAGGGAGAGAATGGATAATCAGTAAAACAATAGCAATCATCCCAGTTGTCTGTTTTATACTGAATAGTTAGAATTATAATATGACCGACTGTGTGGCCAAAGCTCCCCATCAACATCTGTCTTTTCATTCCCACTGCTTTCCCTGTCATGCCATGTATTTTCATTATTGAGATGAGTGCCTTGATGAGAAGATATCCCTCATATGTATCTGCGGCACTACTACTTGAAGGGTTGGTGATATTTAGTGATTGATTGTCTACAATATTGTGGGATGTGATTTTGATAATGGACTACAGTAAATGCATGCAACCCAGCACATGCAGAAATTAATTTTTCCTTTGCATAAAAAATTATGCTCATTGCTGTGCCATAAAAGGAAATAAATGAAATAGACTAAGAAGGCTAGAGTAAGAACAGAGGGAGATTTCAGAGATATATTCTTTCTTTAACTAAAGTGAAATGCAACATGCAATGTGCTCTATTTCAGATAGGGTATATTTGTTAAAAATTTTCCTCTAAACTAAAATAACTCCATTATATTGTACTATTTCTGATTAAATCTATTGTTTTTGTTGCAAAGGCATTTTCCTAGGCTAAGGGCAAAAGATAAGCCACTGATACTATAAATACAAGTAAGTGAGCATCCAGGAATGTCTGTCAAGAAAGTCAAATATGACATCAGCAGCTGCAACCTTTTGCTCTCTCTAGGTAATGAAAATAACTTTTGTAAATAATTTCTGCTATCTACGGGTTCCACATTTTAAATTACATCTTTAATAATTGACCAAACCCAAGAAGAATATGTGCTGCTTCACTGTAACTTGTACTTAATTTAATACTGCATAGAGGAAACCCAACATTCTTCTTTTAGTTATTGAGATTTTGACACCAAAAAGTACTACTTTTTCCTAAATCATATCAGTAATCTGTTTTATTAATAAATAGTAGTTGCACCACGGGAAAATATATTTGTCAGGTAAAATCAGCAAAATCCTTAGAAACTGTAGGTTTCACTCTCTTCATTCCTTTTAAAATTGCCAAGTGAAAGACTGACAAAGCTGTATTGGTTTATACTTTCAAAGAACTATATGGTTACATCACGAAGATCTAAATTCTTTATCCAATGAGAAAGATTATTTTGCTGTTGTGTTTTGTTTGCCTAACAACTTGTTATGGACTATAAGAAATCAGAGGGTATATAATTCTTCCAAAAAGGAAGGTACATAATCTCAGGAAAAGTTGTTATTCCTTGAAGAAGAACCAGTATCGCTAATTGATTGAACCTTGATGAACAGACTTTGTAGGAATAAACACAAACCAAATCTTATCAGCTTCATAAGAATATTAAGGCAATTTCAGCATTACTCTTGAAGGAATAATCCATCTGATGTGATCAGTTGTGTTCACACAATGGAAAAACTCAAAACTATAGAGGATGCGGAAGACATTAATTTGGAAAAATCTGTGAGCAACAAATAGCCTCTTTACTTTTTGTGAAATCATCTTGTTTTCATTTGAGAGAATCAAGTTATGCCCAATGTATTAGGGGAAAAACATTTCCACATTGTCCTATTATATTTTTTAATTATTTTCTTAAAGAATAAAAGTGGAGAAGAGGGGGATTATGTAACATGCTGGCTATTGTGCATGACTTTAGTGCACTGTTATATTCTTCCTTCAACATATTGAAACACAAGCACTTGACTTCAGTAATAGTATTTGAGCCTTCACAGGTAATAGGTGCTAACATAGAACCACTTGAGACAATCGTGGTATTGACAGAGATGACCTTACAAATCTGTACATTCTTCTATTTCCTATTATTTTACTATTTTAGTAAAAATATAATGTTTGCACAGGACTCTTTCCAGACTTCATGTACCATGCTACCCATGAGTAAGCTAGAACAGAATGACTGAATGGGGTTGTAAGCAGGCCATTGTTTTATAGCATTGTTGTGTTGCTTAAGGTTTGACTTGAAGTTCTTAAGATATTGTGTTTCAGAGTGACTCATCCCAGTGACTGTGGTAAGAAGCTGCATTTGGTTTCATTTATCAGTACTACTAAATAAAATACATCTTCCATGTCCCCATTGCTGCCTAGTACCTACACAATACTCAAAAGGACAAACCCTTTCCTTCTGTGGAGTTTGAGTTAACAATGTTATATCATACACCGTTGTGGTTTTCTCATACTTTTCAATTTATTTCTTGGTTGTGCATCATTTTGAAGATAAGACCTTCATCTCCTTGTTTTAATTAACATTTGGGGAAATTTGGAAAGTGTTTAATTGGTGATCTTTTTGCCACCTACCTCAGACAGAATCATGTTGTCCTGCTGTTGCATCAATGTAAAATTTCTGCCCTTGATGCAATAAGTATGACACTATGGTCTAATCCTGACTTTGCATAGGTTGCTTATGTCCCTTTTCAGGATGATTAAAGTTCACCCTGCAAGAATTATGGTCCTTGCACATGCCAACACCTGACTGATATCTTCCTGGCTAATCGAGGTGGCATTTTAGGTTAGACCATGAGCCTAGGTTTCTGCTGGCCTTCTGCAGTTGTGTTCAAGCTGCTCATCTCATGAAGTGTTAAAGAGGACAGAAACTAACTGCTGAAAACAACTAAGCATTTTTTATTTCAGCTTTCCTTCACCTCTTCTGAGGGCTTCTATCTGAGGGCTCCTTGTTTGGTCCAGTGTTCCCCTTTCCTCTCAAGTCAATGAAGCTGGTGGGGAAGTTTAAAAAACCCAACCCTTTCTTTCAGCTTTTAGTCTCCACTTTCCAGCCTGGTTTCTCTATGGCTCGGTGTTGTTCTGGCTCACCCCAGAAAGCCCAGGCCATCCAGAGCTGCTGTCTAGTACCTTGTGTGGCATCCCTGGGTTACAGCCCAGAGCCAGTGATTGCACTGCTCAGGCTGTGCTTTGTTTTGGGCACTGATTTAACTGGTGATAGATGTGTGTGTGATTTCACACAGTAAAGCTGCAGGACTGGAGTGTTCATTTCCACCTACCTCTCACAATATTCCATAATCCCTGAGCTACTTTATTTATTTTCACAATACTTGATTGAAAAATGGCTTAGAAATACTGAGAGAATTCTGGTGATAATTGAAATATCGATTGAGTACTGCTATTGATATTCTACCTTGGAAGATTCATATCTCTCTGAGGTTATTTCCAATCCTGTTATTTGTTTTCACAAAATGGAAGCCAGAGGTTATGAGCTGATTTCTTATGACCTAGAAACACTTTCGATATAGACAAAGAAGTTTATTCCTTCTTCTGAATTTGTCATTGCACATGAATGAGAAAGAAAAACTCTGAACTCAATTTTTATTGCTTATCTTTGACGACTGACACCTTTGTACAAACATTCTTAAAGGGAATTCTGGAACAAGTTTTTTTAAGTATTAAAATTTTATTTAGATATTCAAATAATAAATAAAAAGCAGAATTCAAATGCCATGAATTTATCATGATAAAGCTTTGCAGCCTGAATGTCCTGAGCTGAGATTCACAATCTAGAAAAGGAAAGGAGGGATTGATCTTCAGTCTTTTTCAGGAGCATACCTATTCGGGGGCTGTCTCATCTGCATGTGTAGGTAAACTGCCTCTTCATCTATCATTCTTTAAATTGGCAATTTTGAGCCTCAAAGCCAAGCAGACTTAATTTCAAAAGAGTTAAAAATTATTTGATGCTTTTAAATGTTCCTTTTGATTCAAACTATTTGTTAAGACATGCCTTAAATTCCCAAGTTTGGATTTATTAGAACTATTTTTCATGTGAGTGTGGAAAAATGCCCAATAAATATCAATTAATTCACACTGAAACTCAATGTATTTCCATAGATGTAATATTTGGCTAAATTAAATTAATACTTATGAGACTGTAGCATAATTTTATGTGTGAGACTATAATCAAGACACCAAGAATGAATAGTGTTTTTAATTAATGTTTATACTGCTTATAGCAGGCACTAAGCATAACTACCTTCTTAATTTTAACCATTTTCAAACTATTTTATACCATATAGGAGTCTGGTTGAAGGAGGAATTCTGTAGAACCAACCACTAGAAGACCTTTCATTATACTAGGAAGATGAGTAGTTAGCTCTAACAGAACATCTGTCTCAAGAAGTACTGACAGAAACCAACAGAATGTAAAATGCTAAGTAAACTGAAAAGCTATTAAGCTTGGTATAATGCATTTTAAAACAAAAATAATTTAGGTTCATATGGGAGGGGTAGATAAATAGACTAGTGCACCTAGCTCCTAAGAAATCATAGTAGAGAAAAAAACTATAGCTGAGTTGTTCTTTTTCATAAGAAGAATAGGGAGCATCTACTTGCTTATAATAGAACTTAAACTTGTCTCTTGAAACTGACATTTCAGATCAAAGGCCAGTTTGGAATAAGTTTTACTGTATAAATCTTATTTAGTATTTCACATAGCACTTCAGAAAAAAGAAATTCTTGGAGAAAATAATTATGTTTGAAGAAAATGTAATGTTTTAGGATTCATGTTAATTCAGTGTTAAGATTCACACAGCAAGTCTTAAATTTGCTAGTGAATAGATAAATCTTGTATTCATACTGTTGTACTGTCATTGCAGAAATCAGAAACAGGACTGAAAATCCTTCTGTTGACTGGGTTAGACAATTAATTAAACACTAATACGCAGTTTTGATACATGTCTGCAGTGTTCTATGCATGCAGCTGCCATCATAAAAGAAAAAATAACATTTTTTTTATATTACAGTTTGTTTGAAAGTATACCTGTGCTATAACTGAAATGAACTGTCCTAAAATCTTCTGTAAAATAAATATGAACTTTTGGGTCTTATGATTTGGGAATGTTTGAACAAAGTACTATACACATTCATTCTCATAGGAGAAAGTTTTCTAATATGGTTGAATTTAGAAGAGAGCATGATGTACTAAAATAGTCATAAATATGTATCTGTCAAGAAGACCAATCCATAGAGAGCCTAAAAATTCTTACTCACATTCACAAATATTTTGTAAAACTAACTCACAGTGTCTGATTTACAGTGTATTTAAAAGAAAAAGTTGAAAGGCTTCAAAGGTGGTATCAGGCACGTAAGATAACATTCAGAAAAATTAAATACTTTGAAAAGCCAGCTGAGTGATTTCTGCCCAGCTTTCAAAAGCCAACCTGTTGTCACTATAGCAGACTTTGCTATTAGGGGTGGGCTACACAAGGCTATAATTAAGTGTTTTCTATTCTTATAAAGCAAAATAGAAAAGGTAGAGCTGAAAGATTAGTCCTACAACAGGGAACATGGTCAGAAACAAATGCACCTACAACAAGAATCCCTAGAAGTCTTGAAGAAAAGGCATCTGGCAGTCTATTCTGTCTAACTGACCACATCAGTAAATCACTAAGCTTATTCTGTTAGTTCACCATCTTGCCACACACAAAAAAATTCTTCAGGGATGGAGTGCAGAGTAGAAAAAATACTAGTGCTCAAGCTCTGAAACTGGGCTTAAGTATTTTTACTGTTAAGCATAGCTGGAGGGAACTTTTGTACCATTTTTGAGACTAACATATAACAGGTTGGTCTTTATTACTATTACTTCTTAGGTTTACATTACTGGTTTCTGAGAAATCTATTCTGCTCTGTTTCAGAGCAAAGTTAAAGATGCAAGTTTAAATCACCAAAAGTCATGGAATTTAGTCTTCACCTGTTTGATTTTTGCTTTCAAAGGGAATGCATGCATCCTCACAGTCAGTTATGAGGTCTTATCTGGGATTCAGGATCAAACAGCTGAGAGATGATAGAAAACAGGTCCATAAACCCCTACTCACTTATTCCCAAACATATGAGCACTTCCAACCTGCTTGTTTGATTCTGGCATAATGCAAGTTCAACTTCAGTTTTAGTCTTGCCATCTTGACTCTGCCATGAAAAGGAAATGCTCCTAGAGGTATTGCTGGGAAGCAGTTTAGGGAGCTGCTCCTTGTTGTCTCTCAGCTGTACACTAATGGCTTCCAGATGAACTAACTGCATCCATGCTTCTCCCCCAGCCTGTCCCCCTGGAAGCTGCTGCTGGCAATGAACACAAGCCCAATCCCTCTTAGGTGCCAGGGCCAGGAGCCACTGCTTTTGACAGTGACTTTACTGCTTTTCTGCATATCTCCAAGTGAGTCCTTGTGTCAGCTCTGCTCCTTCAGTCATCTTTGGTGAAATGGGGTTAGCACTCCCCTCGGTGGTGTCTGTGCTTCAGCTGGGAGTCATTAACTGACAGCTTGTGAAATGGCAAGAAACAATTTCCTAATTGCCTGTCAGCTGTAGCAGCCTGAGGAACTCTTCCAGCATATGTCACAGTAAAGTCAAGCAGGTTATTCCAGTTGTTTCAAACAACCCCCAGCAGTGATTTAGACTTCTCTGGTTTCATTTTTCATGATGGGATTGTCCAAACAAATAATCACTCACAAAGTCCAGTGATGGAGGGAGCCATACATCCTTTAAAAACTCTCCACTTTCATTTACTTGCTCTTACCCAGACACTGCAATCCATGATCACACAGGCACATTCCATGCACATGAGGCACAGATTTAGAAAGCCCCCTGTGACTGCACTGGGGATGGAGACTCTACACACAAAACCATGAAGGTTTGGCAGCAGCTCAGGATATACCCTGGACAGAAGCACAAGCATTGCAGACCTATGTACAACTTGATTGCTGTTTTGTGGGGAAGTTAGTTTGCATTGCAGCTTCCTGGCAGAAGGATGCATGCAGCTGGAGAGACATGTCCACCTGTGTTAACTACTCCAGCCTCAGTCCAAATGGCTTTAAAACCACATCTCATATGAAGCTGCTTCACCTACCAGGGTAAAAGGGTAGGGTGCACTGGCAGGTGCTTCACTATTACACTTCAAGCTGAATATCAGCACAGCCAAGAGTGTAAGGACCTTAAGGCCAGAAGAAGAGGAGGAAACAAGCGAGTTCCATGTGTCTGTAGCCTATTTGTTGGAGCTATGAGGTGTCAGACTGTGTTTATGTTCCTTTTTTCTGAACCACTTGTGTAATTTATCTTAGGCACTTTTATATGTTGTGGCCCCAGGAGCTGAGCAAGTGGGAGTTAAACTACATTTTGTTTTAGTTTTCACCTGTACAAGTTCCACAATCAGGGATCTTGTAGTTACAGTAGTCTGAACGGAAAGGAACAGAAAGATCAACCAAAATACCTCAAACTTATCTCATTTAAGGCAATACATGGAGGGAGGAATGGGGATTCAGAGCCATAATTTTGCAAATTATGAACTCACAAAATCAGAAAGACTTTTTCTATACCAAGACCCAAATGTGCCCTGACAGTTCTGAATAAAGAGAATGAGCTATTATTCTGGAGGTGAAAGAGCAGGATTTCCAGGAATAGATCTTCATCCAAGAACTGTGCATAGTATCTGCACGTTAAAGTTTAAAAGCAGCCTTTCAAACTCTTGTCAGCCTGTGAAAGCCTGATGTTTTTTTCTTTGTTTCAGAAATTCCTTTCACTGAATGCATGGAGATTAAACAAATTGGTAGACTGCAGAGAATCAGGCCCTTAAAAGTCCAAGAGGTTTCCAGTCTGGCACCTGAGTAGAGAATTGGCCAGACAAAGCTATTTTTGAGAGGTAGCTGTTCAGCTTCATACACAAGATTAGCCGAATAGCTTAAAAGCTGTTATTTCCATAGATACCTGGGTTTCCACCTCACTAAGAGGTACACCTCAATAGCAGTCTTAAAACAGTCTGAAAGCTGAACCTCGCAATCCAGTGCATATATGTTACACTGCCAGCTAGAAATTCAAACACCAGACAGCTGTGTGCTTCATACTGCAAAAAAACCTCTCTGATTTGTTAGCATACGTTGGACTTCAGTGATGAAATCGTCAAATGAAACCAGCTGCATTAAATATTGAAAATGTGTCTCATTCAGAGAGCAAGCCATCCATGGCCTACTGGAGTTCCAGAGTTGCTGTGTTCTGCTGTAAAAAACCCCTTGATTATTGGGGAAAATACAGAGTTCTTAAATTCTTATCTCAAGGAAAAGGGCTTGTTTATTTTTTGGAAAATGTGTTTGAGCAAGAACTAGTTCTGCTGGAAAAGACATGAAGTTAAGGCTGCTCACATGAGTGCTCTAATTGCCACAAACCAAAGAAGTGTCTTCATTTGTGTCTATGTTGTGCCATTGCTTACTTGGCTTGTTCACATTCAGTTGTAGATTGCTCTTCCAAGAATTCCTATCTCAGTATGGCTTTTGTGGAGAAGCAATATTGGCCAACATGTCAACTTTCATACTGTCTTGTAAATTAATGTCTTGAAAACATTTGTGGACTGAACTTTCTGTTGCTGGTTTCTTCCCAGACAAAAATTTACGAATTATGTAGTAAAAATCTTGCTACTCTAAATTTCCAAGGTTGATGGTAAGCCAGTGTCTAACTCATTTCCAGTTACATTATACCTAAATATAAGTGAAATATCCTAGTGAATACTGGCATCTAATTTTGATTAACCAACTGACTAATTAGATCTCTTAAATTAGATATGATGAAAAAATCCTTATAAATTTTGAGTTATTGGAAATTAATTTGGTTTTGTCTGGGAAAAAAATGTATGCAGGGCACTGTAATGAGTTTCTTGCCTTTTCTTTTTCAACAGAGGTTTCAAATTATGTAGATGGCAGAAAGAAAAATAGATCCAAAGTGTGGTTGTTTAGAACTGCCATCCAGACTGACATACTTTTTTTCCACTGTTTGACATGCAAATTGCAGAAAACTTAGCAAGTTGCACTTTTGTAGAAGGTTGAACTAGATGACATCTTGGGGATCCCTTCCAACCTGAATTAGTTTATGGTTGAGAAGGTAATTAGTAAACACAGGATCAGAGTAATAGGCTTTATACACCTGCTTTCCTCAGTGCTTTGTAAGAAACTACAAAGTTATTGTAAATTTCAAGTTATCTCACAAGTGAGCAAGTTACAGCTACTTTTCTGGAACTGTATTCATTCTGGAACTGTATTTTAGGAGAAGCTACTCCCAGAAGTTAATCTGAAACCCTGAGCAGGGTCCAACTCCTTCCTTCAGAATGGGCGGATGTCTTGTCAGTCTTTTTTGGCTTATAGGGGCAGCACTAGGTAGAAGGGATCAGATGTCAGTCAGTGTTTGGAAATGTCTATGATCTGACTGCAAATTTGGATGAATAGGCTAAAATAGGAGGAAATGCACTGCTGCTGCCACCTGCATTGTGACTGCCCTAGGAGTAAGCACATAGGAACAGAAAATTTTGTACAAAATGGCTATGATAAGGATGAGCCCTGACAGATGACATGAAATAATGCTGAAACACTACATTAGCTAACCCATGTGCTTCTGAGATCCTAATCCAAGGGTTTGCACAAGCTATTTTATCCCATATCTTATTTAACAATAATTCTGACATTACTACTGAGGCCTATCAAGCAAAAATATAACCTCGGTCTCTTATTGAGACTGTCAGAGAAAAAAAGGAAGAAAAGCTTAATGAGATTACATTTCTCATTGTTCTCAAATTGCACCCAGATACAGTGGAATCATTCCACTGCTGGAGCATGTGTTCAGTGGTGACACACATGGGCAACAGTAGAAAAGCCTATGACAAATTGATGTTGATTACTTTTGAAAATCTCAGCCTTGTTTTTAGCTGAACACTTCTATAAGGAGGCTCCTTTATGCTCTGCAGTGCAGCATTAAGTGCAGGAATGTAATAGCAATGCAGTATGTATAACATTTATATGTCATTATCATCATCATCACTATCATGATGCGTTATCTGTCTGGCAATCTGCTTGCAATATGAATGACAATTCTTCATATTGGTCGTGTTTTTCCATCAAACATCTAATTATTGCTGGCAGAGAAAGGCAGCTTGGATTTAAGAAGGCACCAGATGTTGGTAAACTGCTTTTAAACTCCTCTTTGTTGCTGCCTGGAGCTTACAGCATACAGAAAAATGGCAGCAATTTGGTAGCCTCATCTCTTCAGCTGTTTTAGTTATGTTTTAGCACCAATGTCTGTGTTGTGGACACCCAAGGAAGCCACATTTTCCCTGTGGTGCACTGGTATCAATTAAAAACATTCATGGCAGTCAGGATGTACCTTATTGAGAACAACCTTGAGGGACCAATACCAAAAGATAGCTCAGGTTGAGGTAAAGAATTGGAAAATTTGAAAACCAAATGTCTTTTCTTTTAAAAAAAATATTTTGCACTGAGGTTTAGTGCATCAGAAATATTGGTGGAGACAGTTTTCACTGAGTGCCATATAAGTTGTTC
>VYZT01048423.1:0-10817 GCA_013400735.1 Pomatostomus ruficeps
AAAAGAAGAAGAAAAGGAAGAAAGAGAAAAAGCATAAAAAGCAACCAAAGGAATCCAAGTTGAGTGCACGTCCCGGAGAACCTGCAGACGTGCAGCCGGCTCCTCTCTTGGTGCCGGAGCAGTCCAGCTCCCAACTGAATGTACAGCATGGAGTGTTTGCAGATGCAAACCTGGCTGGCCACGTGCAGCCAGAACTGTGCTCAAAACCAACTGAGGGGCTTGATAATCAAGCTTTAGGACTTGTTTCTCATTCAGTGACTGATTCTCAGCAATCTGCAGAAAATCTTGGAAGTGGGGAGGGGACTTTGTGTGCAGCAAATCCTCCATTTAATTTAGAAAGCATCCAGTCTAATATCCCAGAAAATACTAGTATAGCTCAAACTAGAATTTGCACTAGCGAAGAACAAATTCAACAGTCCCATGAAAATATTTATCCTGTAGCTATTAATGCCAGTGTTGTTGATACTGGAAATTATACTTGGTCCAGCATCCCATCTGGAATTGTCAGTAAATCGGAGACTCAGAAAGATTCGGTAGAAGCACTGAGAGATTCAGAAGTTACTCTGCAGTCTCAAGGCGCCGGGGAAGTAAAAGCTTTGGATGCGGCTCCCGAGCCCGAGACCATGGAGGTGTTGACGTACCCAGAAGCATCTCTGCAGTCTGTGTCTCAGCAGGGAGCACAGGCGTTGGAAACAGCTTCAGAACCCGTGTCCTTGGCCAGTGGTGTGACAACAATTCCTACATCTGCAAATTGGGCACATCCCAGTGCTGTGACTGTAGCTCACGTAGCTGTGGCTGAGCAAGAAGTGAAAATGCCAGAAACAACTGAAAAATCTCTGCATATGGGAAATGTGAGAAGTGTGGAGAGATCTCTGGAACTGGGGGGTGTGAGCAGAACTTTGGAGCCAACTCCGCAGCCCTCAGTTGTATCTGGGAATTTGAGCATGACGCAGGGCAGCCCCATGGAGGGTTCCAGTGTCCTGAAAGCAGGTGTACCTTTGCAGCATCCTTTGACAATATCTGCAGCCACCCCTGTGACCCACATGGAAATAAAAAGTGCCAAAACACCCATGGAACCAGGAGCTGTTGCAACAATGATGGATATCGAACCTGCTGTGGGAAATGTGAAAGCTTTGGAAACAGCTATGGAATCTGTGGGTGTTGTAACAAAAGATGTCAGAGCAGCTCCTGAAAGTCTGCAAGGCAAAAATGTGGAAGGTACCACAGGTCCTCCAACAGCACTGGGTGCATCAGCAGTGTTCCTACAACATGGAGTCTTGACAGAAACGAGGAGTGTGGACAGAACCCAGGGATCTGCACTTCCAGCAGGATTCACAGGTGTCAGTGTGGTTGCAGAGGCAAAAGGATTAAGAGCAACTTCAGAACCCGCAGCAGTTGTACAGACCTTCGTTCCCCAAACAGCTCCAGAAGTCCAGATGGCAGAGGGTTTTAGAAGTCCACAAGCAAAAGATTCAGAAGGTGCTTCATTGCTGAGAGAATCAAGACCTGAGGGTGAATCACACACCAGAGGTTTGGCACCTGTCCTGTCTTTACAGAAGGAAAACACACAAGGTCCGGGAGGAGTCCTGGGACCGGTGACTGTGGTGGAAGCAAAAACTTTTACAACAGCTTCAATGTCCTTACAAGTGGAAGGTGTTAAAGCTTCAGAAGGAGCTGTGCATTGTGGGACTGTTACAAGTCCAGGACTTCTTGCCTTAGAAAGGACTCCTGAACCTGTGGTTGTGCATGAAAGCGTGGAACCAGTTAGAGAGGCTGAGGCATCGGCAGGGGTGATGCCATGGCAAACCACAGCAGAGAGAGAACCTCACCATGCAAGCCAAACAGAGAGTTCCATCATTTCACAGTCACAGGTCATGACACACCCAAGAACCTCACAAACTGAGGTGCTGAGGGAGAGAAAGGATTCGGAACACGCTCCAGAAGTAGAGACAAGGAGCAGAGAAGCAATCCTAGAACCTGTGCAAACTTCAGAAACCAGTTCAAAATCTATTCAGGAACAAATAGTTGCTCATTCAGCAGCAGTATTGGAGTCTTTGCCCAGAGTGGAAGGAAACAATATGGCATCAGGAGTACTGACAGAATTGCAAACTCAGGGATCTGTTGTAGAACATGGAATTGCAGCACAGAGGACGAGCACACAAAGAAATGAGCCCTCAGAAATGGAGAAAGCAATATATCTGGAGCCAGCATCAGGAGCTGCAGGAGTGAGGTGGTTGGAGACCATGAAAGAGTCTGCAACAGTAGAGGTGAAAGGTTCTGGAGAAGGTAAAGAGCTTGAGGTACCCATGGGTGATGCTTCAGCAGCTGTTCCAGAATACTTGCACACTGAAAAGCAAGAAGAGCTTCAAGTAGTTCTAGAAGCAAAACCTGCTGCGGAATGGAAGAATTCAGAAGAGGCTCCGGAAATCTTGGGTGCTTCTGAAATAAAACCTTCTGAACCAGTTCCAAAACCAGGGGATGTGAAAGGCCTGGAAACAACACTGGAACATGAAGTGACAGCTGAGGTACAATATGGAGAAGGAGTGCAGAGTCAACAGGTGGAGGATATGCTGATTGAGAAGGAAGATACAGAGCAGACTCAAACTTCTGAGCCTGTAGTAGCAGAAACAGTTTTTAGTTCTTCACATGCAGCAGAGGAAAAAGATTCTGCAGGGACTCCTGTAGCAGAAACACAAGATTTGGAAACAGCTCCTCGAACTGATGTAGAGCTGAAAGATGCAGAAGCAGCTGTAGGGTTGGAGGCAGAGGCAAAAGATCCGGAAGCAGCTCCAGTACCTGAGACTGATGCAGAAGCAGGTCCAGAAGCAATAGAGGAAGGCCAGTTGGAAGACACTCCAGAGGCTGAGGATGTCAAAGAAGCAACTCCAGAAGAGGACTCAGAGAAAAGAGACTCAGAAACATCCGATGTACAACCTGATGTGGCAGCACGAATGAAAGAGACTCTCATGAGGCTTGAGAACGTTATTGAAAAAAGTAGTCATAGAACCAGTGAGAAAAAACATGATTCAAAGAAACAGAAAAGGAGCCGTTCCAAGTCCCAGTCCAGGTCTAGGAAGCGGAAGAAAAAATCAAGGTCACGTTCTACTTCCAGGCGTTTGACCTCTAAAAGAGCACGTTCTAGGAGCAGAAACTATTCAGTTTCCAGAAAAAAGCATTCCAAATCTAGGTCCCGATCTGTGGAGAAGAGAGAGAGAAGAGTGTCTTCCCGGAGGTCCAGGCGGAGACATTCCAGGTCGTCTGACCGTTACAGGTCTAAATCCAGGTCAGCAGAAAAGAGATTGTCCTCTGGGAGGTCCAGACGGAGACGTTCCAGGTCGTCTGTCTACTACAGATCCAAGTCCAGGTCAGCGGAGAAGCGATTGTCCTCCCGAAGGTCCAGACGCAGACGTTCCAGGTCTTCTGACCACTACAGATCCAAGTCCAGGTCAGTGGAGAAGCGACTGTCCTCCCGAAGGTCCGGGCGTAGACGTTCCAAGTCATCTGACCGCTACAGATCTAAGTCACGGTCAGTGGAAAAGAGGTTGTCCTCCTGGCGATCCCGCCGCAGACATTCCAGGTCCTCTGACNACGGAGACGTTCCAGGTCATCTGATCGCTACAGGTCTAAGTCACGATCAGTGGAGAAGCGATTGTCCTCCCGAAGGTCCGGGCGCAGACGTTCCAGGTCATCTGACCGCTACAGGTCCAAGTCCAGGTCAGCGGAGAAACGATTGTCCTCCCGAAGGTCCGGGCGCAGACGTTCCAGATCTTCTGACCGCTACAGATCCAAGTCACGGTCAGCGGAGAAGCGACTGTCCTCCCGAAGGTCCGGGCGCAGACGTTCCAGGTCATCTGACCGCTACAGGTCTAAGTCAAGGTCAGTGGAGAAGAGGTTGTCCTCTTGGCGATCCCGACGCAGACATTCCAGGTCCTCTGACCATTCAAAATCTAGATCCAGGTCTTCAGAAAAGGGAGGAGGCAAAGACTACTCCTGGAGGTTCAGACATCGGTCTGGTTCCTCTGATCGTTCAAAATCCAGGTCGAGATCTGTTGAGAAGAGAGGTCGGAAGGCATCTGTACGGAGGTCCAAACGTCAGCGCTCAAAGTCCTCGGATCGCTACAAGTCTCGATCCAGGTCAGTAGAAAAAAGAGATCGAAAGCAATCATCGCGTAAGTCTAAACGTCAGCGCTCCAAGTCCTCTGACCGTTACAAGTCTAGATCCAAATCAGTGGAAAAAAAGAAGGAATCCTCACGAAAATCCAAGCGTCGCCGCTCAAAATCTTCTGAACGTTACAAGTCTAGGTCTAGGTCTGTTGAAAAAAAGCGCAAGGAGTCTTCAAAAAAATCCAAACGGAAGCGTTCCAAGTCCTCTGACAGTGTTAAGTCAAGGTCCAAATCTGTAGATAAAAAAGATAAGTTATCCTCAGCAAAGTCCAGTAGCAAGCATGTGGAGTCTTCTGAACTTCAGGACTCAGCCAAAGGTCTTGATAACGATGTTCCTCAATCTTCTTTTGGAAGTGAAGATAAATCCTCTAATGGTCCCACATCAGTAACATTGCCTGATGAAGGAGTAAATGGCCCAGTGCTGCCGCCATCATTTGGAAGTGGACTTTCCAAGACTTCAGAGAGCCTTGAGAAAAGCTCCCCATCTGCTGAAAAAACAGCAGATCTGCAACATTCTGCCACATCTGAATTTGATACCTTCAAACCCCCAGATGACCAGGAATTGAGATCCATGTCTGTGGAAAAAACACAGGATTCGGAGCTGTCTATGACATCTGAAAATGGATCAACTGAAAAACCAGGAGCTCTGGAGTCTTCACTGGCACCTGAACTTCCATACTCCACATCCCAGTCAAGATCCTCATCTGTTGAGAAAAGGGGAGATCTAGAAACTTCTTCAGTAGGAGAATTCCATCTCTCTGCATCCCGTGAAGATGAGTCCAGACCTGCACCTCTCAGAGAAGTAGAAGGCCCAGAGCTTCCTCCGGCACTTAAAAGAAACGCAGAACTTCAGTCATCTTCTCTCCTGTCCGAAGGTGGGCTCTCCAACTTGTCTGATGGTCATGATTCACGGCGTGTCCCTGGCGAACACACGGAGCTTCCGCAGGTTCTGCAAGTACCTGAACATGAGTCTTCCCGGCTTGCTGACAGCCCTGGAGCAGTGGAAGCTCAGAGGCCTTTTCTGCCACCTGAAATGATCCGCCCTGTGATCCCTGACGGCCATGAGTCAGGCCAGAGGCAGGAGCCTTCTCTGGCTTCTGACAGTGGACACTTCACGTCTCCTGATGGATGTGGATCAGGATCCGGCTTTGCTGCACCCGTAGAGGAGCTTCCATTGTCTGTAGGCGAGTCCTTTAAGTCACCACATGGAAATGAACAAAGATTTTTATCTGTTGAAAAAGTCAAGGCTCCAGATGTTTCCCTCACATCTGTGTGTGGTTCTGTTGAGGTGTCTGCCGACCTCGTTTCAGTGTCTTCTTTTGAAGTTCACGAGTCCAGATCATCTGTTGACAAAGGTTTAGATGGTCCAACACTTCCACAAGTCCTTGAGGTTGACTGCTCCAGATCTTCGGAAATGCACGAGTCGAGATACCTGACTGGAAAAATAGACGGTGCAGGATCTTTGGTGATGTCTAAAAGTGGGATTGCCATATGCCACGATGGCCACAAAGCAAAGTACAATTCCTTTGAGCAAACAGGGAGCTCAGAACTGTCAGTGGCATCAGAGCTCCGGTGTTCCATCTTCCCCGAAGGCTATAAATTGACATCTGCTGCAGTTGAAAAAGTGGAGCTCCAGAAGCCTTCTCTCTCGCTGGAAAGTGGGTTCTCCTTGTCTGCTGATGGTTGTGAATCGGTGGGCACACCTGAAAAATTACAGCCCCCAGTGACTGCTCTGACCCCAGAAGGTGGGATTCTGCTGTTGCCCGACAGTCACGACCTGAGACCCGTCCCTGCCGAAAAAGCGGAGGTGCTGAATTCATCTGAGCTGAAACACCTTGCGTCTCCCGATGGCTACAAGCTGAGATCTGCCTACAGTGAAGAAATACAAGTGCACGAGCCCTCTGTGATACTGGAAAACAGGAGTTCTGTTGCCTCCGATGGGCATGAGTTGGCATCCACCCCTTTTGAAAGAGCTGAAGAGCCTTCTCAAGTGTCTGAAAATGAGTACACAATAGGGCTTGATGGCCCGGAGTTGACATCAACCCCTGCTGAAAAAGCAGAGCTGCGGAAGCTTTATCAGATGCCTGAAGAAAGATGTCTGGAGTCCGTCGACAGCCGGGACCTGCAGTCACCCTCTGCTGAAGAGTCCCAGGTGCAACAGCCTGCCCTGGTGTCTGAAAATGAGTACGCCGTGTCCTGGGTGGGCCAGGAGCTGAGGTCCAGCTCTCCTGAGAAGGCAGAGATGCAGGAGGAGGCGGTGGTTCCTGACAATGCTGTGTCTAAAGATCACAGATTGCCATCTTTCTTGGCTGAACAACCAGAAGTGCAGGAGCAATCCCTGCTGCCTGAAAATGAATATGGTGTATCTCCCGAGGGCCAGGAGGTGACGGCCAGCCCTGCTGAGAAAGAGGCACAGGAGCCTTCTCTGACACCTGGCAGCGAATATTCAATCTTCCGTCAAGGCCAAATACTGCAGGCTGGCCTCGCTGAAAGCACAGCAGTGCAGGAGCCGGTGCTGGTCCCAGACAGACAATACGCTGCGTCTCCCGAGGGGCCGGAGCTGCTCCCAGCTTACACTGAAAAGTCAGAGGTGCAGGAGTGTTCTTTGCTGTCTGAAAACGAGTACGATGCATCTCCTGAAAGGCGTCATTTGAGATCCAGTCCTGTTGAAAAAGAAGAGTTGGAGGAACCTTCTGAAGCCTCTGAAAGTGAAAGTTCAGTATCCACCGATAGCCAGGAGGTGCAGTCTGCTGTTGCTGGAAAAACAGAGGTGCAGGAGTTGTCCCTGTCTGAAGGGGAATGTCCCATGACCCCTGAAGGTCAGGAGCTGCAGTCCAGCCCTGCTGAAAGAGTAATAGCCAAGGAACCTTCTCTGACGTCTGAACATGCTGTGGCACCCAAAGAGTACGAGTCAGGATTGGCACATGCTGAGAAAACAGAGGGTGTGGATTCTGTTTTGGCAGCTGAACGTGACCATCTCTTTTTCGAGAGCCAGGAGGTGAGTTTCACCTCTCTTCACAAAGCAGATGTGCGGGACCATTCTCCAACACCTGAAAATGAACATGGAGCATCCCCTGATGGGCAGGAGCTGAGATTCGCCACTGATGGAAAAGTAGACGGTCTTGAACCTTTGACACTGAATGACAGAGCCTCCATGTCCCCTGATGACAGTGACTTGAAATCCATCCCTGTTGAAAAAATGGATCATGCAACGCCTTCTGTAATGCCTGAAGGTGGGCGCTCGGTGTCTCCTGATAGCTACAGCGTGAGATCCGGCCCTGGTGAAGAAACGGGGGATCTGGAGCCCTCTTTGAGATCTGAGCGTCGATACTCCACATCCTCCTATCAGGAAGGGCACGAGCTGAAGTCCCCCATGGAGGAAGAGGGTCTGGAGTCCTCTGTGACTTCCGAACATAGACGATCTGTGTCCCCTGAGGGCCATGACCAGAAGTCTATCGTAGATGAAGAAATGGATGATCTGGAGAGGCGTTCCACTTCCCCTGATGAGCACGAGTCAAGATCTAGCATTGGTGAAGAAGCAGAGGATCTGGAGCAGCCTTTAACAACAGAACGTAGGTCCTCTGAGTCCTCCGACGAGCGCGAGTCAAGGTCAACCACTGGAGAAGAGGCAGAGGATGCAGACGCCTCCTTGACAGCTGAAAGAAGAGACTCCGTATCCTCTGACGACCGTGAGTCGAGGTCTGCTGCCGGGGAAGATGCAGAAGATGGGGAGCCCTCCTTGACAGCTGAACGTAGACACTCCACATCATCTGATGACCATGAGTCCGGGTCTACAGCTGATGAAGAAGCAGAGGATTTGGCAGCCGAACATCGCTCTGCGTCTCCTGATGGACGTGAGTCAAGGTCAACCGTTGGCGAGGAAGCAGAGGACCAGGAGCTCTCTTTGACAGCCGAGCGCAGACACTCCACATCCTCAGATGAACACGAGTCGAGGTCTACTGCCGGTGAAGATGCGGAGGATGTGGAGCCCTCCTCGGCAGCTGAACAAAGAGATTCCACCTCATCAGATGAGCAAGAGTCAAGGTCTACTGCTGGTGAAGAAGCAGAGGATGTGGAACCTCTGACAGCTGGACACAGACGGTCTGCATCCCCTGATGGGGCTGAATCGAGGTCTACCACTGGTGAAGAAGAAGGAGAGGATGCAGAGCCCTCCTTGGCAGCTGAACAAAGAGAGTCCACATCCTCAGATGAGCAGGAGTCAGAGTCTTCCAGTGGGGAAGAGGAGGGGGAGGATGCGGAGCCCTCTCTGGCAGATGAAGAAAAGCAGGACTCCATGCCTCTTGAGCAGTCGGAGGAACAGGACTCTTCCTTTGTCCCCGAAAGCAGACGTTCTGAGTCTTCCGAACGTGAAAAATCTAGATCCAAATCTGTTGATAAAGCATCTGACAAAGAGTCTCCACAGAGGTCTGTGAGCAGACACTCAAAGTCTCCTGCTCCCCAAAAGAGTCGATCCACATCTGTAGAAAAACCCGCAGAGAAAGAGTCCGTGCGGAGGTACAGACGGAGACGCTCCAGGTCTACGGCTCACCAGAGGAGCCAGTCAACATCTGTGGAAAAAACAGCAGACAAGGAGTCCTCGCGCAGGTCCAGGCGGAGACGCTCCCGGTCCGCAGCTCGCCAGAGGAGCCAGTCCAAGTCCGTGGAGAAAACAGCAGACAAAGACTCGTCACGCAGGTCCAGAAGCCGCCGCTCCAGGTCCTCCCAGCGCAGATCCAAGAGATACGATACAGACTCGCGCTCCAGACGGAATCGCTCCAGGTCAGCAACACGGAGAAGAGCATCCCGGTCTCGGTCCAGCTCGCTGTCACGTTCCAGGCACAGGAGGAGGAGCAGGTCAAGGTCGGCGTCACGAAGGCGGCGTTCCTTATCGAGAGACAGGCGCAAGAGGTCTCAGAGAAACAGGTCGAGGTCTACGGACAGGAGAAGGAGAAGATCCGACTCGAGAGACCGTAGGATATCGCTCCGGTTGCGGAGCAGGAGTCGGACCCCGCTTCGCCAGAGGCGGTCGCGGTCGAGGGGGAGGAGGCGGAGCTCCAGCAGGTCCCCGATCCGACTGCGGCGCTCGCGGTCCTCGGGGAGAAGGCGCTACAGCAGATCCCCCGACCGGCGCAGGTCCAGGTCCTCGGAGTTCTCCAGCCGATCACCCAAACGTCTTACAGACCTGGGTAAGTGACTGCTTTCCTTGCCATAGTTCCACGGGTGGGGGATAGTGGGTGGGTTTGATTCCATAGTCTGGTTTTAGCTCTGCAGCATTCCTGAGGGGTTTCCTGGAAGTCACTCTGCGCATTAGTTTAAGGCAGTGACTTCCCTTAGGAACTTTTATGTTGGAGCAGAATCAATGCAGAGCATTTGAATGAAAGTCTTTTAGAGCCAGTTTTACCTGGGGTTGTGGAGCTTTTGGACAAAGGTAGCGTGTTGCAGTCTCGAGGAATACTCTACATGGTCACAGTAAAGGCCGAGTACTTGTGTGTAAGAAAATTCAGAATTTCTGTTTCTCCTGAGAACAAAGGTGCCAGTTGGAGAGTCCCAAGCTCTGTTGTCAGCTGTTCCCAGTACTCAGTCTCGCCTCTTTCCCACAGTAAGAACTTAAAGGAAAGAGAAACTTGTTTCTGAAAATAGTCCCAGACTCAGCAGATCGGAAAATAAAACAAAATCTTACGAGCTGCCTCTTTTCTCTGTGCTTAGAGGAAGAGAGTCTGTGTTGTTTCCATGGGCAGGGAGTTGAGTGAGGGGAAGGAAGGTTTGAATTGGGAGATGAGCTCTTGTACAGAGTGTGAGGAAACCTCCTGTGGTGGGCTTGAGGTTCTGAACCTCCCAGCCCTGCCCCAGAGTTACCATGGAAGCCTTCCAGCAAGGAAGTTATTTGCAAACTGGCAGAAGCCTTAATTTATTTTCATTTCCTGTTTCTGTGTTAGGGCTGTCCTTTTTCTCCTTATTAATGCAAAATACTGTTTTGGTAACAGTTTTGCCTCTAACTGTATTTTAAGCAAGAGCAGATTTGACTCAGAGCTTGTTTTCTCTTTGTTGGTTGTAAGTAGATTTTGGGCTACATCTGCGAAGGTGAGACTTTCTCCAGAGGTTTGAGAGCTTTTCAGAGATAGTTAATGAGGAAACTCTGATTTGTGCTGTGTAGGAAGGACTCAGTATTGCCAAAACAGGAATAGATCAGTAAAGTAAGAGACATCAGAACCTGAGGGTTTGGAGGATGCTGGGTGCTGCAGTTGGGAATTCAATTTCAGTTATTTTCACAGAACATAAAAAATGCACAGTGCAGGCAGAATCTTGTTTAGTTTGCCAGAAATGCTTCCTTGTTATTAAAGCAAGAACCTACAAAAATAATAACTTGTCTTTAAAAAAATGAATCTTTCTAGACAAGGCCCAGCTACTTGAAATCGCCAAAGCCAACGCAGCCGCCATGTGTGCGAAGTCTGGCGTGCCCTTGCCCCCGAGCCTGATGCCTCTGCTGTCCCAGAAGAAGGATGACAAAGCCAACCAGAAGTCCTCGAGGGACACCCTGAAGGAGCTCACTGAGGTGAGGGAGAGCAGCAGCATCAGGCCTGGCAATGACCCCATGGTGGGAGATTGTCCCTGCGTGCTCCTGTCACTGGGGGCTGCCTTGTGTTCAGGATCCC
>VYZT01048425.1:0-47968 GCA_013400735.1 Pomatostomus ruficeps
AAAGTATTCCAAACCCTGACACGGATGTAGGCAAAATATGACAGGATCTGCCAAACTAGGCAGAAGAAGGTCGCTTCTGTGGATTATAAATTAAGTTAGGCAAATGAACACTAGATGGCTTAGACCCACCTAACCTGGTGGAAAATCAAGGCATAGCAGAGGCAAAATGTTAGAAATCAAGGAAGAGATTACAGATGAAATTGTAAGCATGTACATAAGATCTAAGGTTCATACACTTGGATTTAGGGGCCTCACTTTTGCTGGTGACATATTTAGATATTCATGTCCTTTATTATCTTAATCTGGGAGCCTTTTTTTCTTTGGAAGTGAGAAGATTAGCAATCTCCCAAGTGCCACCATAGTTCATTAATCTCCAGAGACTTCATTTCAAGTTCAGCCCAAAAATCTTTAGACTGCTTCACTTTGCATGCAGCATCTGTAATCTATCGGGGTATTTACACGGCACCCACATTTTGGCTTCCCATCTATATACAGGATGTCCTCTGACAACTGCTAAAATGCAACCACTTCAAAGCAAGAACTGCTTACTGGCAGATGGCACAACTTCACATGTCTTCCTACACAAAAAGATCACAAACATCCACTGTCCTGCAGTCAGCAGCCTGGCCTAGTGGACAGCCAAATGATGAAAGCCTGAAAACAATGTGCTTGTGCCTGTCTCTGCCTCAGTTTACCCTCTCTAAAATGGGCCTAACTGCACAGTACTGTAGATGAGAAGCACAGAAAGGCCTCTAAGGTCTAGGCAAAGAACAGTAGAGCAAATAACTCAGACATATTGTAAAAGGGGTGCTGTTTTGGTATTTTATAGACTGAGAGTGTTAAACTAGATGAAAAGGAGTGCTTAATTACCATTAGAAATTAGAACAGAGCTTGTCCCAGCTGACACTCACAGTCAACAAGTTTCTGATCTAAAACAGATAAGGAAACTACAACACTGTTCAACTAGAAAAACTATAGTAGGAAATATGTTAAGGATTATTTTCTAATTACTCTACTTGTTATGAGCTAGCAATTTGTGACTGTTACGAAGAACTCCGTTTCAGGACAGAGGATTTTGACTGAAAAAAAAAAATAATTTATGACTTTATGCACTGAGGGATCATTTCTCAGCTGTAGAGGGAACATAGCAAAAGACATAGGGACACCAGCTTAAATGTGACATGCTAAAATGAGCTGGGGAATTAGTTGAGTTAGCAATACATGCTATTATGAAGGCAAAACCAAAATGTACAAAAAGTTTTTTTCTCACAATTTATGGGCCAGCTTTGTGAAAGCATCACATCCATAATGTTAGCACCATGAGAAAACTCCATCTTTCTTCCCATGCAAAAGCACACCAGTTACCAGCTTGAGTCAGGAAACTCCCTGCATTGCACTACAGCAGAAGAGTTGTCAGAATGATGTTACTGCTCTTCAGAAGGCACTAACAGAGTAAACAGGCTTTGCGGGGAGGCAGTTGTGCCTCCATTTCACACCTGTATTTCATTTTCTTTCTTCCTTACAAACCCCACAGATTCATTTGCCCTCGGGGGGATAGCTATGAGTGTGGCACTTGGTGTGCCCTGTCCAGCTTGTCTGAGTGTGACTGGTGCAAAACCTTTGCTCAGCCACAGACTCTGCAGGGACACCACATAGCTGGTTTAGACAAAACTCTGTGGTATTTTTACTCCTTTACCCCCAACCAACTCACAGTTAATCCATGGCATCCCTCAAAGGGCACCAGACTATTCATCCAGTTGACTGAAAAAACACAGACTCACTGTCACACTGTATCAGCTAACTCTCCAGATAACCCCAAAGCTTGCCAAGAGGACAAGCCTGATGTCATGCAAGTCCTGAGCAGAGCAACCCCAGACCTTGGTGAGGGTATTAGCTCCAGGAATTTTCCACCCCTTTGGTGAGAGCTTGGATGCTGGAATTTATCTTGAATAAGAAAACATATTAAGGGAGGACAGAAGATAGAAAAAAGTAATAAATTCACCATTAATTATACATACTGGGAAGTAAAAGAAGATCCACAAACTAAGCATGGAGACATAGAGAATTAAGTGCTAATAATCCAGAAGGGCTTCCATCCAAATCTATTCTGACACTTGAATATTTGAACCTGCTTTAAGGACAATCTAAAATAAGATCGGGCACCCAGCAGCTGCATTCATACTGAGCTTTCCTTGGGAAGGGAAATGGGAAACAGGCATAATTTTCTTTAAGCTCTCCTCCAGACATAAAGTGCAATTAAGTACACCAGTATGTATCCCTTCCCATCCCAAATACACATTGCCTTGTCCATGCAATTCCCAGCTATGCTGGTATGACCCATGCCAGGGCTCGCCTTGCCTTGCCTTGCCCAGGAGAGCCCCAGACGTGTCTGTCTGACATGGCTTATCACACATGGTCACTACAGGGCTGGAGGGGAAGGTGAATGCAGCCCGTACTGTTTATTTATTTGCAGGGCATAAAAGCCAAACTGGGAAAGGACTTTGGTAAAGTGCAGTCAAGTGACTATAAAGTACTGCTTTAAAAAGCCACAAGGTCACCTTTGCTGACATTTGGATAAGGATTTTATAGAAGTCACAGGACTGGGAGATTGTCTTGTGCCTATGATGACAGGGGAGAGAGGGATTTATGTTCCAGTTAAGAACACTGCATTGTTGCGACTCTCATGTTCATAAATGCTCATTTATTAGGCTGTTGGATAAAAGAGGTAGATTGGGCTTTTTCTTCTAACTTACTTAGTTCCAGGTGACTTCCTTGACTCTGTTGGCATAACTTCATGAAGTTTAATAGCCCTACCACCCACCAGTACTCTTCAGGTGCCCTATCCTTGCATAGTCTGTCTTCTCACTTGGTTAGACCTTAGCTATTTCAAGGCTGTACTTCATTTGAACAGTGTGAGAACTCATATGTATCATCCTCTCTGATGAAGAACTGGCACACAAGAATGCTGTAATCTGAAGGATTTGGACAGATGGGCTTTGCTATGATGTATGTTTTGAAGCTGGTGCTGGTGTATAAATATGTGCGTGTGTCTGCGTGTCTGTGTGTGCATTCAGTCTGAGAAGAAGTACAGACTCTGATTGCTATGCCCTGCACAGCCCGAACAAGCAGCCTTGAGCAAACCTGAGATGAATGAGTCCAGGAAGAAGGAGGACATGCTCTGATGCCATGCACCTTCTGCAAAAAAGTTATGGGCAAGCTTGTCTACATCAAAAAAAAATCTGGTTCCACTATTTCTTTTCCTCAGTGGCATAACACACAGGACAGGTTTGGTCAGGTGGCAGAAACCATAGGGATCATGATAAAAATAATCTTCATCTGAAAGCATGTAGTATAGGTGGGCATTTGTCTCCTTATTAAATTAATATCATATAGATGTTATATCCTTCAGGCACTGTCTGTGCTTCAATTCCCAGAACCCAGACTTATCTATTCAGTGACTATTACATGGAGTAGAAACATCCCTGCCCTTTCCTCACATTAGCCCTGCAGGGAGATGCAAACATGAAGAATGTCACAAGCTTCATACTAATGTGCTAAATATTTAACATAATTAGTCATTGGAGCCCTATCCCTTTCTCTCACCAAGGTGACCAAGGGACAGATCACAGGATTAATAGTATGGTCCCCAGCACTTGTTCTGTGATGCCACTTGACGTTGGCAGGTGTATTTGAGTCAGGCTGGATCAGCAGGCAGAGGGAAAGGCGAAGGGGGACAGGCAGCACAGCCTGCAGTGTTGTTGCACCCTGGCTGGGACTGACAGTTCATTTGCACAGCGTCTGGGAAGTGAGGGCCTGCTCCCCTCATCTGGGATTCTGCTGAGTGGCTGGTGTCTGACACCAAAGCCCAGGAGAGCTCAGACAGGTCACTGGCTTGGTGCCATGGTGAGCTCTGCCATGCAATGGAAACCACAGCAGGGAGAGGGGCCGTAAACTCGACCTGGCTGCAGTCGCTGCCTACGTGCTGAAGCAAGGAGGCTGGCAGCCACACAACCCACATCCCATCGTGTGACTGGGAACGTGTATATGACACCACACAGTCCCAATGGGGAGGGGTCTGGGGACAAGTCCATGGCACCCATCCACCTGATGTAAAGCTGTTCCTGGAAAGGAAGGAGGAAAATGTCTGGGCTTCTGCTGATATGGTTTATCTCCACTAAAGGACTTTGTCCCATATATGAACCAGAAAAGCTTGACGTGCTAGCAGCACAGTGAAAGGGGGAACTCCAATAAAGACTTTGAATCAATATAGCATGTTGCTAAAAAATCCTTTTTTAGCATCCCCTTTGCTCTAGGAAACTTCCCCTGTTTTTAAAGCAGGGGCTATTACACTTTTATAGACTCACTCTGTGGGAATTGCATATATCCCCACAGTTATGTCAGGACTCGGCCAAGGGCATACTCTGTGCCTAGAGTAGCAAAGGTGCAGAGCTGTGGATTTCACCCCAGCACCCCAACCCAGTGAGTCTGCTGGAGATACCTTCACCGTTATTGGTACCTGAACGTGCTGGTTCATCTCAGCTTGCACATCTTCCCTAAGCCATAGGCACAACCAGAAAACCTCCATCAGGCTCCACATCTGACCAGCAGATTTAAGGATGGTCCCTAGTGCACTGACACTGTGGGGTAAGGCAGGCAGAGAGAAAGTCAGTGCTCCCAATGGACTGACATTTAGTCCAGGTACCTAGTAACTGTTAACTGGGCACAACACACATGCAAACCTCCTCCACCACACTGCTCTACATAAAAAAATCTAGACAACTCCAGTCCCACTCAGACTGATGGCAGCAGCTGCTAGAGCAGAGCTTTTAATCCTAAAGCAGAGTCTGTTGTCACTGGCAGGAAATCTTATTGTGTTGGACAAGCAATCCTAGACCTTAATTAAATATATTGCCCTTCCCACAAAACCAGACAGACTAGACTGGAGTCAGACGAAGCACACTGCTTAAGCCAGGGACCACCTGGCTGTAACTTCATCTAGGTGACAGCATATGCTTTTGTGACCCCCTCTGAAAGGTTGAAACACCAAGCAAGCTCCCAGAGGTAAAGTGAGGATTTGTAAACAGCAAGAAATCAGATATGCACTGTTCTGGGAAGGAATTTATTGTTCCTTATCCTTTCAGAGGCTGAATTCTTGTGGCCTTTGCCCTGACCAAAGACATAGCAGATCGTGCTGGTTCAGGATTGATTTTTAAGGGAGCTGGTGGCTCCTTCACTGTCTCCACTGCACACAGTGGAGCAGCAAGTACTTTGAACTAGGTCCTGCTAGTAGCTCCTAGCAGAGGGAGGCATTTTGCCATTATGTCTGTTCTGTAAAGTCCCCCACAGGACATGGGTGTCCATCTGTAAACACAGTGCAGCATGCACTGCAGAGGCACTTCAGCAAAAATACAAAAGTCTGCAAAGACCAGAGATTGGGTCTTTAGAGCATATGCTGCCATTGCAACCTTCCTCCTGAGCTGATCATCCCTCCCTTCCAGTGTCTGTGCTGCTGCTGGTACCCAAGGCTGATTGCACATGCCACTTCCCCATAAATTAGCAAGGGACCTTCCCTCACCACATTACCCCAGCACAGCAGTGGCCATGGCCTTTAGTCAGGGAGCACTTCTCTCAGCTCCGAGGCACTGAGCTGAGGCTGCTGTCTTGTGCTGTGAGGTCTGGTAATCAGGTCATGTCCCCAGGGTGACATCTGAGTGTCCCAAGTCCCTGGCTAAGACAGATGCCATGTGTTGCTCAGGTCATGGTCTGACAGTGCAGGTTGTGCCGCAGCCAAATATGTATGCAAAACACCTTTCCACTTTCTCCTTCTCCCCTAGTTCTCACTGGAGTGTTTGTACAGCCAGGAGCAAACACACGATTCTGGTGCAGGGATTTTTATTTTCTGAGAAACACATATTTCACTTCCCAGTGCAACAGACCTTCGGACACATAATGGCAGCTGCTAGAAGCCTACAGATCACAGGGATTACTGCTCTTCGTAGTTTTGCTAATGCAAGTTTAACAACTAAACCCTCCAGAGCTGGCAGGCACTAGAGACTGACTGGCTGCATTCACCCCCACAAAGCGAGGTAATACTGTGCTGGAAGCTCTCCATAGTAACCTGCTAACAGTCTCACCTGTGGGAGGAATGGGATGCTGTGTCCCTGCTTCCCATTCTCACAGCTCTCATTTGAGTCATTCCTTCATTCATTCACCACACTCAACACTTCCCTTGATCCTCCACACCCCTTCATCTTTGGCCATGCCATTTGCCTCTCAGATGAGACTGAGTTTCAGGGAGAGAGAGAAAGGGGATAAGATAGGCTGAAGCTCACAGATAACCCCTAATGTTGTTTTTCCTAAGAAAGCAGAATATTTCTTTTGTATACATGAAGCCAGGAAATGACAGTTTATCATGGATATCACTCTGAGTGCCTCCATGCTGCCTGGAGTGACTCTTGGCCTCTCATCAAAGCTTTCCCACACATCAGAGATGGCCAATTGTGAGATGTCCAAAATAGTGCTGGGGAAAGATGCGTGGCCAGGCCCTCCATGGTGGCGTTCCTTTGTGCGTATGTGCTAACCCTGGAAACCGAACTCCTTGTACTTGCTGGCCATATCATTTCGAAACAGCTCCAGAGCCTTCTTCATTGCAGCCTGGGAATCAGCCCCAAAGTCTGCAGAGTGTTTTTCAGCAATGACCTTGATAATGACTTCAGAAATGAACTGTGGGGAAGGAAAGAGAGAAAGAAAAACTGAAGGGACACTCAGGGTTTATTTTCAGAAAAGCCAGACTAAGAAATAGGTTGCAGAGCCTGGAAATATCTCCGAGCTAATTCAGTAGCCCTTCCTGCAGTCTCTGGAGAGGTGGTGAGGTCTAGTGTGCAAGGAGCCTGGGCTAGGCAGAAGCACTGGGCTCTATTCCTAGCTCTGACGCTGATCTCCTTCATGACCTTGAGTAGGCCATGGCCCCTCCCACTTTTTGTCTGCCTTATCCATTAAGACTGAAAATTCATACCCTGTGTTTGTATAACTTAGTTTTATGGGTCTTGGTCTTCAATGGATCCTCCAGGGTTTACTCTAAAATTGTATGTCCCTTGTGTCCAGTCACTGACAGTCCTTATGTAATACAGTTTTCAAGGCATGCATAGGCTTCTTGGGCTGGTTTGTTGTTGTCAAGGGTTGGTCAGACTGTGTGTGGTGTTTGGAATAGGAAATCTAAACTTGGATATTCACATACCATTTGCATGCCATGAGCCCTTTTTGTGCCTCCTCCTGCTTGTACACACAGACCTTGGACTTGAGAGACAGCTCACTGAAGGCCAACTCGTCATCAGTAAATAAAACCCCAACTCTCACATAGCTGTCTTGCACACATTCACTACACATCAGACACTGAGGCTCCCTGACCTTTTCCGTACCTCCAGATATTTGACAGGGATTTTGTGCTTGGTTGCATGGGTCTGAGCCAGGGGCTTCAGCTCTGCCTCATGATTACCCTTCGCCTTCAGGATTTTGCCCAGTTGGGTAAGAACAGTAACTCCATGTTTCTTCAGATCTTCAGAGCCCTTCATCTCATCAGGGGTCTTCAGGCCTTTGAACTTTTCAAAGCGATCAAGGGTCTCAGGATGGTCCTGAAAGAGTCTGTGGACAAAAGTAGAGGGACTTTGGAGAGGAAAAACTCCTGACATACCTCCCTTTGAGTTTTCAATCTACTTTAATCCCATCTTCTTACCCATGTCCTAAGATGATCACCGTCTATTTCCATTCCCTCTGGTCATGACAGAGACACTGCCCTAAACATGTACAATTAGAGCAACAGAGCAAGTGTATGGATTTTTTCCATATAGCTCTGCTAGCTCTTTGGCACCCATCCCCTGGATTATGTCAACTGTTTTAAGACAGAGACAAGAGCCAAGGCTGGTCATGGTACTGAGAGGTAAATTCTTGTATTCATTTGAAGGAAAACCAAAGCAAAACAGAATCACCTGTCCTCATTGATTTACTATGCTGAGGGGCCAACCTGTAGACCACTGCCTCTCATAAGAATCCTCTTATCAACCCATCATTCATTGATGAGGAAAGGAAAGCTCTACAAGCTTCTGATAGGGAGAAAAAAAAGAAAAAAGGAACAGCCCCCAGCCTCAGGTACCTTATATCTGGAGTTCATGTGTTCTTGAACATCATCTGGGTGGGAGAATTTACTGTGCCCCCAAACGCTATGATTGCAGGCATAGAGGAATTTGGTTCCTGCCCTTTCCTCCTCCCCCTTCGCCCCTCTTTTTTCTTGCTTGTCTTCTCCCTCAGAAACTCCTTGGAGGAGACCTGGGTTGGCAGGGGAGCACAGATCACAGGGTGACATCTATTTATTTAATGCCATGCTCAACTCTGTGGTTGTAAGAAAAATGGTATTACTTTTCCAGTTGGAACTGCTTTTACTAGCATGTGGCAAATTCAGAGCCAAAGTAGCCATCTCAGAGATGGATGGGTGAGGATGGCTCAGGTTCCTGCTAACCCTCCACCATGCCTGCTCTGGACCACATGAGAGGAAAGCCATCACATTTCCACTCACTTCATTCCTACTCCATTCACTTCCCTTCAAATGGCAGCTGATCTGGGACATGATAAAGGAGATAAGGAAAACAGCCCCCTGCTTTGGCTCATCTTTGAAAAATGTGTTTCAAAGCTTTGCATTGGATATGCCTGGTGGTGTGGGCCCCTTCCCTTAGCCATGCTTAGGGTAGAAAACTCCCCAAGCAGCTGCCAGATCCCTACTACTCTTCTCAGTGTCTGTACCCTTCCAGCATATTTGGGTGTGCACAGTCTGAGAGGACAGCTGAATAGAATTTCCTCAAAGTCTGCATCCCTTCTTGTCTTAAGGGACACACTAGGCTCCAATGCCCACCTAATGTTCCTTTCCACTCTGCAGTATCTGGGGTGTTCGTCACTCCGAGAGCCAGGATCACAAGGACAACATGGAGGTTGGGGTCCTGTCAGCTGGAGACCTCATGAGCACTTCTGACACCAGAATCATGGAGGAGGGAAGTAAGGGGAAGGATGTGCCTCATTTCATACTCAGACCTCAAATTCATCATGAGGTAGTGGACAAGTGTTACCACACAGATTTGTGGCCAAAAAGCAGGATGGGTAGGGCTCTGCCAGGTGAGACTAAGGTGGGGTGAGGGAAACACTCAGGTACTTCGCAGTTAATTTTACTGAAATAGATTCCAAGAAAATTGCCACAGAGGTGCTGTTCTTCTCCTTGCCTTCCCTGCCTCCCCACATCCTTGGTGCAGAGCATCTGAAGCCCCATGACACACAATTCACTTCAGCATTTCTCAGTGTAGTGCTTGGGAAATGAGGATCCAAAGCAGAGCTTAGCCACCAGAGGCAGAGAGACAAAGTACAGCCATGTGTTAAAAGCAGCATTGGTCTGCTCCTGCACCCGTAGAGAGATGGAGAGACAGAAGCACAGCCACTTTACTCAGTGAGTAACTTCTAACCCCAAAAATAGCAATGGCAAAACCACCACCCTGCAAGAAAATAAACACCTTGTTGAAATAAGCACTGACAAACATGTCTCTTGTCAAAAGCTTTCAGCTTTACTCTTAGAACTGAAGCTTCTTGCCTACCTCATTAAAACTGCATGGCCATGGCCAGCGAGGTCAGACTCCACCTTTCCCCAGATGGTCAGGACTTGTTGCCATTCCTGGTCACTGAGCCCCATGGTTCACCAAAGACAGGTCCCGAGTGCTTCCTGCAGCCGTTTGCCTTTCCCCAAAGGGTAGCTGCAGAGCTCCCCCGTGGGATTTATAGCCCCTGCACACAAAACTACACCTGTCAATCATCAGCTGGACTTCTTGCTCTCTTTCAGGCTTGTCTAACCTAATCAGCCTCCCTGTTTTTTCCTAGGAAGCTATTTTGAGTCAGGTACTATTGTGGGTGCCACTGATGGCATCATTTCTGCTTTTCATATTGGACTGGCACATGTCCCACTCTAGACAGAAAGGGCACTGCCGGACTGCTGTGCCAGGAGCCTGTCCCAGGTTCCCAAGGACCCTGAGACAGTGTCAAGCTTTATGGCAGGAGATTCCTGAAGAGCACCGTCATCTGTAAGGCCACCCTGCCTTCCTCTCCCCTGGCCTGCCAAGGGCAGGCAGGAGAAAAGACCGGGACAGCCAGTAGCATTGACTCCATCACTCCAAACACCTTTCCTATCCCATAATGATCTCACCGTCCTTTTCTCCTGGGGTAACACACTACCTGCAACATGCCCTTAAGAGATAACCATATTCAAAGCAGCCCAGTCAGGGAGAAAGCAGGCAAGAAATATCAACCACAGGCTGAAGACACCTGCCTTGGGATTCAGGAGAAGAGCATTCAACCCCACAGTCTCTACCACAGTGCTGCAGGACCTGAGGTGCATCACTGCCTCTGCACCCTTCCACTCTCTACAGGTTCCCTGCTCCAGCCTTGCAAGCGGAGTGAAGTGCCCACATACAATGGTAATCGGGCAGCAAGGATGATGGAGGCACAGAGCCTCACATCCCTTAGAAATACAGAAGTTTAAAGGGAATAGTGTGGGTAAGAAAGCCCAGTGCAGGTATCAGCTGGCAACCAAGCCTAGAGGTAAGGACATTTTTGCCATTACATGCTTCAAGTCTCTGTCAGCTTCAAGACTCAGCTTGTGAGTCTGAAATCCTCCCCTTCCATCTCCTCTATGCACCGGTTTGCTTCACATTCAAAAATCTACATCCAACGCTTCAAGATTTTGTCCTGTTTTACCTGTGCAAACACCAGGTCATTGCCAATTACCCAAACTAAGCTAAACTGATGGAATAGAGCATAGCACCCATCCAACTCATTCCTTGTGCATTTCTCCAGAGCACAGGGCTGAGACGGGAGAGATCATATATCTGCAGCCTCACTGCCCAAGGACTCACAGCAGTAATGACGCATTTGTACCCTTCCAGGCTTGGGCAGGATCCTGAACACTGACTTTACGGGTTTACACACCTTTCAGACACAACAGGAACGTGCTCCTGGTACATGAGAGGCTGCTGTTTATGCACCGACCTCTGTATATTCCCCAAGCTGGAACTATGCAGTTGCTGTAATAGCTCCATTTGAAATTGGTCAACTCTTTGCTCTCTGTGGCTTTTCCCAGGGCTGTGAAGCCAAAAATCCTGGTATGGACATTAACATTAAATGGCCAAAAAACTTAAAACGAGTATGAGATTCCATTTTGCTTTTTTCTGCAAGCTAGGTAGTAATGAAATTAAATCATAAGCTCTTCTCCCTAGAGCTTAAGTAAATAGCCTACAGAAATACTCAAAGCTTTATAGTGCACCAGACCACCACTCACCCGCAGCCGTGAAAAGGACATAATATTTTAGTATCTACAGGCCTCTTGTCTTCCCCCTGGGGCAAAATCTATTACTTGCATAATCATCTGGATAAACACAAACCACAGAGAGCCAACATATTGGCTGCCTCCTTTAAAATGCACCAGCTGACTGAATGGCCTGTTTCAAGCAGCTCTGCCCACACTGGAGCCGTGCTGGCACACGTGGCTGTGCCTCTACACCCACACCTGAAGGACTCTCACTAAACTAGCATAACCTTGGATGCTTTTGGCCAGGTTTTGGGGTACATCGCTGGTGCGATGCGGCCGCTTTCACCCCACTGCAAAGCCCCCCGGACGGAATGCTCGAGCAGACCCTGCCTGAGCAGAGTGGGGTGCGCTGGATGACGCCGGGGTCCTTCCCAGCCCGGCTGCTCTGGGGCTCCTCGATGTCCGGCGCGGCTCCCCCGGGCTGCCCGGCCCGGCCCGGGAGGGACGTGCCGCGGCTCCGGCCCCGTGGGCCAGGGCTTGCTGCCACCTCGTGGCCACGGGAGACGGAGCCGCGGGCACCGGGGGCCACGGCCCAGCCCCTGTCGCGATCTGGCGGCGCGGGGAGCTGGCCAACAGGCAGTGCTCTCATTTCGGAGGCGGGATAGTGACCCCGGGGCAGGCAGGACTGCAGCGTTGGGTGCGGAACTTCTGTAAGGAGCTCATTTTCAGTGCAGGATGTAGAGACATCGGTATTCCTTGGTGGCTTGGGATGCTGTGCTTCCCCCCTGTTCCCTGGGGTGGTGGGATGGGGGCAGAGGAAGATCCCATGGGACAACAGTAAAGCCACAGGTGAGACTCAGGGTACTGCTAAGGAGAAATACTGTTCTAGAGACTTCGTGGGGTTTGTTTCTACCCAAAAATGCTACCAAAATGTGCTTAGGAAAGGTCCTCCCACCTAACAGCCTCAGCTGGCAGGTGAAGAGACATCTCTGTCAAAACAGTGGGTGCAATCCTACCTCTGCTTTGCTCCACCCGCCACAGCTGGCAAACCTTTCTACATGTATTAATGAATTTAGACCATATCACAATTCCATGGACAGAAATGTCCTCCCCATTGATGAGGGATCAAAGAAGTTCTGTGACTTGCTTGAGCCCACAGACACACCACTGAAAGAGCAGGGATTGACTCTTGGGTATGGTTTCAGAAACACCAGCTGGTTTGTAGTTATTACTGTGGGGCTCAGTCGCCCAGGTGGAGCAGGGAGGCACAGAGGAACACACACCAGCCACAGGGATGGACCAGATCCAAGTTTGTTTGGCCACATTCATATTTTTTCCTAGAATATCACTGTTGTGAAGAGAGAAATCCAACCCTGGGCTGGTAAGTGAATGTTGGAGAGCCCAGCAGTCCCCCACGCTGCCTTGGTGGTTAAGAGAACAAATTTCTAGCTCTGTTTCCTCTGCAGCAAGACCTGCTGCAAGTAAGGAAATGGGCATCCAAGAGAGAGACACTGGCAGAAATCATAGATTTCTTTTCCATTTGAAGTAAATTTGTAAAATAAATTTTCCAGCAAGGAAGAGAGAGATGTTCCAAAATCCAGTCCTTCCTCAAGAAACAACCCAAACCATCTTGTGTGCTTACAAAGCAAAATGTCTCAGAGGAACAAAGCAATATTTTGATTGAATATTTTTTTTCTTTTCAATGAGCTTTTTCCCCCACAACACAATTTTTAAGAAGCCCTGAGAGCAGCCAAGGGTCCCATGGCTGGGAGCAGTGATGACAGCAGCTCTGCTGCGAGCCTGGGTTGTATAAAGCGTGACATGACGTAAGTAATACACACTGCTGTGGTCAGGGGGAGGCTGGCACTCTGGAAAAGCCAGGAATATTACATAACAACAACTTACATAATTACCTCTTGCATAATGCCAGGAAGAAGGCCCTCTGTAATGCAGCTGTGGTTTCTATGGTGTTTTGCTGAAACGGCTGCTTCTGAGAGATTCATTTCTGCTTTGTTTCAGGAGCCTGCATCTCAGTCTGTGCAGACAGACAGGTGAGACCCCTGCACTCACAGCAGCTTTAGCTGGAGAGGTAGGGATACAGTAATGGGATCTTGTAGAAGGGCAGGAGCATTGGCTTTTCTGCAGCCCTGCCATTGACTTAAGTCCTCTGAGAATCAGAAGCCTGTCACATAAGAGCATCATCCAAAACTGTGAGTGTTGCATAGCCTCCATTGCTTGTCGGAAGTGAGGTGGAGTCTAACCGATGATGGCAGTGGCCAAATCCCTTCCAGGCTCACTCCTCTCTTCGCCTTGTTCTTAGACACTATTATTAGCAATGCCTCCAGGCAGGGCTCCTGCACACTGATGGATTGCAGCAGCTGAGAGGTGACCCGACCTGCTTGCTTGAAAGGAAGAGGAAGAACTAGGAACAGAAGATTTCAGCATCAGGGCAAGATTTGGGCTGTGAGTTTGCAGAGCTGTGCTATGTACCTACCAGTATCTCATCATGGATTCTCTCAGGAATCATGCCCTATGCCATAAAGTCAGACGTAGCTTTACCTTCGCTTTGGTGCTCACAGGATCCAGCCTTTGGTAACTATCAGACATAACGCAGGCATGACCCCCGGCCCCTATGCAATTATTGAGGCATGTCACAATGTACGTGACACTGCACAGCACCTGGACAAAAAGTTTATCTCTGCTAAACAAGACACTTATTGCAGACCAGTGCTTGCATTCAGTGGGAGAATGTGCAGGAAAGCAGCAGGGCAATCCAGGACAAGAATATTTAGGCTACAATGCAGAAACTGAGGCTGTCTCTGAGGCTGCACCAGCTCTCTCTGGGGATGCAAACCTTCTCTGAAGGACCGGGAATGCAGAGCAGCAAAAGGACTGCGGATTTTGTGTGGGAAATTGTGAGTGCAGTTAAAGAAAGGAAGAGTATGATTAGAGAAAAACAGGCAGATTTTAAAGCCTCACCCACCCACAAGCAAAAGGGGAAAATTATTGTTTAAAGGTAAGAACATGGGTTATACCAGTGAGATCCTGGAGACCTCCAGGAGTCAGTGGGAAATGTGGCATGCAGCAGTCATGAAGCAGTCCACTTCAGGTGGATTAGACTTCATAACACCATACTGGTACCCAAGGATTTGTGTACTACTCACTGAAACACTGAAGCAAGAGAGGAATTCTGCCCTTGTCCCTCATCATCAATAAAATATTGTAACTAGAGCCTGCTGAAGGACAACTGAGAAAGGCAGGGCCACAAAAACGCACATGGGCAAAAGAGGTCAAGCAACTAGCCTGCATTCAGTATTGGGTGTCTGCCTGCCACCCTGAGCTCTGCAGCTCAGAGCTACCCACAGGAAGCTGCAACAGAGAGGTTAGAGGGTGGCTGAGGCTGGGATTTAATGATCAGGTTAGAGGAAATCTAGGCAGCTGGAAGGGATGTCTGTTCCCACATCATGCCTTCTGCCAGAGAATGTCCTCATGCTCCTCTTCCCAATGCCTTGGGCATATGGGTGCTGCCTTGCAAGGTTCCCTGCCATGTAAGGTGTGGGGTGCACTCTGAGCATGGCTGAGTGCTGCTGGAGAGGTGCTCACATGCCTGCAGAGGCAGCAGCAACTGCACCATGGCCAAGAGCAGAGCAAGAGCAGCCTCAGCTGTGACAGAGCTGAGCCACTGTGCAAACAAGTGCCCTGTGTGCAGCCCTCCCTTCACTGGGACACACCAACAGCCAGGCCCAGAGTCTTCAAGAAGCCAGCAGTGCCTGGCTGCTGGTTAAACTCTCTCAACAATAAATAATTCCTCCTGTCTGAGCTGCTCCTCGAGGAAGAGGAAGCACAGGACCTCAGCACACAGTGCACAGCTTAGCTGTGGGCTCTCAACATCCCAAAAAAAGAGAGGGAGAGCCCATCACTACATGGTAAAGTTGGGCGATGCAGCTGCAAATTTCCTTCTCAGCCCACTGGGCTGGCAATGGCCTTCAAGCTACCAGCACTTAATATGAGGCTGTGCATGTTTTTAAGTTGGATTTAGAGGCAATGACAGCAGAACTTCCCCTACCCCATGATGCCTACACAGTTCTTTATGAGGGTTTGAAATGAGCTGGATTAAGGAACTGGTCTGAGTTTGAAGTAACTGTGTTTATCTTTTGGAGAGTGTATTTTGAAGCCAGATAAGTTCTGTGGTCTGGTTTGTCACACAGCTGGACTGATGCATGCTGGCAGTGGGGACGGGGAGGCAGAGCTACTTACACAGGCATCTGTTGTGGAAGAAACACCCATGGAGCCATCCTCCAAAACCCCAGGCAGCACTGTCTGACTAGTGGAACAGCACATACAGATTGGGGTTTCCCTTTGCCTGAGTTTCATGGGATGAAAAGAGAGAAAACAGACACAGCTTTTTTATTCCCTTTGCTGGCAAATCAGCCTCTCATCCAAAGAGCGGAGCACGAAGCTTCTGCAAGATAAGAGCCCGTGGGGAAGCCAAGATCTACCCCTCATTTTTATTGATGTTTACACTTGCCTTTTAATGAGCTCTAGCAGGTTCTCGCTTCCAGCTGCAGTTGGCCCTTTTCAAAGTTCAAGGTCTCATTTTGCATTATTGTTCCAACGCCAAGTGCACCCTTAGGGAGACGAGGAACAACCAGGACTTTTTCTCTTCTGAGAAGCAGCACCAGTTTAAGCAGCCCCTAATCCAGCAGCACTTTCTGTACTCCGCTGGTCTTACTGGGAACTCCTGCAGAAAAACTGATCCCTCTGAAAAAAAATACTTGGCAAAAAAAGCATGGTTTTTTTCAAGCAGATCAGCACTGGGCAGCAATGAGCACCCTAAAAACAGCACCTGTGGCCTGGCTACCTGAGAAGAATATTTACCACTCAGCTGGTCTCTGTTCTGCATCTCTTCCCTGTTGTTTTCTTTGCTGTGCTTGCAAACAGATCTTTTGCCCTGTCTACTTCAGGGTCCTGCTGGCAAGACAACCACAGGGGTGGGGCATGCTGCTGGCTGCAAGATACTGGCACAAAAAATACAATTACTGGAAGACTTCACCTCTGCTGAGAATCCTGGTCCAGTGGTTCCTTAGGAAGTGGTACAAGTGTAATGCAGCATCCCTGACAAAAGCTTAGCCTGGCCAGTCCTCCCAGCTCTTTGGGGTCCGGGGTTGCATATACACATGTCCCAGGCTGGGCATTCTTGGAAAGCTCACCTGTAAGCATCTTACATACACAGGATGCATGGACAACTAGCTCATCTGGTGTCTTTCCCCAACAACACTGGTGGCAGATGCCCTGGGAAAGTGTAAGAAGCAGGAACAGCTCTATTCCATCGCAGCAACTTGAGGCTAAAGGACTTCCCAAGGTTATATTTGCACGCTTGCGTTTAACAGTCATAGGCAGAATTCTTCATGAGTTCCTAATTTTTGTTAATCCTCTTATACCTGCTCCCCAAAATATACTTCAGGCATGGCTGCAGCCTTACTAGGTCAAACTGTTTAAAACAACCTGCTGACTTGGTGACTTTGCAGAAGATCAACCAATGCACCAAGACAAAAATCTGAGAATCACTTTCTAACCATTCACAAACAGCTTTAAGGTGTGCTCATTCAAAAAAAAAAAAAAACAACAACCAAGCCAACAATAAAAATGAAGCTCCATTGCCCTCAAAGATCTCTGCACATGCAGGGCTCCCATCTTGGTGTCTTTTTAATTGCGAGTTCCTCAAACACCATGGTTTTTTATTTTTTGATCTTCCTCCTCTGCTAAGTGCTCCAGTGTTGGTGGTGCAGCTGGTCGGATCCAGCCGGTCTGTGGCAGCATCTGTCTGGAAATTGTTTTTCTTAGCCTGTGGTCCTTTTATTTCCTTCCCCGTCAACTGCTGCGGAGATTTCGTTCCACGTGGTGACTCTGCTCTAAGTGAATGCATGCTCCTTCTCTGTGTTTCAGTGCTAATTTTGTGACTTATCCATGAGTTTACAGCAAGGGCCAAATGACACTGGATTTATTATCTTCCTAAGCAAAAGGCCAGTGTTTATCTGCTGCTCTTGTAGACTTGCAGCTCATGGAGCAGGGTTACGTTGGCCCTCACAGGAAGACATACAGGGTTTCACCTATTTATTGGGGCAAAGAGGGTCCAAATCATCAACAAAAAACAGACACAGTGGGACCACAGATCAAAAAGTTAGGAAGAGAAATGGAACTGCAGATAGACCAGACAAAGCAGGCAGACCTTTTGAGTCGATAAACATGTAGTACAAATGTTTCATCCATGAGCACAGTCTGGGCTGAGAGGGAATATTTGGCGTAGGGGAGGAGTTCAGGTGGCGATTCAGATGGGCACATGGATAAGTTTTGACTTGTTTGGTTTTTTAAACAGACTAAAAAGACTGACTTGAGCAAAGTGAGACGAAAGCAGGAAAGTGAAGTCCTGGCCAGTCTGACCTGCAAGGAGTGAGAATGGAAAGTCATTGATTCCATATCTGCTCCTCCCTTTTCATGAGTCCTGCTTTCAGGTGTTTCATTTTACAGACAGAGATGTGCTTCTCACCTGCTGAGTGATAAGCATGATGCCAGGGCACTCCAGGTGCTGGCCCTGCAGCCCAAGCCACCCTCTTGGCCTAATTCACACAGATATTTAACACAGGAGTTATGAACCATCTCATTAGGATGAAGCCAACAGAGGTTCAGGGCTGCTGGCAGGACTGACAGCTACCAGACTCTACACAAAGCAGAGGGAAATGCCCACAAGGGGGAGAGTTGGTGCCAGTCTCCACAGTGATTCGGTGCAAACGGCACTTCCCTGCCTGGCAACTCTAAGAGCCATTCCCCTTGCTCTGCTTCTCCCAATAGAAATGTTTCCCTCTCTTGGAGATTCCCTTTTCCGTGGTATTTCCCCTCCTCCTCTTTATCCAGAGGACTGGTATTTCATCTTCTTTGTGTGGGGTAAGCCCAAAGGCCACACCATGTGGGTGCGAGAGGCAGTGCCATTGGAAAGGCACCGTGGCTGAGATGGTTTCTCTGCTCTTGCTGCTGCTCTGCTCCCCTTTCCTCCCACTCACACTGTATTGTGCTGGAAGGCTACCCCTGCACCAGCCTCAGCACAGGCAGCCCCTGCCCTTGCCCAGCTCATCAGTCAGAGGTGGTGCCCCAGAGGGGCTCCTCTGGGCAGCCCTGTTACCCTCCATGGGCACACATGGAAAACACCATTTCTGCTGAGCTCTGCTTAGCCTCAACACCCCAGGCCTAAAACAGGCTCCACTGGGGCATGGGAATTTCAATCCATTTTCCCAAAATAGTTGATGACTACCAGCAACAGGATCCTAGATGTCTCTGAGCTTCTGAAGGGCAAAACTTACTGGAAAACACTGGTGATGTGGGAATAGTCACTCTGCAGCCTTTATGGCTGGAAGTGATCCATGGTGCTGGAGCAGCATGAGCACCAGCAGGATTTTTCTTGTGGGATCATCCCACCAGCTCCACAAACAGCATCCCTATGCTCCCAAGTCCAAAAACTTTCAAGAAACATTTTGATGATTTTGGCTAGTGATTTGGTAGGAACACTAACACAGCTCATCGCATTCCTGGGGCAGTTTCCTAACCTGAAACCTCAGAGAAGTGCCTTCAGAGCAGATCCACATGAACCACATCACCAGAATCACCACAAGACCCCCAAGTGTGGCATATCTTGCCCACCCTCTGGCCACCATTAGCCTCCAGCTGCCAGAACAAAGCAGGATAACTGGTTCCCTCTGTGGAGAGGGATTTTCTGTCCGAGGGAAAAAGTCGTGGATGTTTCCTCCAAAGCACATTGTGCCTGCTGGTATTAACATGTCAGGCATTGCACACAAAGCTTCCCTGGAAAGCAGCATTGACATGAAAGCACAGGAGCCCCCAAGCCTGATCAGTGGCCAAGGAGCTCACCACAGCAGTGAGCATGGTCCATATCCCAGCTGGGGGCATTGGGCAGGGAGGCCAAGGAGGTTTATCAGCACACCCACAGGATCTGTCTCCCAGGACAGCCACACTGCTGTGCAAGATGGTGCGCATTGACAGGGAGGAGGGAAATGCAAAGAAGGAAGAGAGATGCCACCAAGATGATCAGAGGGATGGAGGAAAGGCTGAGAATAGGGTTTGGTCAGCCTGGAAAAGAGAAGGCTTAGGGTGACCTAATTGCATCCTTCCAGTACCTGAAGGGAGCCTACAAGAAAGATGGAGAGAAACTTTTTGCATGACACGTAGTGACATGGGGTGAACAGATTCAAACTGAAAGACTAGGTTTGAATTAGATGTTAGGAAAAAATTCCTTACTGTGACAGAGTGAGGCACTGGAACAGGTTGCCCAGAGAAGCTGTGGATGCCCCATCCCTGGGAGTGTTTAAGGCCAGGTTGGATGAAGCTCTGAGCCACCTGGTGTAGTGGAAAGTGTCTCTGCCCATGGCAGGGGGACTGGAACTAGGTGATCTTTGAGGTCCCTTCCAACCCAAACCATTCCATGACCTTATAATTCTAAGCCAGCTTTATTCTAAGTCGAAAATTTAATCACTGACTTCCAAATTATAACTCTAGGACTGGGCTTATGAGCTCGTGTACCCAATTAACTTTTTAGAGCAGCTTATGACAATCCAACGTGTGCAGAAATGCACGGTGTGAAGAACCAGCACCTAACTGCAGCTCCTGCAGTGGATCCGAGCATCCCGTTCAGCATTCCCTGCTCGGATAGGGTTACCTGAGCAGATACAATAAGCCAGCAGTGTGAGCAGTGGCTTAGAAAATACAACTGACTACTGCAGGCAGCGTGTTTTTACTTGGCTTTAGGCATGCTGACAGGGAATAACAGAGTCAAAAGGCATCAGAGATGAGAAGGTGAAGCAGAAAGAGAAAGGCCACCCCTTGGCAGGGATGAGGCAGTAAGGTTATTTACAAAACAGCCAGTGGATAGGTGTCTTATTTATACAGGAGAAAAATAATAAAAGTAAAGTTATCTTCTGTTGAGTGAGATCATTTAATAATACACAATTACTTCATACAGATTTAGCTAAAAGTAATTAAAAGCAAGGTTGTGCACTGAGGCAGAGTTCCCCTGCCACTGAATTCAGGTCCAGTGGGAAGCTCTCGCAGCTGCTCACAAAATCAAATCCCTAAACTGCAGACCATTTCCCCTAGCAGCTTAACTGTTGTGCCCTTTGAAGTTATATTTTAGGGTTAAATTTCTATCTCTATCCTCCTTTCTTACCTTTAATTTCTCTCTAGTTTGAAATCCAGAGGCAGCTTCCCTCTGCAAAGCTGAGTGCCCTGGTGCAGGGGGACAAGATCCCGTGCTCCCCCAGCTGGGCAGCCTCAGGCAGCCAGGAGGCAGCCGTGTCGCTGCCCAGTGTCTTGCTCCCTGCCCTCATGCAGGAGTTCAGAAGAATACTAGGGATTGGAAGGAGATCTGCCTTGTGAGTGGAGCTGGGAAATGTTATGTTTCCATCTGAAAGCAAAATCAAACCATGTAGACCCCAGGTGCAACACAATGCCAGGGTGTCAGGAGGCTTTTGGCTTGCCAGGAACCTAAAAGAAATATTTTCAGCCTGAGTAAGGTTGACATAAATATTTTCTTTCTTCTTCTCTCTAAACTCACAGGTGAACCAGAAGCAACGGGTTTGGCCATCTTGGGAGTAAATTTACAACAGCAGCAAATGCTTTTCAAGTGCTCCAGTGAAGTATGAAACTTGCTCCTTCCTTTCTGTCTTTACCCATGTGTGACTGTATGAGCCCTGTCTCTGAAAGAGCATGACTTTCAGTACTCTGTCAACAGGAAAACATGAAACCACATTTGCCCCAGTTCTCCATCATTTTTCACCCCTGCACAGCACACACAGGGTGTTTCTTGGACTGGGGGGCTGTGTCAGGGATGCCTGACCACAACAACTGCACTGCACCCATGCTGGGGGGACCCAGACAGAATCCTGGGGCCAGGGCATTGATGGCTCCAGGGACAAGAACCCAGCTGGGGACACCATCGAGGAGCACCATCAAGTGGGGACAGGATGTGCTGGAGACTTTTCCCTCACCTTCATGCACACCGCTGCAATATCCCCAGCACATCCTGGCACAGAAACCAATAGAGCAGATTTTCACAGTGATGAACACAGGGGAAAAGAGGAACAGAGGGACATTTTGTGAAGGCTGAACACCCACATCAGCTTTGCAGAAGTGTTTTGCTTTCCATCTGCATATTCCCATCCACTTAGGCAACTTAATATTGACTCTCCCTTCATGCTTTTTTTTTTAAAAAAAAGCATTTGAAACAAAATTATCTAATTACAGAGTAAATATTTAGCTTGAAATGAGCAGACAGATATTCAAAGCCATTTTCTGACATGACAAATGATCTGAAACGAGCTGCGCTGCAGGCATTGTGTGCCGATCAAACCCAATTTAAAAATACAAGGCATAGAAGCAAACATAGACAAGACCCTCAGCACAAACATCCCCACGCAGGCAAATGGCTCCTGTAAAATGCCATGGGTGATTTCATGGCAGCTGAACCTGGCAGCACTGGAATAACCTCGCCCACCTCTGAGGGTGCACCCATGGCAAACCCATGTGAACACTATTGAAGCAACACACACATGTTGTCCTGGCAGGGCTTGGCCGGCTGCTTCAGTTTTGGGACCCCAAGGTGGGCCCATACATTTCCTGAAGACCTAAGGGAAATTCCTGTCCCCTTATGCAAGTTATCGAAATTCTAGCTCTTGGCATGCTGGGTGAAACCTGAATGTCTCCTGTTACCTTTGCCATACCTAAATTATTGTGATATTCAGATGACAGGTGGGAGCCAGGTAATGTGGGAAAAATAACCTTTTCACCCTTAAATGCTGAGGAGCTCACATCCAAGCATTCACACCCCAGAGATGCTGAGGAGCAGAGACACGTAAGAGGAGCTGCACCCCCTTAGCAGCTCCAGCTCCAAGCCCACAGAACATGCTTGGAGATTAACCCTTTCCAAAAGCTCTGGCTCAAACCCTGGTGCTCCTGAAGCAGCCCTGAGCTGAGCTTGCAGCAGAAGTGGATGGAGACATGACTCCAGCTTTGGTAAGCAGGATTGGGAAACAGGAGCTCTAGAGCCACACACCACTCACACAATGAAAAAGCGACCTCTGAATGGCTGGAGCCTGTGCTGTGTCCTTACAGGAGTGAAGGGATGTGACCAGACGTGGGTATGGCTCTACGTGGAAATGCAGCTACAGGCAGGAGCTGGGGCAGCCTAGAGAGGAGAGGTGTGAGAGACCTCACCACCCACACTTCACACATGGGAAACCAGAAGGGCATTTATGGGATTAGATGCAGAAGGAAAATCCTCAATGCAGTAGCTCTCAGACAGGAAAACATAAGTAAGGAAATCACACAGTGTCGCTGAGTAGCTGTGCCCACATACTGGGAAATACATTAGCTAAGGAAGGTAGTGTCTCCATCAGGTCATCCTGATGTCTAATGACCCACATATTTTGAAATCAGAAACACCTACAGCTGCAGTGATGGCAGTGAAAACATAGACATCAGTGGCTCCTGGCAGAATTGTTCTCTAAAGCACAGATACTAATGAAGACAACTTCAAGCATGGGCTACTACTCTGGTTCTTCAAACAGAGGGCTGAGCAGAAGGCACCAAGTTTTCATGTGGGCAGGAGGAGGCGATGCCCCTGCCCAGAGGACACAGCCCATCAGTTCCTCAACCAGCCTTCAGCCTCTTCCCCTTGGCTGTAACTAAAGGCAAACAGCCATCTCTGCTATCCTGTGCCTGAGGTTTGGGATGAAACTTCACAGAGCCCCTTCCTCCTGCTCCCTCCAGGAGGCCCCAGTGTCAGGGTGTCTCCCCAGGGCTTACCCTGTCACCCTTGCCAGGCTCTGTGGTCCCTTCCCTTTGGTCAACCCTTTAACCCAAGTTTTAGCATACCATGCTGATAATCCTTTGGTCCTCCAGATTTTCTACCCAGGGGCTTGTTTTGTTTGCATGAAGCAGCTGTAAAATAAAACCAGCAGCGGGCCAGGTCTGAGAATGGGTCCTGTGTTTACTGCTCTTCACTGGTCAGTGACACCTGAAAGGTGGAAGAGAAGAAACCAGTCCTGTCCCTGGTGTGGCCACAGGCTCCGAGTGCTGCAGCACAGTTCTGGCTCTGGAAATGGCCTCCCTGCACATGGACAGCCAGGAGATGCCTGGGATATCACAGACCCAGGCACTTTACTGTGGCTTTGAGAGGCGAGGGCTGATAACTCCAATCTCTTGGATCTCTCCAGGCTGTTTGCAGAAACACTGGAGAAAGAAAGGTGGTGTTAAAATATAAAATGTAAAATGAAGTGGAATAATAACTGTCCTGGGTAGAGGAATCTCAGAAACATCATGGCTCTGATTCCCCTGGTGGGTAAGACAGCTCTGGGTGCTCATGGCTCTACTGAGTCCTTCAGTGTGTCCTGGGAGGCCAGCTAAACCTGGCTTTATTGGTCCTGGTTCTCCTTTTAATTTTATCCAGATGACCAGACTACTAAAATACAATCCAAAATGTGCCTTTCTGCTTTTTCTGCTCTGCATCATCCTGTGTGCTCCAGCCCTGTTGTTCCCGTGGGTCATTCCTTTGGGCACATTCATGGTGTTTGGTTTCTCTGACTTAGATGATGAGATGGCAGCTTTTAAAAGCATTTGTGTTTTCCCCAATGCCTGGAGTGAAATTGAGGCCAGAAACATCTCTGGGCATGAAACATGTCTTCTCTGAGTATGTTAGGATTTTGTTCCATGGGGACTTCTTGGCTGCCAGAGGGCAGAAGCCAAGGATTTGGAAAAAGATAACTCCTGCTCTGCAGCACTCCCTGAGCAGCCACCTACCACCAAGCCAAACAGTCAGGGCAGTGTAGCAGAGCTCAAAGCTTGGGACCTGACTGTTTGCAAAGCAGAAAAGGAGGAGATTCATCCACTGCCTCTTCTCTCCTCCTGGCAACTCTCATTGTATTTTGGGCACAGATGCTTAGACTCAGTGCTGGTAACTGTTCTAGAAACATGTGGCCCTAGGAGACCAATGGAGCTGCAGTGGCAGGGAGGGAATGACGTGGATACACGTGGTAAGCAAAATCTCCAGGGGTCACATCAGAGATGTGCTGTACCCGGACCCAGCTCTTTTTCAGGACACACTTCCTGCACACGCAGGATTGCTAAGATCTCAGCCTTGGCAGTGCCTGTAAGGATGCTCCTGCTCCTCTAGAGCCTCTCAGCTGTGAGGATCCCCTGCAAGGGGACAGGAAGTCATAAAAAGGCACAGGATGATCAATAATTCACATTTTCCCAAAGGAAAACGGGGTTTTAATCCACTGTGCATCTGTGCAGCTCCAAGTAGAGCTGGGCACAGCTACCTCACAGGGACCAAGTGGCTCCTGGCTCTGCACCACAGCCACACAGGACATGTCTCCTGGTGCCATCAGTCACCAATAGGGAGAGGAATGCTCAGTCAAGGTGTTTCTCACAGGACCCCTTCATTTTTGTCAAGATGTTTCATTTCTAGTGGAGGCTTTGGGGAAAGGCAGCTGCCAGGGACTTGCAAGCAGGATGAGGGCATGCAAGAGAGAGGCAAGACTCCAGAACATTTAGTTTTCTAAAAGTGGGTTTATTGCCCACCTGGTAGGGAAGGGTATTGTTTCCTTTTCCCAATACAAGAAGTTGGAGGAAGCTTGCAATGTACCCCCTGCCACAGTGCAAACCCTCCAAATGCTTTTTCTCCTTCAAAATGAGAAACATTTAAACACGCAGGTAAAGAAAAATGGTCAACAAAGCTCCCTGCATGCTGAGCAATTCACTGCTATGGAGAAGAAATCACCCCAGTTCCGCTTGCAGTGCTGGGTCACATGTGGCCTGCAAATCGCAGTGGAATGTCCCACCTGAGACACCTCCCAGGGTGCTGGCATGGCTCTAAGCACCCCAGGCCATTGCTGGGAGCCATTGGATGGTCACCACTCCCATAATTTAGGCAGCTCTGGCTGGGAGCAAATGTGTTCAGCACCTGGAGGGAGACTTGGATTCAGTTTCTTTTTTTGTTTTGAGGGCACCATTCCCCAGCGGAACGCAACACATGTGAGAGTTTGAAGGCTCCAGGATCAGCCAGTGGAAAATCAGGAGGTCTGGCATCCCATCCCTGGGGTTATTTATGACCCTCCTTGCTACTAGGAATGCCTTACAGCCACCTCCTGCACGCTGCTCCTCAGGGAGACAACCAGAGCAAGCTCCCTTAGCTTTGCATGTGGAGTTTTTGCCCAGTTTTGGTGTGAGGACACTGGCTGATGGTGAGGCCTTTCATGGTCCCCCACAGCTCACAGATAACGCTGGGGCCCAGTGACGTGCCGGGACAGGCCCTGGTACTTACTCATACTGCAGTTGACAGGTCCCAAATCCATAGTGCAAGAGGTATTTGATGTAACAAACGAGCCTGTGGGAATGGCGTGTTTCCCTCAACCCTGCGGTAACTCCAGGTATTTGCTCTTTTCAAGTCAAAGCTATCTGAGAGCCCAGGGCTGAAGAGATATTTTGGACAACCACTCAGTGACCCAAATTGCTGAGCTGTGCTCTGCCTGGCCTCCCCTCCGGAGCTAATGACCCTCTCAACCATGGCAGGACCTGAATCTTAACCAGGGATGAGTCTGCTGCACCACAGTTGTCATCTCCGATGCTTCAATGCTGTCTCACTCAATCTGATCCTGTGAAGTGTCAGACTCACTTCTCCAGACCTCTGGATGCACCAGCTCTCAGCTCAGCACTGATCATGTCGCAGTGTTAGTGGGGAGCAAGGGGGTGTCATTTCTGTTCCTGCATCACAAACCCCACTGCAGGTCCCCGGAGGAGAAATAAGAGTGTTATCCCTGGGTCACAGCTCTGCAGCCAGCTCAGCCCTCAACCTCAAGGCCACTGTGCAAGTTCAGCTCACACCAGCTTTCCCCCAACTCTGGATTTTTCATTTTCTCCCCAAACTTTTCGATCAGCCCCCCCACAACACAGGTGTGAAGCTTCCTACCCCCTGTGCAAAGCTTTGCATGGATGGCACCAATTCTCCCTTTTCCTTTCTCACCTTCAAGCTCTGCAGCCACGTGGGACAGGAGAGCAGGCAGCTCACTCACACTCACGCTGGGGTGAGCCGAAATCCCTCCCCAGCCCCTTGTGCTCTGGGCACAGGTGTCTGCAGCTGCTCAGCACCGGGGGAGAGCATGGGGACAGCCAGCGGTATCACACCCACATGAGCCACGCTTGGCCAGGAGCGGGAGCTATTTCTGGAGAGCTGCTTCTCGTGGAGCAGAAGTGGCAGAACTCAGAAGCACTGACCGAAAAAGAAAAGCCCTGGTGTTTTGAGCAGCAAGCGAGGTTTCCCAGCCTCCCAGCAGGAAGGATGGGTGACATCCTTGCAAAAATAAGAGAGGACTCCAGTGCTCCGTGGCAGCAGGGCTCCAGAGGAGCTCAAAGGCTACTTCAGTAAGACCATAAACACGCCAGATCTGCCGTTGTTGCAGAGCTCCGTGAAATCGGTGATGTCTGAGCAGAGTTCAGCTGGAGAGCGCTGGTGCTATAAAAAACAAAGTGACTTTTGGCTTTGACACTTCCTCCTGACACACAAAAAGGTGATTTGTGATTCAAAAGACAAGGAATTTATCATCAAAAGAAGCTGGGACAGAGCTCAGTGTTTACACATGGAAGAACAAGACAGGCACCAAGAGCAGATATATTTATACTCATCCATTAATAAAAGAAGCCAAGTCAACCATACCTTTGTGCTAAAGTTAGAGCACAGCACTCTGCATGTCCTTAAAAAGGCAAGAAAGTTTCCACAAACTGGGACAGCTGCTCCCAGTGCCGGGTCTGTGCATCTCCTCCTTGGCGCACACAGGGATGCTGGCATTGGTGTGCTGCAGCAGGAAAGGGGCCAAATGCAGTGAGGCTTCTCTGAATGGGAAGGCTGACTCCTAGAGTCTGGTCATGGGCTGGTGGCCACTGCACCTCAGGAGCCAAACAGTCCCTGCTCCACCTTTAGAGACCTGCAGGAGATGGCTGCCTCTTTCCAGAAACAAAAACAGCTCCAGTATTCTCATTGCTTCCCTGACTATGGGGCTCACACAAGCCTGGAGCCTTCTCCTCTGCCACAGGTGACATGGGGGAATGCTGGGCTTAGCACCCCTGGGCTGGCCCTGTGGGCAAGGACTTGGTTTGTGAGGCTGCCTCCACCAACCAGCAAAGGGAAGAGGACCCAAGGGTTCCAGATTTGGGCTGAGGGGTCAGTGCGAGCCCAAGGTGAACAGCGAGCACCCAGGACAGAGGATGTTTCATCTCCAGTGAGGTCAGCAATAGGGCTGGATGGTGCAAGGCACTGGAAACTCCTGGATTAGTACTTGGCACTTAGAAATGCTTTACAAATCACTAATTGCAGCAAGTTCCTTAACCCTCAGCTATGGCTGGAGTTGCCTGGCTTCACCTGCCGTGTGCCTGGGGAATGTTACACCAATTGACAGGAAAGACACGGAAAAGTCAGATCTCTGTTCCTTGCAAGGTGCTTCTAGAAAGCAATCAATTATCCTTCTTCCTGACAAATAACAGATGAGCTCTCACAGTTGTTTTCCTGTTTCCCTTCTCTTCCCCAACCCAATTCCAGCCCTTGAACCAGGCTGGAAGCAGCAGGAGTCAGCATTGAACACGTTATGCCAGAAATGATGGTGTTTCAGGCAAACTGAGAGCAATAACAAAAAATACATCTTGTCTAAATCAAAGATATGCACATTGCAGTTTTTCTTCTTCACACCTCAGGGAAACAGCTGCAAGCAATAGCCAACCTCGGCTGCACCGGGAAGGAAATGGCTGTGGGTACACACTGCAGCAGGGGTCACCTCTCACCCCCCAGGACATGTTGAAGTTGTTGGCACTGCAGAATGCATTTCCCCTCTGAGCTCATGCTGAAGATGCTACCGTTACACGAACTTGACTGACCTTTGAGCAAGACATAGCACTAGATGGCCTCTACAGATCTCTTCCAACCCAAATTATTCTACAACTTTGCAATTTTCTGCATAAAGACAGAAAGAGGGCATGCAAATAACTTCCTCCCACACCAGCTGCTAAGCAAAGCTCTCCTATCAAAGGGATGCTCAGACTGCCATCTCTGAGCCAGTACAGTCAATAGAAGTCCAGCAGCAATACTGTGACAAGAAGTCAGCTTTGCAACTGGCACAGGGACCAGGACCCCTTCCTCAGCTTTTGGGTCACATCTCCTGATGCAGCTTGTCAGTGCCAACCTAAGATGCAGCCTTAGCAGGCACACTAACCTCACCCTTGAGCCCTTCTGCAAATTCAGTTTGAATTCATAAATGTGATCCAAACGCTTTCCAGCAAATGTTACCATTTATTGACTGCATCCCACCCTGCTGCAGCCAGGCACAGCCGTGTGGCACCGAGATTTTTGCTCGGCAGCCACGCTGGTGGACCCTGCGCTGACACCAAGCCCCGTGACACGAAGCCCACGCCCAGGTTATTGCCACACCCTCTCCCCAGGTCCTTCCTGGTGTGACAGCGGTACCGTCACTCTCAGGCGATGCTATCTACACACACAGAAACAAGCACCATGGCTCGTGATCAGCTGTGACTCGTGTGATTTGTCTATTACTTATTACAATTATTTACAGCTTATAGAAAGGGGGAATGTATTAACTCAGCCGTGTTTGCTTCCTCAGCCAGTTTGCAGTGCATTCAAAGAACCTCTGCTTCTTTTGGTGAACTCTACTTTTGATAAATCACGTTGAGCAATGCTGAATATTACAACATTTTTACTGACTAATTATTGAATTCCAAGATCAGCCATTTTACAGCTTTGCCTTAAAACGAAGGCAGGCTGGAAGACCTAGAGCTCCTTTGCTGTGCCTCTGGAGCCTGCCTCTGCAGTACCTTTCTCCCAGCATGGCAGAGCTTCCTTTCAAGACCTTTCCCAGTTCCACTGATGCAAAATCCCTTAACCAGCTTTTCTTCAACAATTATTCAGCCCTGATTTCCAGGCATCTAAATTTAGCAGTCACTGTTGAACATCCTCTTGAGTTATTGTTAGAATGAAGTGAGGATCATCTGACAGGAACATATCCTTGGTAAATACTGGGAAGGAATGCTTAAGGAGCTCGCACACCTTCCTGCATCATAATCGACAATCCTACTGCCCACAGACACACCTTATCCCGCACTTTTTTGTTTCTGGTACCTTGCATTTCCAAAAAGCAATTAAAGCACCAGCCTCAACTGTACTAGGCACATTCAGCTGTATCATTTTGCTCAGTTATTGTTTCAATAATCACTTCCAATTAGCCACAGGGATTTATTATCTGCTATTTTTAGGATCATTTCAGTTTGAAAGGCACCTGATTACATGGATCTGTATTTGTATGACATCTTTCACTGGAGGATTTGTAAGTACTACACAGAATGTGAATGGATTTCTGCTTGTCTGCAGCAATACTCCTTTTACAGGCAGGACAACAGGGGCAGTGATTAAAAGATGTGTCCAAACTCCCGGAGGAAATTTACGCCAACACAGGAACCCCAGCTTCCAGTTGTGTGTGTTAACTGTTAAACCTGTGCTGACACAGAGGGAGCGAGGTTGGCTATGCAGGCACTAAAGGAGATGCTGACACCATGATTTGAAATGGTTGCTTCTCCTTCCACACTAAGAGGCTCAAACACCGACTAGGTTTGGAGAGAAAAAAAAAAAAAAAAAAGGCTTCTTATCAAATACCAAACAATTGGCCCTTTTCTGCTAATAAGCAGCAATGAGAAAGAACAGCAGAGAAAGGTGTGGATTTTCTGAGAGGTTGGTATAGGAGCAGATGGGGCTGGGATTTTGCCAGCGTGACTTCCCAAGGCTTCACCCTTTATCACTGTTAAGAAGATCCAATCTCCCAGCTTGTTCTTCACACCAGCTTCCCTTCTTTGCATCTTACCTGCCAGGGAGATGCACCAGAAAAATCCATCCAGATGTGCTGAAAAACAGACAACACATAGGAGCCAGCAGACTGGTGTTTCTCTCTTTTATTTAAAAACAGTGCTTCATTACCATTTGCAAAGGGTTAGGAAGGGTTTCCCCCCTTGCTTAGAGTTTATAAAAGCCAGCAACATGATCAATAATTTATACACATGGATAGTAATACAAAAAAAAGGAATAAAAGCTAAAGATCTAACTACTCCAACCTTCACAATTCCAGCTACTTGATAATAATAGGAATAACCCAATGAATACTGTATGGTCTGAAAGCTACTATACAATATGATACTTAATGAGGGAGGGCGGGAAGTTAAAGGCTGTCACAAAGCCCTGGGATGCAGATACTGCTTCTCCAGAGTCAGCAGGGAAATGGGACCCTGGGCAAGCGGCTCGGGCGTCCTAGGAAATGATCCAGGGGAAGGGAACACATCCCACTTGGGACATGTCCTGTTCCCCGGCGGTACCTGGCATTGGGAAGGGCTGGGGAGACTGCGAGAAGGGGCAAGTCTGTCGCTGCCATTGGAGGTGCTGCGGCATCTCAGCCTCGCACTGAAAATCTCCAAGTCTCAAAGAGATCAGCCTGTGAGGTCAGTAAAATACTCCACCAGCTCCGTATCGCTCTACAGCCCTGGCTCTCATTTGCTATCAGCCCCAGGTTTTAGCTCCAGCTATTTACAAGCAGGATTTATCATATAAAAAAAAAAACAACAACAAAACCCAACAAAAAATCCAAGCAAACAAACAAAAAATAAAACCCAAGGAAAGAAAACAAAACTAAATCATATCCCCTGGGGTAAAAGAGGATGATTTCGTCACTTGATAATGCAGCCAAATCGAGCTGCCAAAACTACAACACTCGCACACACAAAATACTGTGAACAGAAAAAACCAGAAAAGCATGACCAGAACTGAGACTACTAATGTGGGAGGCCTGCTTTCTGTAAGGAATTTACTCCTCAGGGAAGCAACAAGCCCCTCCACCAGCAGAGAACTGGGAATCTGGCAAGAGATTTATTGACCCACTTCAGAACAACAACAAAAATTTAAAAAGAAAAAACATTCCTAAGATTAACAGGTATTTTGCTGACTCTGACTGCCAGCCAAATGACTATCTGGGTGGACGGCTTCAGACACCAGCAATCTCCTGGTGAAATCACACAAGGTTTTTGGCTGATGCATTCTTGCTCTAGCACGAGTTGAGAGGCAGCATGGGAATCTGGTCTCCTGCCCAAGCCTGGGCCAGCTGCAGCCCATGGCCCCAAGAGGACAACCATGGGCAGCACCGGCAGCCCCGGCAAGAAGTTGTCTTACAGGGTCAGCAGTAGCAACAGAGATGGGGCTTGGCCATCCCGAGTCCCATTTAGGCTGCCATCACTGCAGGGGGATGGGGGCTATCCTGACAACTCCTGGCTGGAGCGAAGCGTACCAGGGAGAAACCCCACAGCCTGCTTGCAAAGGGCCCCATTTCATTCTCTGGCTATCAGACTCCTGCTTGCCTTGTTGACTGGAGTTTTCATTGTAGAAGAGAAGTTTACTGGGGTTGGAGGGCAGAGAGGGCAATCAGTAAGGTGGGAATGGAGGGAACGGGCTTTTCAGACATTAACATCACCAAAAATAGTGTTTTATGCAACAAAGAATCAAGTCTCACTGGTGTATACTACAAAATGTTTGACATTATCCAAGAGTATGTCAAAAATAAAAACACAAAGAAGTTTACATTGGATGTTCACCTTGTTCACTAGGTTGGTTTTCCCCCAGCTCGCTCCTATTTTAAAACAGTGCAAACAGGTAAAACACTTTAAAAATCACCCCTCTGCACCAAGGACAGCATTACCCCACCCTGCCAGGCTGGAGGGTCACAGGCAGCAGGCCCTCTGCCAGGCTGCCTGTGTGCTTTCCCTTTGGAGCTAGACTCAGCAAAAGCGCTCCCCAGAGCTGTTGTTTGGGTTTCCCTTTATTAAATTCCTAAGTGCTCCCCAAACCTGTTTTCCACTTGCCTCCATCTTTGTGATGGGAAGATACAGATAGGGATGGTCTGGGGATAAACGTGGGTAGAACCAGGAGGCTCCACTTTGTATTCCCCACTGATGGAGCTCTGGGTGCTAGAATTGAAAGCCCAGCAGCCAGTGTCTCTTTTCAGGCAGGGAAATGGCTTCATTAACCGTTCTACAACCAGCACTCGAGCCAGCTACTCAGAAAACCCTCCTCAGCTCTTGCTGTGCACTTCACATCCATGGATCTCAAAACGGGTAGGAACAGGGGATAAACTTCAACTTCACTTTAGGGATGGGGAAGTGAAGTCTAAAGCAGTGACACGACTGCCCCACAGGGACCCTTGAGGGGTCACTGACAGAGCCCTGTCCAAAACACAGGTCTTGGACTCCAGAGCCAGTGCTCCTCGCTGGGCAAGTCTGCTTCCTCTCAGGCACTGGAACAGCCAAGCCACAGCTATCTTTAAACATGGCTTTGTCTATCTGAACTCATGACACAGGATCCACACAACTGCTTAACCTGGCTACAGTAGGCTCATACTGAGCTCCCCATTGCCTCCAGGTCCTGTCATGGCTTTTCTTAGAAAAGCTAACCCACGTACAACAATGCAGCCTCCTAGGCATAGCGACCAGGACAACAGTTTGCTAACGTGCTGGGCATCAATGTAACTTATTCCCGGTAGAGAATACGCTACACCCGTAGAAGTTACTTTGTACCAGCACAACTGTAACTGCAAGGAAATACAGACCAGCACATGAAATAAACCAACTCTTCAAACCAAAACTTCATCTCTGTATCATCATGTGCTGGCTGGACCCATTGCAAGACAGTACAAACAACTACACTTAAAGAAACATTTTTTCTGCATCAAGAGGAATCCCAGATGCCACCAGACTAGAAGGTGACAAACAACAAGCTATTTGCCAGGCTGCCTGTGCATCTTCCCTCAGAAAGCCAAACCCTGCTTTGCAAGGGACCTGTGACTGCAGACCCATCTCATGGACAAGCACTAGCTGCCATCATTCTAATAAGCCAGGGCCCAGTTCAATTTATTAAACGTAATTCATTTTGCATAGGGAGATATAGGCTTTGTCCTCACTTCTTCAGAAGATGGATATAGCCACACCTTGGCTACTCTGAGAGCATCTCTAGCCAGTTCATAACACATCAGAGTGAAACTGGAGCTGTTGGTCACCAACAAGGAGGAAAGGCTGAGGAGCTCTCCTGTCACGACACAACACTCACTCGAGAAACCTTGCCATGCAAGTTTTTGGGAGGTCTGGTGCTTTGGACACCTGGAACCAGTGAGCTACCTCTTGCCTCCAGCCATGCAAGGTCCCAGTGTCCCCTCTGCAGGTCACTGCAGGGAGCAGGAAGCTGGGCTATCAGCAAGCTCCCTCAGCGGATCTTGCAGCATTAACCATGGAGTCATAGAGACACTGGCTGCTTAGTGCACCAGAGAAGCCTGGCAGGGAGGGACCAGAGCAGGCCAGGCTCGGATGCAGGAGGAATCGGGCTGGATGGTCTTAGAACAGGTATTACTCAGAGATCGGGGGGCCATGGCCCCCCAAAGGTTGGGTGCTTCTGCACTAAACCCCTCACATTCCTAATACACTTGGGCGGGCTGAAGCTGCCATGCATAGACTCTGCCAGGAGGCAGAAATGGGACTGGCCCCCCTACTCCCAGGGAGGCCAAGTGGCAGGGCGGGATTGCAGGTGGCACTGCCAGGGCAGGGGAGGGCACTCAGGGAGGGAGAACCCAGCTTTTGGGGAGCTGCAGTCAGAACCAGCTGAACTGAATGTGGAAGAGAGAGGGGCAGTTTGGGAGCAGCTGTTCCAGCAGGGCTCTGCAGATGCTCCTGGGGTCATAGCCTGCAGAGCTGCTGCCTGAGGAACTGCCTGCAGGAAGGGAAGGGACAGCCTCACCCAGGCCCTCCACCCACAGCAGGGAGAAGTAGTCCAGCAGAGGCTTTTGCTGCATCCCAGCTCCACAAGTCCCCTGGCTGCTCTGCAGTGGAAATAACTCCCCTTGAACATGACTATCTCTACCACAAGTCCTCCCTCTTCCACCCCAACTCAGGCAGTAAAAGCCCCCAAACACCCTGAGTCTCCCTCATTTCCTAGATTTTGTGAAGGCCCCAACACCCTGTTCCCCCCTCCCTATTTTCAAGCTAAAATATTTATATACAAACAACAAAAAAATTGTCATAACAGCAACAAACCAAACTTTGGCTTGGGAAAAAAAAAAGGTAAAAAAACCAACACTAAAACCAGAAGAAAAAAAGGCGGCCAACAGGCTGGCAGTTTGGTGTCCCCTTTACTTAGCTATTCCTCCAGAAAATCAATAGCTTCAGGGTCTCTAGCTTAACTAATGGCGTCCCCATTCTTCCCATTTGAGGTGCCTCCACTCTGCTGTGCACAGAGAGGCTCCATGTTATCACTGGGGAAGAACAAAAACTGTGTGGCTATGTGTGGCTGGACCAGGACTCCCTGGGAGCGGGACCTCTGCTTGCTGACGTTGCTTAGTGTTAAAGGCAGGAGTTTTCCTATTCTGTGTCAGTGGTGGATGGAAAAGCAGGTGTTCGACAGGAGCTGGAGAGCTCCGCCAACAAACCCATACTCTAAGCTGCCCTTCTGGGGGCAGTGGCTCACCCCAGCACCAATGCATGGAGTCACAAGGCAGCCTGGTACAATTACACTTCTGCACCTCTCCAGCATGTGGTCAGAGCCTGCCTCTGACCACTGGGGTTACTGGGAGCACTCTAGGTGCCAGCAGCTGAACAGGAAGGTCTGGAGAGCAGCAACTCCGCATCACACCACAGCTCACAGTCATCTAAGTGTGCTGTCTTTGAAACACAGTGAATTCTCTGTATGTGAGAGCAGAAGGGAGATGGTCTTGGGAGTCGTGGAGCCCTCAGCTAAACAGTCTCTATCCGTCCAACTCTTCTAATGTGTAGTGTCTATATGGACTCAGCAGACCAGGTGCACAGCTTTCTGTGAGAGGCTGGGCAAAACAAACCCAGGGGCTCCAATGCAGCTATAGAAGGGCCTGAAACAGCTTGTGGTATGAAGTTCCTATGAATTCAGAGCTTGCACGAACTGCTTCTGCCAGATACAAAACTACTTCAGGGTCACATTTAGATATAAAAGATCCTCTTCCCCCACACAAACCCACATGCTTGTCCCTCACCTCAAGCAGCTCATGTGTGACTGGTTTTCCTTCACTCACATTATTTGAAATAGATTACTCACAGAAGCACCTAAGCAGCCCAGGATGCACAGGAGCAGAGCCCTTGCAAGCTGGGCCTCAGAGCATGGGCCATGCTTGACTCTTCTGCTTGCTTTCTTCCCCTGCAAGGCTGCAGATGCTTCACCTCCCACTTGCTGTCTGCAACAGAGGTACTCTGTGTGATCCTGCCCTGCATCTGCCGCTCCTCGAGGAACGAAGGGAAGGAAAGGGACAGCAAGAGAGAAAGATCTTCAAAAGGAGGGATGAAAACTATGACAATTACAGCCACCTGCAGCGGACAAAAATCAGCAAGTTCTGTGTGTGGGGAAAAGATCATCCTCATCAAAAACTCCTTTCAAAGTCTTGTCCCCTGTACAGCAGATAACAGCTGAAGTCTTTGGGTAGGTTGAGGGACTCTTCTCTAGCGAAGTCTAAAGTTCTGACACTGCTGAAACTGTCACAAACCTGTGCGCGTCAGATGGTGATAGAAACAAGGAAAGTCTCTGCATTTCCCCCATTTCCAAATGTAAATGACTATTTCCCACCAGCATTCAGGTCCCAGCCACAGCCAAAGAGTGCTTCCTTCTGCAGACCAAAAACACGGCAGGTGGAGACTTCTCCCTCACGTCCTCCTGTCTCACAGGCACCAAGCACCAGACCCAGGGAAGTAACTCTGTCTGCGTGTTCCTGATTAATTGCATGATATCATTTTCTAACAGCTTTCCTTATCGCTAATCGCCTTTTCCGTGATTGGTAGGATAAGCTATGCACCAACATACAGACACGGAAATGCATTATTTTTACCACAGTTAAAAAACCCCCAAAATGAAAACAAAAAAAACCAACAAAAAAAAAAAAAAAAGCACAATCTTTGGAACAAAAGAATTAAAGGCAGAAATTTAAAGGAAAAAAATAGATATTCAAAGAACATAGTGAGGTATAAAAAAGTATTTTCTCTTTTGTTTTTTTGTTTTTCCTCCTCGACTTGCTATAGAGTTCCTCTACTAGTAAATATTGCAATAGCCAGGCCTCATGAACTGGGGGGGCTGTCCCACTTGCAGGGCGCTCACGTCACTTCAGTAGGGGGCAAATCGGCTGTAGCCACCTCGGTATAAACTCGCCTGTAGAAATGAAATGGGAGAAGAAAAGTTTGTTAGGAAAAGAACTGTGAAGAGATACCCAAGACAGCACACAAATGCTTTTGGAAGGACCCACAGGCCTGTCCTGGCACTGACCCACCACCAGCAGCACTTCTAAGAAGCAAGAGAGAACTCTGCCTGCAAAACCAAAGATGTGGCTCAGGAGGGCATGCTCATGGCCAGCCAGCTGGAGGTGAAGTTTGGCAAGTCTTGGTGGAAGGGAACTCAGTACCAGAGAGGGGACTCACCAGTCCTAATCTCAAGCCACTTGTCCAGGCTGCCTTTATAGATTGCGGAGACCAGGACTTCTAGGATGCTCTTCACCTCACCTCAAGGGAAAGGTCTAAAATAGATATGATGACTGGGTATCCTAGAATTACCTGCTTTTCCCTCATTGACCCTAAAGAGAATCCATACGAAGACCTGAGGCTGAAATGGAGGTGCTACACTGCAGATATCTATTTTTAGGTGTCTTTCTCTGAACACATTTGTATTCCAGCCTTTGCAACAACACAGATACTGCGCTGGCTAGCAGATGGGCAAGCATGTGTTTTCAGCAAGCTGCTCCACTCCCCTCCGATGCCAGCATACCTCATCTTCCCCTTGCATAACTACTGCTGGCAGGCAGGACACCGCATCGCTCCACTAGTGCAAGAGGGAACAAAGTGAAGCAGCTTTGCTGCAAGTTGTCACAAGAACAACTTATTCCCTTGCTTCCTAGAACTGAAAACGGCAAGGAAAGGTATCCTGAATCTAACTATTGCTGATTTTTGCTCCATGTATCACCTCAATACAGTTCTACTGATTCACCAACAGTGTTCTGGCTCCTGGCGGTTCTGGGTGCTTTTCAATTTCATTTTTCATTGTAGTAGATGATGTGCAAGACCAGGTAATAAGTGGTCTCCTACAGCCTGGTTCCTTTCTTAGTGCAGACATAGACATGAATGCAGAACAACTGGGAACCCAGCACTGCTGCTAAGGACCTCCTCCCTCAGCAAAGAGGTTTTTCTGGGCAAAGTTTCATTGCGTGATACCCAGTGGACAGCTGTTCCCCATGCTGGAAATGAGAAACAGCACAAGAAAGAAGATCCCACTTACCACAGCGCCAACTCCGTAGCTAGCGGCAGGGGCAAGGGCATGGTAAGGATCTGCTGTGTATACTCTGCCATAACTGAAGAGAGGGAGAAAAGATATAAAAAGAAAAAAAAAAGTCATTTGGGAGGGGCCGAGAAATAGCTGTCTGAATACTGGTAATGGAAGCAGCAGCATGCCCGTGCACACACATGTATGCATCCATGCACACACAGGCACGCAGGCAGCCCCTCTGCAGAGATCCTACAGGCATGCTGCCATGCATTGTATGAGATGGGCGAGAGAACGGCCTGCCAGGAGGAGTGTGGCAGAGGCCAGGAGCCTGACCTGCAGGAAAGAGATCAGTACACCTTTGAAATGACAGCTAGTGCATCCCTTACCTTTGGGTAATTGCGTGATGCAGTTAGGGAGAAGAGTGACTGCTGGCACTAGTGCTACTGGCACAGTAACAGCTGCTAAATGGAAAGCGGTGAGGGATTCTCCACCAGGAGGAGGGAGTATGAACTTCAATGGGCTCACATGTGCTAGGATTAAAATACAGCCTCACTGCACAGGCAATGAAAAATCTTAAGGCAAGCACTTTGATGAAGACAATCCTTTGTATCTATTCAGAGCTGCATGTTAAAGTATCCTAGAGCACAGCATGATCTGAGCTGTTTTTACTTCATGATGGGGAAAGAAATGCACCCAGTGATTAAGTAACCTGCCCAAAGTCAGATCTCTGACTCTGAGACTGTAACTATGCTGCCTGCTTCGTGTGCAGAGAATTACAAGGACAGGGAGGAGGCCAGGATTTGTGCCAGCTCTCACACACTGAGGGCAATACTGTCCGGGAGCAGGGACAAACTGTGCACTCAAGTCCTCCGTGTCAGGTGGTGCATGCTTGTGTGTACATGCGAGTGCAGGTAAGACAAAGAAATGGGGGAAAGCAGCCGAAGGTCTGTGATGGATCAATGCTCCTTGAATCCCTGAGCACAACAAGCTAGCCCCCACGGACATCTCTCCCTTACATACCCATCGCTGTAAGCTGCTGCAGCGGCTGCAGCGGCTGTGGCTGCTGTTGCAGTAGCAGGCTGTGCATATCTGTAGGCTGCGTATCCACCCTGCAGGAGAGAAGAGAACTGACTTTACAGACACCTGTCCACCCATGCAGAGCATAAAAAAAAATTTAAAAAAAAGGTCACACACATCACAAGGAGAGGAAATGTTTCAAACTGCATCAGCTCCCATGTCATGTCTATGGCATCACCCATTAACTCATGTATGTATATTCCTTTCCTTAGAGGGACCAGGGAGGCCCTACCATTATCATCTTTAGCAGAAGGAATACACTAAAGGAAGACTGAACATTGTTATAACCCTGCAGAAAATGCAGTTTGGCATGGAGGAAATAAAAACCAGGAAAGACTTGGAATCTTGCATGCAAGGTATTTTTTATGGCCCCTTCCTCTTATGGAGGGGAAATCAGAGGTGGACACTTTCTATGAAGTATTTTAGAAAGGGGACCATTCAGAGAAATTCCTACTTTTGATTTTTTTACAGCCTGGAAAACCCAAACGGCTAGAATTTAATTGGGTCTGCACGTGTAGAAGTGTCAATAGCCGGTGAAGGCGAAAAGCAATCAGGAAAAGATGGTCAGAGAAGACAGTCCCTGGTGGTTTCAGGGCTGTCTACAAGCAAACCAACATTGAGGCCAACCAAACTGTTCTCTCCTCCTCTCCACATAAAAAGGAAACAGGTCAAGGGGAAATTATGCCAGAACAGTCTGTTCTGCTGCTGCATTTCTGCCCATGCTACATACCTGTAGCAAAGGTGATCAGAGATCATTACTAAAAAAGTACTTAACAGCTGTGTTGTCAAAATGTGAATTCTGACTCAGAGGAGGAGGAGACCTGTAAGTCTCCTCCTGGAACTCCCACAAGGAGCACTTGGGGCAGAGCAAGGCCTGCAGGACTGAAAGCCAAGGCCAGCCACCTTTCAGACCAGGGACAAAGGCGGCACAGCAGGCAGCAAAGGGGGCTCTGAAGCCCCAGTTAGATATTTATCGTATCTCTGAACACATTTTTTAAACTTGGGGGTGAGGGCTTGGTAAATGAACCATGGTTTTGACTTTCTAGAAACACAATGAGCCATAAAAAAACATTGGAAAATTCCAGATTGCTTATGGCCTTTTCCCCCCCCATTTTTATTCCAACTGACATTTCAGAGTTTGAAGGACCAGGAGGCAGAGTTATGCTCTTCACCTCCAGAATCTGCTCAACATACCTCTACCACTTCTTCCCTATGTATCTTTTGCATATATGTAACTAAGAGTGCAAGATCAGCTCCACTACAGAACTGTGTGTTTCCTCAACAGTCCTCAATCTGGACCTGGGTAGCTTTTCAATTAAAAGTAATGATTTTAAATTAATATTGTTTTCTTTTGTGTGGCCTGCGTTAGCCCCATGAAGGCTAACATGCTATCCAAAACATGTTTGCAGACCCTTTCCTACTCCAGGGAAAAGGGACTTGCAGCCTCTCCAAATTTCTAGTTAACAGGAGAAAAAGCAAACCAGATCTACACCTGTGAAACATCACCATGGCCTGGAAGAGATGCCATGTTACAGTTCAGCCCTTTCAATCTCACCTGGCTGTTTCAAACCCTGCATTTTGGATTGATAGTTTGGGGATGTTCAGCTTCGTTTTGCCATGGTATCATTGCACCACCATGTAAAACATGAGAGAGGCAAGAGGACTAAAGTGCAGCCTTAATCCAAATGAAACCTTCCTTAACGTCACCAAATTAAGTAAAAACTTTGTATGAATGCCACTGAGGTATTCCCCTTAGGCCATGAGCTTCCTGAACCCTTGATCTGTCGCCTGGACATAGTGTAGGAGGCATTTTTCCCAGGCACTACCCTCTGCAGGGCAGCTGGCCTGAACATGCACCCTGATTCCCACTCTGCTCCACACCTCCACACCTGCCAGTCACATTTCAGATCAAAAGCCACTTCAAATGTGTCTGGCACATACTCTGAACATGACAGCAAGATGCAGTTTGAAACCAAAAAGGCTTATCATATAATTCTCTTTTAACTGATGTCTCTCATAAAGGAAAATGAAACAGAACCAAAACAAAACAAAACAAAACAAAACAAAAAAACCAAAACAAAAATAAAGAAGAAGAAAAGAAGGGTTGGAATCAGGTGTGGGAGGGGGAATGGAGTAACATTTATTAATCAAAATTAAAAACTAAGCATGCTGACATCTTCAGCTAGAACAACCAGCGAAGTCACCACGTTCAGACTCATATTGGCTAGTTCTATCCATCCCAGCATTCTCTTGGGACAGCAGTTTGCCCTAGGCTCTACCACAAGCTCAGTGAAGTACACAGCCTCAAGTACTAGAGCGTGCAGCCACAACAACCTGCTATTACGGAAACAGTCAGTCACCACTGGAGTTAACATTCCAACCTTAACGACTCGCAGCATCCCGCCCTCGCCCCCCTCCAATGGCTCCCACCCTAGCCCTGTCCCACACCACAATGTTAATAATTATAACAAGCAATAACCCATCTGTTATATCAGAGAAGGGAACAGAGACTCCACTGAGAGATTTAGAGCGGGATGTTAACATTTCTTCAGTCAACTGCACAACAAACAAACAAAAAAAAAAAAAAAAACAAAAAACAAAACAAAAAAAACAGGAGAAATAATTCATTGGAGAAATGAAGTTAAGAAATAGCTGACGTGTATTGCTTTTTAAGCATGCACTGATGCAAAATTGAAGCTACTAGTTATTTAAAAAAGGAAAAAACCAAAAATTCTCAGAATAGAGGTACACACGTACAAGGCAGACCTACTAATTTCCAAGTGATCTGCAATGTCTACTTATGTGTACTTCAAATAAAACCAAAAATGGGGATTATAATGGCCATGGTGCATTCCTGTCATAGGAGCAATGAGTGTGGACAGCTGGGAGATTTCTGAGACAGGGATGTATTTAGCATGATCAGCAGGTCCAGATACACCAAAATAGGGTGAAAGAAAGAGGAAGAACTGTTGTAACTATTATTTGTTGTTTCATAAATCCTTTCACCAAGCTCTGGGACTGTACAGAGCAGACACTGTACAGATTGCCTTACCCAGCTGATGCTCATGTTCTCCATAGCCCAGGACCCAACTATAGAATTCAATAAACGCATCTAAAGCCTGTTCAGCTTGTCCAATGCACCAGATATTTTCTCCTGCTACTCCTGATCACACAAAACTTGTAACTGATATGCAGAACTCATCCACAAGCTCAGCTGCAGTGTCCTGCCACCCACTTCAGGTACTCCAGTAAATATAAACTATAACAACATAGAGCATCTGCAACAAAGAGGAACAACTGTTTTCAAACAAAAGAAATAATTATAAAAAAAAAAAAAAAGAAAAGAAAAGGCCCTTGCTAGCTTCAACACATTCCTTCAGTGCCACAGCCAAACTGCAACAGAAGAAACCACTGAGTGGCATAGTGCCTGAAACTCAGGACAGCCATGCAAACTCCCACTCCACCTATTGGATTCAACAGGGACAGGTTACCCATATAGGTTCAGTTTTCCAAAATTTTTAGCCTCATCTCAAAAGAAGTAAGTGTAACTGAGCTTCTTGCAAAGATGTTACATCAGAGATGTTTCTCTCAAATGGGACAATTTAATTACTGCCTCCACGAGGAAATGGGAACTAGAGAGAAGGCTTATGCATTTTTACTGGGCATTAAAAACAACCAAAAGGACTGTGCAAATCAAGATTAGCCCTTTCTTGTACAGGCTTTTGGATTGTCTGGGGAGCATGCGAGAGAATGAACACGAGCCTAAATGCTGCTTATCTTGATTCAAGTTCTCTTTCTCTGTCTATCCTGCTTTCCAGTGTTGCTGGGACTGTACTGGATCCCTTTTCTCATGTAGTGCTTGAGCCTACAGATCTGAGCTGTCAAACAGCTGTATTGCTTGGGTATGAATAAAATCCCAAATTTAAAATTACTCTTCTGTGATGTTACTATCCTTGGCTTATCAACAAACCAGTATTTTATTTTAAATTCCTTCTTTAACATTAGATAACAGCTTTTTCAGTATTGTCTTATATTTTCTGAAATAAAACAAACATGGGAAAACAACATATACGAGAAGCTGCAATCTCAACTAAAGTAGCATTCCAATTACTGAGTGTGTTAATGAAAATAAATTAGCTTTTTATGCAGTTCAGTTCAACATCTTCTCTTTCACTCTTCAGGTCCGTATCAGGTGATCAATCCAATGAGAGCAGGAGGAAATCCAAAACCACAGCTTACTATGCCAGTGTGGTATAAACCTCCCTTTTCTTTTTCCCTTCCTGCCTTAGAAGGGCACACAAACTATGTTACTGGCCCTCTTTACTCCAAAAAGCCTTTCTGCCCCTAGGACACAAGTGTCTCCATAACCCTGGTGAAACGTGTAACTCACTGTACCAGAGAGGTACATTTTACTGCTTGCCAGGTTTAGGCAGTGAGCCCAATTTTAGGATTTTTTATTTGTCATCTCTCAAATGTGTCTTCTCCACCCCCATACTTCCATGTAACAGAAGTTAAGAAGCAGAAAGGGCTAGAGCCACTTCTGGTATTTCTGTGTTAGAAGGGTGGCACATGTGCACCAAGAATGAGCATGAATGAATTAAAAGAGGTGACAGGACAACAGTGTCCATTGCAGCAGGTGCTTCTACATGGTAATGGGACAAGCATGACCTTATTAACCCTTCCATTGAATTTAAGTTTTGTTGGTTTTTAGTTTTTTTGTTGGTTATTGTTTGGTTTTTTTTTTTATTTTGAGTGAAATGCCACTTGGTATGAAATCTGGACACATGCCGCCCTGCTACAGAGGGGGCTTGGCTCACACTTGAATCTGCGCTGCTCTAAAAAAGCCTCTGTTCCCATCTCTAATGTGGTGCTGGAATGGTTAGTATAATTCAGTTTTTTCCACTGCAATCCACAATCTGATTGGTTGGCAGGTCACACTGGCACTCCTACCTGAGGTATTTTAGCGCTAATGATTGGTTCCTGTAAGACTATTCTATAACAGAACACAGGAAGAGCAGTTCAAAAAAACACAGCTGTGGAAAGAAACAATCATACAAACAGCCCACAGCGGGGCTCACCAGCCTTTTCTTTCCAGTGGATGCAAGCACGCTTTTCACAGGCAGGAGCAGTCTTTGCACAGGTGGGTTTGTTTGGGTTTCCCCCCCCGCCACCCAGATTGACCCCATTGTAGAAGAAAGATAACCTTTCTTATGATCCGAAATGAAGCCCTCTGCATCCTGGGGCAGGTTGTTTTATCAATTCAGGTGTCTTGCCAGAGTGGGACGCATCCAACAACAGATGGAATGCCTTCTTCACAGAAGAAATGGCTAGCAGGATGGTTGCCCCAGGAAAGAAAAAAGGAGTGAGGAAAAGGAGGAGGAGGAAAATGAGAAATTGGTGCATAGCATATATGCAGAAAAAGCAGCCCAAACTTGGGCTACTTCCCTTTCATCTCGTCTACCATTAACCACTCCCTGGCAGCTCAGCTCCTTTCCACAACCCTACAGACTGAGAAGTCTTCAGAGAACCTTGATTTAACTCCCTGCCCCGCCCCACCCCCCAGTCCTAACTGAATTATCCTCTGCCATCCCCTCCAGAATCTGGGCAAGCCTATCACAGCAACCAGAGGGATGGAAGCACTGCAGAGAAAAGCAGAACAAATCAGTGAGACACAGGGACACTGCAATCATTCCACCTGTGCCAAGCAAATTGTCTGGAAGGGCAACTTCAAGTTTGGATAACGATAACTTTTTCCTGAGCTCCATGGGAGGGCTCTGGGCAGCAATAACATAGGAAAAAGCACCACCATCTACTTCAATGCAGCCCCCTCTTCTTTCATCCTGCTTTCTGACAGCAACACCACTGCCACCAACAGCAAAGTCATCAGAACTTCCCCTAATGATTCTAACCTGACCTGGGGGCTTGGCTTTGTGTTACATGGCAGAACTGCTCTGCAGCACCAAGTGGTTACGGGTGTTCTTCACTACTGAATTCTCTGCCCTTAAAACATGTTAAACAAGCCTCTTCTCCCCAACAAAAGCTCTGAAGGAGCTTTCTTAAAAGAAATAGGGAGTAGTCCTGGCTAGTATTTCCTTTCGACATGGCAGCCTTTTATATGCCACACACTGGGAGAAGAGACACTAAGCATCACTCATTTTCTTGGTTACTTGCCATAGCAAAGTCAGTGTCTGTAAAGCTAGTGTTTTAGGAGTGAGGGAGGAAAATGCAAAACCTTCTGTAGTCCTTGACACAGCTTTATAAAGAAACACTTGACTAGGCAGATCAATCTTTAAAGGACCGCACACATGATAGTATATGGAAGAGTGAAGAAATGCACGCAGTTCTCTCTGAGAGAGCACATCTTCCAGCTGCTGTACCTGGACTGGGAAAAGCACCTGACCAGAACTTGACCCTCCATATAAGCCAACAAAATCCAAAAGCTGGTTCCATCCATTATCTGGAGTCTAACCCCACGGTCCTCTTTATAAATGTCAGGAATAGCACCTTCAAAGGAGTGGGAATGTAAAATTCGTGCTGACAGCTGTGCCACTACCCAAACTATACAAAACTTCCCCAGCTCCAGAGAGCTATGACCTACAATGCCCCAATATGAACTCTGCTAGAGCCAGGCAGGCCACAAGCTGCAATGGCAGTAGAGGCCTGAATATTTTTGCTTTGAAAGGCATATTCCTACCATATTCCTGCTCTGCAACAGTTCTCCCCAGGAGAGGAAGCAACTTTCCTCACTGTCCAGTTCAAACACTTCCATCCACAACCCAGCTATGTACACACAGACACCCTGGAGATTTGCAATACAGACTGACTGGGTAGGACAAAGACAATGACAGGACAAAGTCTCCCATGGTAGCACAGCTAATTCTCAAACACGAGGAAGCTGCTGACTCTTGTAACTGAACATCTCCACATATTTGTACTTTACAATTCCCTAAAGAGGTGAGAGAATCTAGCCTGTTTAGGTGCCATTTCTACCGGTAAAATGAGATGTCAGTTTTCACTCTGGCATCTCAGTCTCCATTTTTAATCAGTCCCAGTGTCTTCCCCAAAGGGATGATGATCTCCACATCCCAGTGGCACATGAATATTTTTAAACATACAACTTGTTCAGTGTAGTGTGGGCTGCACAAATCAAACCTGAAAGGGCCCCAAGAGGGAAGAGAAAGGGGAGGGAAGAGGGGGAGAAGGAAAGGGAAGGTCTGAGGCTAAACCAGTCCTGTTATTTTTATAGCCAAATTATGTAAATGAGAGAAGTGTTGAGAGAAATTTTAATTTGCTAATCATCTCTCAGGTTGATTAGTACCAGTGTGCATGTGGGGGACAGGATACCCATTAAACTGACCCTGGCAATGATCAGGAAACCCAAAGGCTTAGGTCTTGCACCCAGGGGCAAGCGCAGTGACAGAGAAGCATGCTTGCATTCCTAAATATATAAATATATATATCCACAAGGAAGAAGAAAATTAAAGTAAATGATATTTAAAAAACCAAACCAAACCAAACAAACAAACCAAAAGAAAAAGAAAACAAAACAAAAAAAGGCTGGCTTGTCAGGGGTTGGGGACAAGAAGGCTCCAGTGTGTGTACTTACATAGAGGTCAGCACCGTAAAATCCGTCCTGGTAAACCACACTGCAGAAAATCCACACAAAAACAAAAACAAAACAAAACAAAAAAAAACAAACAAAAAACAAAAACAGAAAACACATTCCGGTTATTGAGGACGGCAGCATGCACATGCGTTTTACACAGGCAGGTGATGTATGAATCCACAACCTGGGCTTTTGGCAGGAGCAAATCAGCAAGAGAATGTGTGTGCACGCACACGGCTCCAAGTCATCTTCCATGGCATGCAAAGGGGGAAGGGGCGGGCAGAGGGGGAGACAGTATGCAAAGGAGAGAGGGAGGGAAACCACCATCTTGTACAGTAAATATTGACTCAAAGAGATCTGACATCCTGAAGAGAGACACAAGGGTTTAGAAACCTCCACTCTGGTTATTCTCCCAGAATGATTTTAGTTACCCCCCTAAACACACGGAAACATTGGCTTCATGAAGTGGGCTTGTGAAATTGAGGAGCCCCTCATAGAAGGCATCCCACAGGGGCTGGAGTCACCTGCGTCAGGAAGTGTGGTTCAGAGACTTGTGCCTGATTACATTTTCCAGGCTTCACAGGGCTGCATGACTTTTGTTTCTGACATCCATACATCACCTGCTTTTACCCTGCACATTAGACATGCGATAAGATTTGGCTGATCACACAAGCATGCAAAGTATTATTATTCAGCATCTTAAAGAACCAATGCAACACCTCAGGAAAACAAGTCAATCAATTCTGATCAAAGTAAACACAGAGAAATGTAATTGAAAAGAAAAAACCAAAAATACCCACAATGCATTGCTTTCACAAGCAGAGATAATGAGCTAAAAAGGTTAGGTGACTGGTCCAAGATCCGAAAATTGAAAGGTGCAGTGGGAGTCCCTGGTAGTAATGACCTATTCCATAGCAGAGAGGAGCGACTGGAAGGGTTTCCATGGGATGGTGCTTTTTCTGCTTTAAGCCATAGTTTTGTTTCTCTCAGAACTTCAAGCACAAAAACTGTTAAACAGAGCCTGGGGTTCCCAAATAGCTGCTCTTACCAGAGCATTCACTAGCATAAGACTCCACAGCTCTCTCTGGGGACAGGGGTTGGGGAAGGATGAGGAAGGAAGAGAGGGGATGCCCCCCACCCATTTGAGTTCAGCATGTGCTTCACATACTGAGGAATTTCCTCCAGCTTTGTCCTCTGAAAAGCTCCATACAAACTCGCTCAAGGCTTTAAAAAGCATTAGCTCCACCATCTGTGATGTCCATGGATCTGATATGCATGACTTACCCATAGCATTAAGGAAAAAGAAGTATGGAACACTAGCTATTCTTTTGACTATCATTTTTTACTCATCAGATGGAATGTGAAATGCTGCCAAGAGCCTGCCATCTCAGACACCCACCTATAGTAAGGCACACACACACAAAAAAAGCCCAGCAGATCTTGCCAAAATTCTGCATGCTATTACTAAAAAAATAAAACAAAATTTAAA
>VYZT01048427.1:0-10863 GCA_013400735.1 Pomatostomus ruficeps
TTTTCCAACCTAAATAATTTTATAATAATGCTGACCTCCTCCTCCTCTTTGATGTGCTGATGGACAGAATTGTTAAATCAACCTTTCAGCAATTTCAGTAACAAACACATCCAGGATTTACAATAGGAATAAAATAATAATAATCCAGCAGGAAGAGCAGCCAATGCAGTTAGGTAATGCAGGTAAGCATGTGCTGCCCAGGCATGTGGTGGAGTCTACAAGAAATAATCTTTTGTGAGTAGAAGGGACGGGCAGCTGCCAGGAATGATGTACTCTGGATTGAACCGTTCTGGAGGTTGGTGATGTACTAAATGTCTTTTCCAGGACAATCTGCTGTGCCATTTGGGACACTCACAAGCTCCCAAGTGTTCCATGTTGGTCTTATTGAGGTAGGGAGGCTGAGGCAGAGGATTTAGGAGTTTGCAATGGTCCTTTGGCAAGTCCCTGTGAAAGCTGAGGTCAGAGCTCGGGAAGTCCTGGCTCCCATCCTGCAGCCGGTGGGGTGTTGTTCGTAACAGCAGAGACAAGCCAAAGGAAGACCAAGCCTGACATTTCTCTTAAGGAATTTCGCCTGTGTTCACAAGTTGAGTGCACACCATCGTGCTTTGCCAGCGAAACTCTTGCTGCCTGGAGTGGTTCGGGGCAAAGATAAGGAGCTTTTCTGTTCCCAGAAATGAATCCCAGACAGCAGCCTCATGGGGCTCATGTCAATCCCCAGCTGAAACCGGCAGTCTCAGCAGCCGCTGCGTACGTGGAGGAGTTTCACCACTTCCTGCGTGCGACCGCTGAGCATGACCTAGCACAGGCAACCTCCTTCCTGTGCCTGCATTGTTGACACTGTTCTGCTTCTCTTTAAAAAAAATGGCCAAAAACCACCCGTGTTTCCGGGAAAGCCTCTTCCCCATCTTAGCATGTTGCAGAACATGATGGGCAGGTGAGATCTTTTCCTTCTCCGTGTGATGCCCTTGCATTGCTCTGGGTAGGACGGAGTGAAATATATGTGCTAAAAATACTTGGAATTTTTGAAAATAAAACTTGGCTGCCTTGTGTTTTATTGCTGATGTAGGTTCCTGAGAGCCTGGCAGCTGTGGGGTTAGGAAGACGGGACTTTCATGATGGGGTTTCTTCAAAGAACACAGTCAGGCAACAAAAAGTCTGGAGTTTTTAATACCTTGTGTGTTTTGCCCTTGAACATCACCAGGCAGAAGGTAGACAAAGAAATCCTCCATACTGGCACATTTATTTTTCTCATAGCTTATCAGTAAAGTTATCTAACTTTATTACAATTAATTGCACTATTGAAGTTGAAAAATGCTAATTGCAGTGTTTGTAACACACTGAAATTTGTCTTCTACAGGAAAGTCAGTCTCTGGCAGATAAACCAGTAAGAGCTGTGAGTTTTAACCTGTCCTTAGTAAATATTATTTCCTTATCTTTGGGGGACAGGTTATTTCTGCAGGTTGATTTGTTTGGATGACTAAGAATAAAAAACATGCAGCCTTTAAAAGGCTGCCTAAATGAGGTGCCTGAATGGATGCTAAATGAAAACAATTTGGAAAATGAAGGAGTATTTTGAGAGTAAATAATATCTTTAAGTCTGTTCTTCTGCTTTCTGAACGTTTGAGTGATTTCCAAGAGTAAAACCCAAAGTTCAATACACAATATGACAAACAGAGAAAGAATCTCAGATGAGCAGAAGACTTCACAGTAAAAGCACCTACAGATAATGCCCAAACAGCTGCAGGGCACCTATGATCTTTGGGAGAGAGAAGCTCTGTAATGGAACAATCTGGCTGAGCAGTTGCCCTAGGTTACAATAAAGAGGGGCGTTCCCTGTTTTAATCCTGCAGAAAAACGATGTTTTCAAAGGTTGATATTAAATAATTGCATGGATTTTAATGGCAAGTTTGTGCCACTAACCCCAACGCGCTTTCCAAGTAATGCATCCACAGGGAATGGATGGAGGGCTGGAACACCTCTGCTCTGGAGCCAGGCTGGGAGAGCTGGGAGTGTTCAGCCTGGAGAAGAGAAGGCTCCAGGAAGACCTCAGAGCCCCTTCCTGTGTCTAAAGGGGCTCCAGGAGAGCTGGAGAGGGACTTTGGACAGGGCCTGGAGGGACAAGATAAGGGGGAATGGCTTCCCATTGCCAGAGGGCAGGGTTAGGTGGGATATTAGGAAGAAATTCTTCCCTGTGAGGGTGGGGAGGCCCTGGCACAGTTGCCCAGAGAAGCTGTGGCTGCCCCATTCCTGGTAGTGTCCAAGGCCAGTTTGGACAGGGCTTGGAGCAACCTGGGACGGTGGAAGGTGTCCCTGCCCACAGCAGGGGGTGGAACTGGATGATCTTTAAGGTGCGTTAAACACCAAACCCTTTCATGATTCTATGATTACAATACTCAGGAACAAGTGGGAGGGTGGCATGCAGAGAATGGGTCACATTCTCAGCGCTGTGTTTCCTGTCGTGCAAAACTCCCAGGATACCCTCTTGGGGCTGATGATAACAGCTCTGTATTTATAATAAGCAGTTTTTACCACCAAAAAACCCATAAAAGTATCAACCATTGCATTTTGTGCTGATTTCTGTGATTTTGATCTGCAGCTGACTGAAAAATAAGAACGAGACCATAGAAACCGAGTGCTAACCCTGGGACTTTCAATATCCTTATTGCTCCAGACTTGCCCACATTGACTTGTATTTTGGTATTATTTTGAATAACACTGCACATATTTTCACAATGTCCATAGTTGTACAAAGATTTGCCTTTTGACATTTGAGGTTGGACTTGACTCACACCGGCTCCTTCTCCCCACCATTGTCAGAAGTGAAACCTTTGCACCAACCTCTGTAACTGTAGAAAAGTATTTTTTCGGAATCACAGAGTCATTTAGGTTGGAAAAGACCTCTAAGATCATTGAGATCCTTGCAGCAGATCAACCATCAGTGCTGGATCAGACTGCTCAAGATTAGCTCCATCCCAAATTTCGCCTCCCAGTGTTCCCATTGGACAGCTGGATCAAATCCATCTCTGCATGCAGTACCTCCACCTTGAGGTTGATGTGCTTCTCGTTTAGGGTTCCCCACACCCAAATGATGCTGGTGCTGTTTGCTCTTGCTTTGTCCAGGCACAGCAGCCTGTAACAGAACTGGTGAATGTGACTTTTTCTACCAAGGTAACTAAGGGCTCTGGTGAGGGCAACCAGGTGTGGTCTAACGCCGGAGTTTAAACCAGCACAAACACCTTAAAAGCCTTCCAAAAATTCATTGTTATAGGATCTGTCTCTTATCAGTCAGTCTGGATTTCAAATTCATCTTCTGTAAACCAGTTTTACTGGCCTGGTTCCGTCACTTGTGACAGCAGATGCTTTTGCTTTTGTTTTTGTTTCTCAAGAATGAAACAGCCTCTCTGCAGACCCGTAGTTGGGCTGTGGGTACTGCTGCCCAGCACTTCCCTAAACCTCACCGGCTGCCTTCTCTGCCCCAGAAAATAACCCTCCCTGAGAGCTGGGTGCTGGCAGTCAGTTCCTGGTGGGAAGGTTGTATTTTAGGGAAGTACCTCCATTGTGCAAAAGCCAGCTGAGGTGAGGTCTGAACTCTCTACATGCAGATTTCTGCTTTTCCCTGATGGATTCCTGTCAAGTTTAGTTTGAGGGAAATCTTGGCTCATCACTGAAGCATTTGCCCATTGTTATGGCTGATTTTCTCATCCTGTTCTGAGTTACACCTGCAAACCCATCCACGCTCTGTGTTCCCATTCCTCTCTCTCCTACCTGGGAAATGAGGTGCTGCCGGTGTACAACACTTTCAGAACCACATCAGTGCAGAATCTCACAAAAAATAAAGGAAATGCTGAGTTTGCTTACCACATTTACTGACTCATCACATCTTGTTGACCTGGTGCTGGAAATACCCATCTAAAATTTCCACAGATGCTTGTCATGGACAGAGGCACATTTTTACCATAATCTTGTTCTCTGCATCTTTCTGAGTGAAAAGGAGCATCAAATTGTGCATCCATAGCACCCAGACTCAGGATTTTTACACCCATCCCATTGGCAATGGCAGTGTCCCTTGAAATGACATCTGCAGCAGAAAACCAAGCCACAAAGGAAGCATCACTGGTCCCCTCTGAGGTCACGTGCTTGGGATGGAAGGGAAGTGTTGCAGGTTAAGGCTGGATCACAAGGGGAGCCCAGAGGAGGCCTAACGTGACTTTTGACTTGCTTCATTGCATCCATGAGCTGGCTCTTGGTCGAGCAGGAGGTCTGATGCAGAGCAAGTCACCTGCACAAAGAACTTTTGACTTCATTTCTCAAGAACCCAGATTTGCATCTGGTCCATGGCCAATTCAGCATGAACTCATCTTCAAACCAGGTGATCTTGTAGTGCTGTCAGCTCTTTTGGGCTTGAGTAAGACCTAAAACACAGAGCCAACCCTGCCAGGAAGTAAGGAAAAAGATCTCTGTTCCCTACCTTCTATTGTTGTCTGCAATCACATCAAGCATCTTGGTCTGAGAACACACAGACTAAATTGCATGAAGTGCATCCTTCCCTCATGTTTCTTGCTATGCTTATTATTTGTTTCTTGTGTTCTCAAGAAAAACATCCTCCCACACAGGTTACAAAACTCTCCTGAAATTCCTGCTGGATCAACATGTGAAGCCCATGAGAATGAATGACGAGAGGCTGTATGCATTGGAGATCTGTCCAGAAGGAAAGGGCTTTAGAAAAGGATGGCTTTTGTATTTTTGTTATGCTTTGCCTGAGTTATGTGATACAGACATCATGGATTTAGAGGTGGCAACATAAAGTGGGACTCACCTCGTGTAACATCTGAGGTGTAAATCAGGGCTTGTGCCCCTGCGAATCCTTATGGTCATCAAAGAGGAATAAACATTTTTGTGGTGTAATTCCCTTCATCTGCCTGGTGTGAGCTGTGCCCTGGAAATGTGGATATTCCTCTTGTATTGACTCTACAGGTTCTCTGCGGAGAACCAGCCCTTAAACAGGCCGAATCCTGCTTAGCCAAAACCAGAGCTCCTGGGACTACAAGTCATTTAGATGGGGTGATCCAGGAAGAAGTTTCTACATCTGTTTGTTTTTGTTAGTCTGTCCTCAAGGGCCAGTTTCTTGTGAACTCATTGTAATAAGGACCTGCTCTTAATTAGGCCAGGATTTGGGTCTGCCACCTCCTACAACACCACATTATCATAAAGTATCGGTTATTTCTAAGGTCTGAGGGTTCGGTGGACTCCCACAAAGGGGGGTTGTGTGGGGGGCGGGGGTGCCTCGCGTGGCGGGGCAAGGCAGAGCCTTTGCTCGTGGTCTGGGGTGGTTCAGTTTCCCGCGGTTCTGAGATCACGTTAACTACCGCTGCTTCACAGCGGCAGTACCGTGCCTCTGCTGCTGGGTCTTAGTGCCACCCCCACTCAGCTGCTGCCGCCACAACTGCCCACTCCGTCCCCAGCTCAGTCCCTTCCCATTCCCCGCGTGGACTCACGGAGGTTATATCTGCTACCTTAGATACAACCTGCTGATGATAGCAAGAAGGATTCTCCGAGGCTGGGCTTCTTAGATGTTTATTGCTGCTTTGATAGTGAATGCCATGCAGAGAGAATCAATCAATGCACACACATGGTGACCTTTATATCCCCAGGGTCTTGCGGGACTGGGGGGTGACCCATCCCAGGGGACACAGGGACAGTGCAAGGCTTTCTGGGAAATGGAATCCCGAAAACAAGGAGGATTTCAAGGAATCTTGGGAAGGAGAGTTTTTCCCTTACTAAGGGACGTGAGCTTATGTACTTAGAATAGCACTCTTCACCATCCCCCCAGTGAAGAGTGCCCTGCCTCCCACATTATCACATCTTTTCTGGCTGGAGGCAGTGACCTCTGAGTGACACCTTCAGAGGTGAAGATCAGCGCTGCCCACTGCACATCTGGCCCACCCTTCTGTGCCACATGCACGTGCTCCAGGGGATGCCAAGCCCAGCGGAGATGACCAAAGGCACAGTCCCTGAGCACAAGGGCTGCTCTTCCTCATGAGCAACGAGGCTCTTCCTTTGAAGCCTGGTCTGACATATTTCCTCCTGCAATCAACAAACTCATCTCCATATGGAGTGAGGCAGCAGTCAAACTGGAAATCGTGTTGACGTAACTGCTAATTACCATCAGCATAACTAATGTGCAGTGCCACATCTTGTATATATTGAAGCATGGCGATGGCTAGCAGAGGAACCAAATTGGTCCAGACACTGTTGAAAAGGATCAGTCTCTCCTGAAGGGAGAGAGACGAGCTGCTGTGTGCTCATCTAGCTGTTGTCTTTTCCCCAGAGAAGTCTGAACCAGGATTCTGGAAGTGTGTCCTCGTCTTGGCCCTCTGAGGTATGTGGTGTGTTTTCTATGACTTTGGGCTATAGAAAGACTTAGAAGTACAACTTTCAGGACCAGATGATTTGGCCATTTGCTGTGTTGTCATAATTTTCCAGGGAATATCTGAGTGTGGCAGGCCAGGTTGGGGTGGGGAGAAGATGGGGCTGCATCTACCATAGGATCAAAGCAGTGCTGTTTGGCAACATCAGCTGCAGGACTCTAATTCAGCTGTTGTCATCCAGCTAAGCCTTGAGTCACCTCTGCAATCCATCATTTGTCATTTCCCAACAGGCTGTCCCAGTGCTGTACTACCTGCCTAGAGGCAATTTTGGTCCTGCTGTGCAACCTGCACCTCCCAAACCAGTTACAGTGCCTGGGTCTGCCACAAAGAGCTCAGCTTTGTTGTCCTTCACCTTTTGAGTAGCTGTAGGCAGCTCTTGGGCTGCCCTTCAGCCTCCCTTTTGCCAGACTCCACCAACAAGTGTGAATCCCTGTTCTCCCAATGTATGTGCTCCATGCCTCAGACCACCTCGGCAGCATATCTGAGGGTGGCATCAAACCTGCCAAATCTCAACAGGATTTGGGAGTGCACATACATGGTGAAATCCTGGCCCTAATATACAAACAACTTCCAGGAAGAGAAATCAAAGGTTGTTTTAATAAGTGAAGATATTTCTCCCTCTTAAAAATTTATCTGTATGAAACCACAGCATGGATTAATTTCTATAGAGACCAAAATGTTCATGGAATTGGAGTGCAGTTTTGAGTGTTGCTATAGCTTACAAGGAAATGTGTTGTTATCACTGCGTGGTGGAAAGAAAATTCCACAAATTCAGAATTCAGGCTCCAGAGTTGCTTAATACCCTGGGGCTTCCATTTTACCTGAGGAACAGCTGCAGAGAGTGAGACACCAGAAGGAAAGGGTAACCCAGATTCTTGTTAATAGATCCCTTGGGGTGGATTAGAATGAAATAGCACTGAATGATTAGTGTTGGTATGTGTGTGTGTGCATATATATATAGATAGATTTATTTTAGAACAATTTAGTTGCAATGAAGAGGAGTTACGTAGCCAATTTGGGTATTATTATCTATAATAATATCCATACTATATATCCATATAATATCTCTCTCTCTATAGAAATATCAGTTAAAAAATATATAAGGGAAAAAAGAGAAAAGATGAAAGTAGAAAGACCTCACCATGTGTGGATCCAATGACAAGGCTTGCTTGTTGCAATTTCAGTGTCCATTGGTTGAAGTGACAGTCACAATCTTGATCCAATAGAGGTGGGGGGAAAAGTCCCCAAACAAAAAGTCCGATGAGTTAAAATAGCTCAGGCTGGGTAGGAATGCCCAGGTACCTCCCCTAGAGGGGGGAGCTTTTAGTCCCTTGGTGGAAGGGCTCAGAATCAAGTCTGGGGGCGCTTCAGGGGGTCTTTGATAGTTTAGGACCTTTCTCAGCTGCCTCTCCCATCAGTGCAGTTGAGCCCAGTATGGCCCATCAGGAGGGATGAAAGGCCTCAGGTGTGACTGTAACCCTCACTGAGGGTGAGCGTGGGAGTTTTACAGTGGAGCCAGTTGTGTAAGAGGATAATTGCCATGATAAAAGCACCATCCTGCCTCCACTGGCTCTGCTTCTTATCATCTTCCTCCCTTATCTGGCTCAAAACCTGGCTTGTAGCCTCCAGGGATGGTTGCACACCCCCTCTGTCTTATGCAGTTCAGGGGTTTCACCACATGAGAATCAGAAAGTGAAAATAACGTTTTTTGGTCTCCGAAACTGAAAGAAGGTGAAAGAGTGAGAATAACCACAGGGAACCTGGCAGCTGTGAGTGTTTGTAGCGGGGTGGTGCTTCATTGGTGGCAAGGAGGTGACCACTCTGTCACTTCAGTGTAACCTGCTCTGCATGCACAGGGACCGTGGCACTTGGCCTGGTGGAGTTAATGTAACCAAAGATATCCAAATCCCACACCAAATTTTTCAGCTGAATAGTATGATATTAAAAAAGCTGTCGATCCTTCTGAGGAAAGAATAGATTGAACATATCTATCTACAAAATTCAAGGCCTGCCATAAGCCAGTATTCAGAGTGTTGCATAGAAGGGCTTGAGGAAAATAGTTTAAAATGAGTAATGTACATCAGCTGTCCTTGGGGGGATTTGGTAACGTAGTGAATCTTTTATATCTTTAACTTTTCCTTGCACTTTTCTCTATATAATTGATCGTTTTCATATGGCTCTGGACAAAGGTTCTATTTTTCACACTGGAAATGTTCCGTGAGGCAGAGCTGCACAGCAGAAGTGCTTTAGGATCACTTCTAGGACACAGGGGAATGACAGAAGGAGCAGCTGTTGCCTCTTCTGGGAACCTCTAATCTTTGGTCTGATTGGGTCAGTGTTTTACCCATCTCTTGAACCTCACACTCATTGGAACACCTGGCAAAGACAAACATGTGGATGCCTCATCCCTGGAAGTGTTCAAGGCCAGGTTGGATGGGACTTTGAGCAACCTGGTCTAGTGGAAGGTGTCCTTGGTTTGTGTCATAACAGCAGGGGTTGGAACTGGATGATCCCTAAGTTCCCTTCCAATCCAAACCATTCCATGATCCTTTCTGTGATTCCATGAACATACTTGGCATGTGAGACGTGCATGTATCACCATCCTGGTTGATGCAAAGAGTGTGCTGGCCTCAAGGTGTCTGCACTCCCTCTCTGTCCTCACTCGCATCAGCAGAGCACCTCCCAAAACCAGAGGTGGCACACAGGTCAATGAGAGTGGAATGTCCAGCATGCAGACACCTCCAGATCCTGTCTGTGGCCGTGGAATCTTTGCTGCCCTTGGAGGAGAACAGTGCAGAAGAGCACAAATGTCCTCGATCCACTTGTCCAAGCAACATTTCTCTTGCATTTAGTTTTCTCATGAGCTTTTGGCTTCTGTTGCTGTGATTTACTTTGCCCTGAAGACCAGCAGCTCTCCATCTAGTTAGCATCTCTTTGACTATTCATTTCCTTTTTCCATGGGGACTGAAGACTCAGGAGAATGCTTTGGTGGTACCTCATTTTTCCTCAATAGAGTTGCAGCGTCATTTAGGTTGGAAAAGATGTCCAAGATCATCGAGTCACCCTTTAACCAATCACCACCTTGTCAACCAGACCATGGCAGTGAGTGCCATGTCCAGTCATTAAAGTAGAAACAATACTGCCCTCTGGTTCAAAATCTCCTTTTTCCAGTATTGAAGACATAAGAGCTGTTTCTATTTCCCTGCATTTGCTCAGCCACTTCACAGCTTTCCCTGCTTTGACCATGAGGTTGGACTGCTGCCTTTAGCATCTGATAGAAGGAAAACTGAGGGAGAAATCAGGAGAACATCCACAGGGAGAAGCCAGATCTGGACTTTAATCAATTTCCTTAAAAAAGTGCTGCAAGTCCTGGCTTTTTTTCTACCATGATATGGAAAACTTACCAAAAGTACTTCATGTAGGAATGCCTGAGCTCCCAACCGGAAGAAGACTAGAGGGTCCAATAGAATGTTTTACAAGTTGAAGAAATGGAGGTTTGTTTTATGAAACAAACCACAGGGGAGTTGGATCACTGGGCAGCGGAGCTCACTGAACGTCTCTCATCCAGAGAGTGTACAGCTCAGGGCAACATGTAGGCACTGCCTCCACTAACTTGAAAGGCAGAGAAGATCCAGCTGTGAAGCATTAGAGCACAAATTTTTATATAAAACATTGAAATGCAAAACCATGAGCTTGTACACCTCAGGAGTAGGTTGAGAGGTTCACTGCTTCTTATGCTTCTATCTGGTTATAACAACCAATGCCTTGTTACAGTATTCCTGGACTTTTGGAAGGGGAGGAAAATGGCTCCAGTTTAGTTGTCAATGAACAAGCAGTGTGAATAGACTGCTCCTCTGCCAGCAGTGTCCCACCTGCACAGGCCATGATCAGCTCTCTCCAAGCTCAGTGTCCCTCTGCATTTGCCTTCCAGGGAAGCAAGAGCCTTTCACTGAAATCCTCCCATGATGCAGCGGTTGATGCTTCTGCAGGTGTTGGCGAGCTGCCTCTGGCTGGGACACACCGAGGTGGTGAAGTCCTTTGAAACTTGTCCTCAGTTTTTCTACAGTAACACTACCCCAAATGATGCCCTGGAGCCACCGAACGCAACCAGGATCTGCCAGCGCTACAACAACTCGTATCACTTTGCCACCCTGTATGACAGAGACAAGAGAATTCCCGTGTACTCTGCTTACATCTACCAGCCTGAAAATGGCAGCAGATATCAATCATGGTTTGTTGAGCCTCAGGTGAGTGTCTCTCTTATTGACCCTCAGGTGAATGTCTCTCTTAATAGCCCATCAACATCCAGTCATTCAAAGTTGAACTGGAACATTTAAATAATCACTTCTACTTCCTCCCACCTCCCTACGCACATGCAAATGAACACATACTGGATGGGAATTTTCTCATTTAACTGCAAACACCTGCACCACAT
>VYZT01048438.1:0-20291 GCA_013400735.1 Pomatostomus ruficeps
TTCATGGAGAAGATTTGATCTTCTTTCACCGTCAGGGTCTGTCAGAGGGCAGGAAGGTACATGCATGTCAGCTAAGAGCCAGAGTGGGAATGAATTGCTGCTTGTAAATCTTGCATTTTACCCACCTCTCCCCCTTCAGTCTTGACAGTGACTTTGCCAGATTCCCTGCTCTGGATTGTGCTCTTCACATAGGACTCCTTTGCATGTACCACAAAGACAGAGGTCTTGGCATCGAAAGGTTTGTTCTGGGCCTCAATTCTCTCCTTCTCTGACTTTCGGAGGTAAGGAGCTGCCTCCCCAAAGATGGCCATCTCGGAATCCGAAGACATGGCTGCGGTTTACTGCGTGCAGCAAGGCACGGCGCTGAAGTGGAGATGCAGTGCTGAGTGAAGGGAGAAATTTCTTTTTAGCAGTGACCTTGGGCTTTGTAGTGTTCTGCTCTACCTATTATTATGGACTTCCTTTCTGCTCTACCTGCTTTTTACCCTTGATGTCTTTTAATTTACTTTAATCCTAAAGAAAATAGGTGTATTTTATTGAGTTAAATTTTTTCTCTTATCCCAGTTTACATTCAGTTCAGTTCATTAGATCTTATACTGTTTTAGTAGGCTGTACAAAAAACTGTATTGTTTGGCAGATTCAGAGCTAATCAAAGATGCAGCAGAAATACCAAGCAGAAGCAGAAGAGATATGAAGAGAAGTCATCAAAATTATGAAAGCCACTTATATTCTTTCTCCCTTTCCCATTTCAGCCCATGTAATTTGTGCTGACTATAGAGATGGAGTATCATCAGAAAGAAGAGGTGGAGTAAACAGAAGCAGAGGTCTGAGTTGTCTATGCAAACCTTTTCCCTCTGTAGAGAAATCAGAGTTTGTTGTCTCCAATTGTTGTGCCTCTTCCAGTTCAAGCCCACCTTTTAATATTCATTTGTGTTGAAAGAGGAAAACTTCCCAATAAAAACATTTGGAGGGATTTGATGAATTCTTAACTGTACATGTGCTGTTCATTCACCTTTTCTTTCCTGGGTTTCTGTTTACAGACAATCTCCTTTTAAGAGTTCTGTGTCTAAGAGGTCAATTATTTCCCAGCAGGTACCAAACAAATGCGTCCAACACAATTATGAAAGGAAATTTGCTCTTTTAGACAGCACAGCTCAGGTAGAATTGCACTGCTTTAGTGTGCACAGATGTAAAGGGGTATGGGAAGTGGCCTTAGAAATGCATTAAAAAAGCAAACCTGGAGTCTGTGCCTGTGGAGTAAGTAAATCAGTCTTACCTCTTGTGTCACCAGTTGGCTCTCAGCCTGGAAGCTGGTCAATACTGAAAAAGAGAAATGACAACTTCTTTGTTATCTTTGCACAGACTCCCAAGAGCAAGTCACAGGGCAAAAATATGCTATTGAACAGGGAAGGAACATGTCTATTGAGACAGACAGTGCTTTGAGGAAAGCAATTCCACAGGCAGCAGGAATGCTGTGGGATACTGCCAGCACCCAGCTGTCCATATTCTTACCTTTAATCCTTTCACAGAGGCAGAACAGGCTTGTCCTACCAGCACTTTTATAGGTTCTGGTTTGCACATTCAATTCCCGCCTCCTCTTTCTTAGGTCAAAAAATTTTTGGCAAAGCATTGTTTGGCAAACTTGCCTGCGTGCATGATTCCCATTCGTGCTTGTGGATATATTTAGAAATATTTGAAGTCTTCCTAGCTATGTGAATAAATCACCTATAAATATTACGACTAGGAATCTAGGAAGGAGGAAGTGCTGTCCAGCAAATAGAGCACGACACTGGATCTTGGAATTGTTGGCTTCTCTTCTCCTGTTAATTGCTGTTTGACATATAAGATTTGTGTGTCTCAGGTCTCAGCAGTAGCGAGAAGGATTAATATTACAAGAGCTTTGGAGGGAACCTATTCTAAAATATTCCGGGAATAAAGAATAGGAACAATCTAGTGTAGTCTAATTCCAGACTGGATGACTGCGTCATGCTTGTATTACTGCACCTATTTACAACTCTGTAGCTTTTTGCTGGGTACTTTCAAAAGATCAGATAAGACAGATTATTCCCCTTGATTCATACATGTAATTGCATCTTTTACCTCCTCCTGAAGTACTGCTGGTCCGCTGTGATCTGAAATTCAATTTTAAAGGTATTATTTTGCCATTCTCCCTATCTGGCTGTGCTGGTTTGCTCAGATGTATGTCCAGCAGATATTTCAGTGAGGTCACCCCAGCAGGAATTCCTAAGGATGCATTTTGCATCCTTCATCTTTAAGGTTTATTGGCAGTTTTAACTTGCCAACCTTCTGCTATTTTAGAAACCTTGGACAGTGGCTGGAATTACCAAATGCAGGAATGGGATTTAGATCCCAAGCTGTCCTCCTCCAGCCTTCTCAAGCACAAACACAAACGCCACTGAAATATAAAGAAATCCTGGGAGGCTTTTCATTTCCTTTGCAAAAAATTAGGTAGAAGCTGCTGTTCAAAGTTCTTCCATGGAGCTGGGGTGAGGTGTGATTCTCCACCATTTTCTGAAGACTCCCATTTTCCCTCAAACATCAGGAAGTTGAAGCACTGTAAGAAGGGTCAGAGAGCATGACCAATCTTCTCATCTCACTGCTTTCAAGAACATTTATGTGCTTATAACACTGCAGATGTGACTGAAAGATCTGAGATCAAGTATTCTTTTAAAAGACTGCCAATGTCTTTCTGAAAAAATAAATTTAGAGATCTTATCATTTCTGTTTGAAAAATAATATTCTGTATTTGTAGAATTGTCACTGAAGAAAACATCATCCTCGGGCATACAAAGCAGGGTAGAGGGAGAGAAAGAAAGGAGAGATTTTCCCCCTTCCATTCTAATTCATTGCATAATACCCTAACGGAGATAGGCTTGACTGTTCTTTATGTGTCGCATGAAATTAACTCCAAGATGAATCTGCAGGTTTTTGATAAACTTGTCTCTTGCTGTTGACATAATGACTTCTGAGTTTTGTGGGAACTTAAAGCTTCCCTGCTGAAAGCCACATAGCCATAAGAAACCTCCCACCCAATATCCACTTTTACAGTTATTACTGTGTTTAAGAGTCTGGCTGCAGCTACAAAAATGATTCTTTATCATTCAGTTTCCCTCCTGGGTTCTCTGCGCATGTTAATTAAAGATGATGACATGGATTCCAGCACACTGGTTCAAAGATCACCCTTGCAATATATCATCCTCTCTGTCAGTTTGATATCTTGCATTTTGTTTCACCTCCTAGAGTCATGGGAATCGTCTGGGAAGGCAACAAATTCACTGAGGAATGACAGATGACTTGTTTTTCTGTTTCTTCCCAACCTAGAAGCCTAACAAGAAAGGACCACTTTTTACAGTGCCTGGTTTTTCATCTCTCTGGTTCAGGACATAGCACCTCATATATATTTTTTCCTCCTGTGAGTACAACATCAGATCTGAAAGCCATTCTAGGGCTCCAAGTTCTCAGAGATTGCCTTGTCTCTTCATGTTCTGGGAATTTTCTGACTATTTTTCCATCTTTGTGACATCTCATGATCCCATTAAACTTCAGACTTCTTACAGAATTTTTTAAAGTAGGGTGGGATAGTGTCAATTTGTGCTTAAGCCACCTTCTTCTGTTTTCAAATTTTGGAAAGGATTGCGTAAAAGGTTTTCACTTGTAGATGGAAAAAGGATTTATAAATACAGAGGAGTGAGGGTTCTACCTCTCCTGTGGTTGTAGAGGTGGACTTCACACTACTGGATGAGTTATTGACCTCAATCTTCAACTCATCTTTCTCCTTTGCCAGCTCTGCTTGATGCTTTGCAGGTTTTTACTCACCAAATTCATCTGTCTACAGTAGAAAAAGAACAATAACTTCATAAGACCACAGAAGAGTTGGTGATATGGGATTGCTATGGGTCCCTAGTCCTGTTTTCAAGTAATGAAATCATTTCACATCCGTCAAATATTTGTTGCCATGGTACACTCTCCACTTACTGGGAAACAACATGAAGTTTGAAGCTTCCAAGCTGCTCCTTGTGTTTTATCATGTAACGCTACCAAGAGTTTATCTTCCTCACTTTTTTGATGGCCTGTCAAGAAGTTACGGACTGTAACCACTCCCAAGGCTCTTTGCCACACTAAAATCCTGGCAGGCCATGGGTGCTGACCAATTGTGTGCCCTACCACTGCACTCTCAAGTTTCCACACATCATTCTTGAATAGAGGGAAAACAGCAACTTCCTTCAGGCTGATGGTGACACTCTTCCTCGTGTAGCCTAATCCATGCTTTGTGTCCTTCATGTTAAGAGTGCACTGCTGGCTTGGCTTCACTTTTGGTTTTTTGACTTACCGAGAAGACACTCATGGAATCAAGGAATCACCATTGTCCAAGGTGCTGATGAAAATGCTTGAACGGTGTGGGGCAGAGTGTAGAACTGCTGCACTTGGTATCGACAGCTAACTGAACACCAAGCCATTCACCACTATCCCCTGAACTCCATTTTTAACAATCCTGATAGTCCATCTATCCAATAAAGTCTTCTGAAAAAGATTTCTGGAGGATGCAACGTCAAAATCTTGACTGAACTTCTCTCTTTTTTTCTCTTAAAGAAAACATCTAAGGATTATGGAATTAGAGACTGGAACAATGGATGTTGTAGGTTGGATGGGGCCTTCAGTACCTTGTGGAGACGTGACCATCCATCCTCTGTACTGAGGTATTTTGCTAGGGACACTTGGGATCTATCTTTGCCGTGCCTTTTTTTGGATCTCCTGGCTCACTGGCTGCTTCCAGAGCTGGATGTGCTGGGGTGGTGGTGGGGATGGACAGCAGTGTCTCTGCCTGCCACAGAGCTTTCCTCTAGCCGTGTGGAGAAGGCATATGTGTCACCTTCTTTCTAGCTCCTTAACCTATATTTCTCTTCCCAGAAATATTAGCTCCTTGAATCAGTTATTAGCATTTATTTTGGCCCAGCTTTGATGGAAACTCAGGAAATTCAGGTGTATGTTCTCACCCTTACAATTCTCTTACATCCACCCCTATAATTTACATTTCCCTATGTCTGTCTTATAGACATGCAAACATAAACCTCAAAAGAAGATTCTGCCCAACATTTCTCAGCTTTCAGCACTCTGCAGCTGTCTGTATGTCTCTATATACTCTGTCAGACACTTGTGAAGCCAGCTGCTGACATTTTAGGAGAGAGGATGGCAGGACTTCATGCCAAATTATTCTGTATTATTTCAATCTTTAATTTAAGAACTCTATGATCTTTTATTTTTGCCAAGGTGATTCCTGACTCTCTGCTAGCTGGAGGTAGGCAGGGAAAGCAGTATACCTTGGGCATAAGAATTGTCATAAAATACTTTTAATTTCGCTTTCTTTCTCAGCTGCAGCAGCTGCAGGAATAGATAAGAGCAGCAATGTCCCTGTCACCATGACTTGACTGTTGGAAAAAGATGAGCTTGGAGTTCTAAGAGTCTTTATTAACACACCAGCTCAAGGCACCACCCAGAAACCTAAAAAAGTTTCATCAGCTGATCTGAACAACCCCCCACCCCTCTCTTTTCTGTTGCTGGCAAATCAACAAACACATGAGTTAAATTACAGAGGGTATGTTTGGGAAGATGGTAGGAAAACAGAGTAGAATCACAGAATCAATGAGGTTGGAAAAGACCTCCAAGATCGACCTGTGCCTGATTCCCACCTTGTCCCCAGCCCAGAGCACTGAGTGCCACCTCCAGTCATTCCTTGGAAACCTCCAGGGATGTAGACTCCAAATCTCCCTGGGCAGCCCCTTCCAGTTCTTAACCAGTGGAGAAGTGTAGGAAAGAACATAATTAGGCACTAATGTCCTCTTTCTCTTGAGACTCTGTGGCTCTTACCTGACTCTGCATTTCCTGGAGTAAGAGTTTAGGATGTGAATGACCCCTGGAGTGAGCCATTTGCAGGTCTATATTCTTTGCTCACTGGCCCTTGAACCAGCATCCCGCCAGTTAAATGCACCTGGCCATGAACAGTGCTCTCATCTCCTTCAAAGTTACCCTTTAATAGTTCTACAGCTTCTTCTGATACCCCTCTTCAGCATGATCGCAGGTAGTCCTTGATAAAAAAATGTCCCAAACACTTTTATGTCCCTTCTTTGGCCAGGCTTCCTTCACCCAAGGTTGTGACACCGCAGAAGCCAAAATGACTGTTGACTGAGGATGTTTTTTCCCCATATTCTCACAGCAGGTGGCAGAGAATTCACAGCAAATCTGAAAGACACTGAATGGGTGATGCAGCCTGCTGAGACGTAAAAAGGATAGGGAAGATTTACTTTAAATCTTTGTGCTTCTGATCTATCTTTGTGCTTCTGATCTATCTGTTTCAGGNGCTGCAAAGATGTGTGGATTTGTTGATTTTCATAGTCCTCAGTTACAATTACTTTTCAGTGAAATTTTCACCTTAGATCTGTGCCAGGGATTTGATTTGGGGTCATGGGTTGAAAAACGACTCTTACTAGAGACCATTTGTCTTTGTGCCTTGTGTAAGACAGATGTATTCAAGGAGTTGGTGATACCTACTTGGTTGCTCCTTGCACTGTGGACTTTAGAATTCCGTATGTTATTAACATAAGCTTTAACTTAAAATAAAAAATAAAAAAAAAGAAAGGTAAATTGTGTCTGTATCAAAGGGAAAGTCTCTCAATCCTGCCCAGGACACCCCTGCACATGGAGGAGTCAGTGATCTGCATCACAGTTAACCTGAGTGCGCCCAGGCCCACGTGGAGCTGTGCTGCCCATCCAGCACCCCCTTAGGGCTGTGCTGTGCCTCAGCAATCCCTTACCTGCAGGGCACACTCAGCCAGATCATCCCTGCAGGCCTCTCCCTCTCTGTAGTGGTTATGCACCACCGGTGTGTCCTGCCTGTATCTAAAAGTGCAAAAACCAGCTCTGATGTGGACATCCTTTATGAACAGAATTGTGTTTTTAAAGAGAATTGCAGTAGCATGAATGCCTTGAAAACCGGAAACCTCTCCACAAACTGGATCTGTGTGGTGCATCACAGGAAAACCCATCCTGGGCCCAGCTGGAGCTGGGGTTCCCAGCATCTGAAGAGATTTACTCAGAATCTGGTTATTCTGTGCCACCTCACATCATTGCCGGGAGCAGGGGAGGGGAGTCTCTTCTGAGGAGAAGGGGACCCTTCCAGTAGAGCACAGGTGGCTGAGGGAGCCATCTGGTATTGTCAGGGGTTGTTTTCTGTGTGAATCATCTTTTCTTGTACCCTCCATCATTAGCATCATTGCTGTTAGTGTTCATTTTCTTATCTTATCGCTATTTCCAGTAAATTGTGCTTATCTCAGTCTCTGATCTTTGCCTTTCATGCCCCCAGTTTGCCTCTCCAGTGTGCTGCAGGGGAGGGAGAGGGGGGAACGGCTTAGAGGGAGTACTAAACTGGAGAATACCATTCCTTAACCACAACACTGTCATATTCAACTGCCTGTTTCATTAAGCCAGTTTTCTTGGACCTTTCTTACTGAGATCCAGGAAAAAACCTGCATTGTCTATCTCCTCCTCCCTGCCCACCCCCATCCGCCTGCAAATCTGCAACTTGTTCACACCTTCTCACTTCAGGCCAAGATTCATCTTGAGTTACTGTGAAAATCCTTCTTTGAGGGCTAATTGGAAAGAGCATGTTCTTTCTCAAAGGCAAAAATAACCATCTAACTAGGTGTGCTAGGACAACTGGAGAATTTACTGATCTGCCTTCCCAACTTCTCCTACAAGCAAGGTTGTATATTAGGAAGTGGGAGCAGGATGAAATTATTTAGATTTGCCAATCTGAGTGCAGTTTAAAACGGGGCTGTGACCTTTCTCAGATGCTTTATGGTCTGTTGAAGATAAACTCAGATAAAATGAATGATGTGACCAGCATTTGTCATGGTATTCTTTGGAATACAGCACTTTGGAATTCTTGGCTTTCATGAAGTTCTTATTAGTTATTTCTCCATTCTTCCCTGCTGACATAAATTCCCAGAGGGATTGGCCTCCCATACAGATTCTCATGCCAGAGCCTAACTCCTTTCTACCTGCTGTGAGAAGCAGCATACTCTCACCTACCTCCCACAGCAAATCCATAGCTGAGCACCTCCTAGGAAATCATGACAGGGACCAGGTTTGGTCCTTTTGGATATTCCACATGTGAAGGGTTTTTCATGTTTAATGCCAAATTTCCTTATTTGAAGATGCTTGACGTTGCACGTGGTTTTGATTCAGTGACCCAGCAGGGTGATGGAGTCACAACGCAAACGCAGCAGAAAGGCTGCAATATTGAGCAGGATCACAAATCCTGTGTGATTCCTATCACCCAGCTCCACGTACTCACCATCACTGAGCGGCCCCAGGCACGGGGAAAGAATGCCCTTCCCATGCTGCTGACAGAGCTGTCTTCCCTCTCCATAATGGCCATGGCATAAATGGGTTAAGAGCCTGGCTGGGCAGCTGCACTCATGGGCTGGTGAGTGTGGCCATGGTGGGGATGCTGTGAGATTCTCTGTTTCCTCTGCCCTTTCCTGAAATGCTGCTTTGCTTCAGGCCTTCGGGCTTGCACATGTGTGTATTTTCCCAAAGCTTGCTGAGTCTTTCATGAGGAAGCAACTTTGGAGTTAGAACAACTCCAAGTCCCACAGTTTGTAATTGGATTTGAACCAGGTTCCGATAGTGGTAAGTAGTGAGCAGCCTACTCAGCTCTTTCCTCCCAAGCTTTCTGAAAGAGGGGTTAGTTAGATGGTGTATTATGAGCTGTAAGTCAGATTTTTCATTATTCCCTACTCACAACAATACATTTCCTGCAGTTCTATTGCAGACACATCAGGATCTTATGGGAATGCACTGCTTTGGAACCTAAAGGAGCAGCAGACTTCCCTCCTTGGGAGCATCCTATTCGAATAGGTGCTGCTATAAGGCTCCCAAAGAGTGTAGATCCTTGATACAAGCCCAGGCTTTGTCTATATTAAACTGAAAATAAGCTCTTCTTTGACCCAGAGAACAACAAGGTTAGTTTTGTTTTCTTTCTGGCATTAAAGGACAAACAGATATTCAGTAACTCCTGCCTTATTATGCTGGAGATCCTTGTGTGGGCAGCCCTTCCCAGTGATAGTTTCTGACTCAGTTTTGCTGGTGTTGTCTGAGCTGTAAGTGGCAGAAGGCTCCTGGCAAGAAGAGGAACATGTAAGAGTTGTGTCCAGTGGGTTTTTTTAGTGTGATACACAGAGACATGAAAACTTCAGGAGATGGGAACAAATCTCAGTACAGATTGCCTTGGAAGATGATGATATCACCTCTGCAGACATGGTAGAAGGACGATGGACCAGTGCCCACTTTGCTGAGAATTCAGAGCAGAATTATGTCAGCAGAATGACTCTAATCTTATCAGGAGTTTGAACGAGTTCTGGTGCAGCTGAGGAAATGTTAAGGCTGCTGTAGAAGAAGGAACCCAGGATCTGTGATAAACTTCAGCAGCTTTGCTGAAAGCCCTGCTGGTGTGTCCCACTGCCCACAGCAGCCCACGAGTGGGATCTGTGAGCAGGCCCAGCTATGCTGTGGTCATACATTGGTGTCTGAACCCTGTGGCCATCTGAGACTGTGGCTCAAGCCCCATGGGATGGATGCAGGGAGTGTTTCCCTTTCCAGCTGTGTGCTGTGCCCAGGGACACGAGCAGTGGCTGTGCTTGGCACTGCCCGTGCCCAGCTCTGCCTGTGCCAGCACAGGGCTGTCCTGGCTCCAGAGCAGCCGCCCTGGGCTCCAGGCCCTCCGTGGCTCTTGGCAAGGGGACGTCCCTGCCTTGCTGCTGCCTGTTGGCTCCTTGTGACAGACCTGCCAGGGCCCAAAGGGCAGCCCAGAGCAGGGTCCTGGCAGTGACTCAGCCTTGATGGTGTCTGAGACTGGAAAGCTCAGGAATGATGAGACAGGCAGATGTGCTGAGGCTTTCCCTGGACATTACCCCATTCTTCAGGTGCCCCTGGATCAGGCACATCCCAGTCTTGATGACTTTGTTGTATGTGGGATCAGGAGTCTCACCTGGTTCTGCTCCCACGCATTTGTGTGGCAGATTTTTTAATTAATGAAAACCTTCATCAGCCACTTGGTTTTGGTGCTGACCTGAGTAGATAACAATGGCTGGTTGGAAGTATCCTATGCCTCTGTTTGGCCACCAGCCAACTTCACCTGATGCCCCTACTTCTGGTACAGGGAAGTTGAGCAATCCCTCCACTCCCTCTCATTGTCCAATCTAGATTTCACAGACCTTTTCTTACATCTGCTGGCTGCCTCCTCTCCAGCTTGAAGAGCCCAAGGCTGACAGAGCAGTTTCAAGAGCTGACATTTCAGATGCCTGTGTCAGATGACACTGAATGCTGTTTTCAGTGGGAGGGATGGTACAGGGTGCTTGAAAATATCCCTGATTCTGATTCATGTTTGTGTTGAAGTGTTGAAAATGTTGTCTGTCTCTGCAGGGCACATAAAGTCTACGAGGTTCTCAAAATGAACTCGCCTATGCTGGGGAAACCCACTGGAGCCTGATTTGGTACGAAAATCTCCAGGCTTAGCAATTCCAATACAAACACATCTCTGATGGCCCCAGCTGATGGGCCTATTTTTAAGACTATTGATATCAGTGCTCTCAGGGCTCAGGTTTCAGAAGAAAGAATCTAATTTTTCGCTGACATCGTAAAATTTGAGGGGGAGGTCAGAGGTCTCTGAAGCATTTGACTCCACCAGCTGCAAAGGCAATATGATCTCAGCCAAATATAAGAACTCAGGGGTTTATACATTTGTTTTAGATGTTAGAATTTAATTTAAAGTGATAGTTCTTCTCACAACCATACCCACATATGCCTGTCCCACACCATTTTTGGTATTCTGATGTTTCTGATCTGTATTTGCCTTGCTGTTGCTGTGCAGAGTCTGAAGCCCTTCAGGGTCTGAATCTCTGTGTGACTCTGTAGATGGACTAATTTTTCCTCAGAGAACCATGGACACTGTGGACTGTGGCCATATTCACTCCCTTTTTTCCTGTTTCATCTTCCCAATTCTCACATAAGTATTTGAAACAGCATTTCTGGCTCTCTCTGATAAGAAAAGAGGTTCCTGTGTGTCACAGAATAAATGTTTTCCTCTTCTTAGGTGATGAAATTGCTCCAGAGAGAGGGATTTCTCCACTTCTGCTTTTACATTGAGAGGTGAAGTTATTTCCTCCTTTGGCAGTAGAAGTGTGGCTGTGTAACTGCAGAAAGAGTCCTTGTATCCTGTTGGATTAACTCCTACCTGTGTAATACAACAGGAGGGAGAAATCCTTTATGGCATCAGATTTCCACAGGGAACCAGGATCATCGTGTGTTTGGTTCATGAGAAGTGTTTGCAGCATCATCTCTGTTGTCTGAGTCTTCAATGTCAGGAGTCTCCAGTGGCACGAAATCAGAAAAAAAAAAAAATGGAGGGAAGCTGTAGACTGCATATCTGAATGTCATGGAAGATTTCACTTAGCAACCCATTTCATGCTCAAATGAGTTCTATCCTCCTTCTGTTCAGCCAGGAATGATGCATCAGTGCCAGAGAAAACAGCATGTGCTCCCTGGTCACAGAAGTATTGCAGAAAAGGGAGTTGTGCTATTGGGAACTTGACAATGTTCCATAGAGCCTGGACAATTCTGGGCTGTGGTTGTCAGTGGCTTGCATTCAGCTCCAGGGAAGGTGCTGGGCATCACACAGCCGGCTCTGGCCAAAGCAGCAGCTCCCTCATGTCCTCACCTGAGATGTCCATGCAGCAATCCTGCAGTGGCAGAGGGCAGTTCCCATGCCCAGGAAAACATCCACTTATGCAATGGCTGCTCGGATTGTTTGGGAACAGACTGTGGCATGTGGCATGGCATCCCTTAATCTGCATGACAAGGACGTTTGGCTTCTGCATCACGCAAAGCATTCAGGATGCTTTGAGCACAGGCCAGCCAAAAGCATTCAGGATGCTTTGAGCACAGGCCAGCCATGCAGTGCTAGCAGGGAGGCATGTACAGGGCAAGGAGTTCAGAGAAAGGACATGGCACAGGCTGGGTGCTGATAGTAGCACTGCTTAGTCATCTCAGAAAGGAAAAGGGAAATTAATATTTTGACCATAAGAATCAGAGAAGAAAATGCTGGAAATATGTTCCTTGAATTGTGATGGTCAAATCTCAGATGATGAGGGAACCATTTTTAGGCTGTATAACTGTGCAGGAGGATGTGTTTGTGTGAGAGTTTGTGTCTCTGTGGAAATGAATGGGGTTCTCACACACCTGCATTTTCCATTGCCTTGAAACAAAGGCTCCACCATCTCTTCTGCCAGGAAATGTCCCAAATAAACAAGCCTGGTTTGCCTGTGGCAAAAGGCTTTTACTGATAGTCCTCTGAGGACATACTGGGCTGGACACTTCGATCACAAACTCACCATTCTGGCTGGTTTCTCTCCCTTTTATTTTGATCTATTTGCTTTCCATCAAGCTTCCTCCCTGTCAGCACTGAGCTAATAACACCTGTGGCTAATAGAGAAAAGAAATAGGGAGGTTGGTGCCTTCCCTGCCAGGTCAGCCAGAGGAACTTGCTAAATATGTTTGTCATTCACTTGTTGTCTCAGACAGTGCCAGAATATTTTGAGCAGCAAAGGCCCCTGCAGCCCTGCGGGCTGAAGGGCATCAGCTGGCAGATTGGCTGCCCGGTGGGAAGCTCTCCTTTCCCTGCCTCCCAGTGCTCAGGGCCTCACTGTTTTCCGCCTCAACTGCAGCTTCCACGCAGGATTTGTTCCCGAGGTTTTCTTGTCAGGTAACAAGGCTGAGTCTGGCACTGCGACAGAGACAAGACTGCCGCAGATCCAGCTCCAGGTCCAGCCAAGTAGCGAGGCTGAGCAAGAACTCCCAGAAGACAGAGGCGCATGGAGAGCACACATGCAGCACACATGTGTACATGCACACAGCTGGCCATGCGTGAACACACAGAGCACTCGGGCACGAGTGACCTCACCTCATTCCCCTCGGGCAGTTCAGGATGAGCTCCCAGCAGAGTCAGTGCAGATGCTCATAAGTACCAAGGGACCCTGCTGGTACCTGGGCATGGCCACTCCATGCTCCCAACACCTGTCCCTGGCTCCCGCTCTCCTCAGGCCACACGTGAGGTGTGTTCCTCATGTACAAAGGCAGCTCTGAGACGTGTTCGGTATCTGAAGGAGTCACAGGACCTCCCCACTTCTTCAGATAACCTGTGTTTGATGATCTACTGCCATTGTACAAAGCAAGGTTTTCCTGCATTGTTTATGGGTATGATTTATATCATTTTTAGGGTGTGGTTCAATGTTTTCTTTCACTGTTCTGTTAACAACAATTGTGTTTTTTTAAATTCCATAGAAAATTTTTGCTGTGGCTGCACTGTACCCAGTCCTGGTGTCAGAAAGTCATTTGGCCCAGCATGTCTATGCTGCTATTCAGTCCAGAGACTCTACTACCATTAATTCCTGTTACATTTAATTTAATTTCATACAGAGTCTTATTCATTATTCTTGTTTTATTTATATGTTTTGGTTTTGAAATTCTTTCTTAAGGTGCAGTTATTTTTTATTTCTTACTGTACTTCCCAGTTTGGGACTCTGTCTTTTTTTATTTCAATTTCTTTCTCTCTGGGCTACTTACATCTACATCCTTTCTGAGGTTGTTCTGCTGGGAACCCATTGCTGCCAATCATTCCCATGGGCTAATCAGGACAGAATCCCTGATAATGTTAGCAACGTTGATTTGAAGATATTTTAAGCTGGTCCATACCCAACATTTTGATTATTTCTGATAATGTCTGCGAGGGGGTTTGGTAACAATATTGGTTAAGCAGATTCTTATCTCAAACTTCTTCCCTCCTGTGTAGATAAAGACAGCTATTTCTGATACTGTACCTGAATCGAATAAAGGAACAGAAAAATTAAAAATAACTATGCCAAAGAGAGGGTCTCTCATAGTCTCTCATGTCTCTTCCACTTTGAACTTCCTTCACAAATGAGCTTCCTACATTGAATCCTATTGTCCCAGGAAAGATCTCAGGCCTGGGATGAAAGGAACAGTGTTGTGGACAGAACTTTCTCATCTAAATAGAGAAATGAGCCACCATCAGTGGAAAATTCTGTTTTCCTTGGTAACCTTTTAGATATCTTTTTAGATGTAATTGAGCACAGCTCTGCACTGGGGTGGTTCTGGCCTCAACCAGAGAGCTGCCAGCAAGCTCACGGTGCTGCCACTGAATTTCTCTGCTCCAGCCTGAGCACTGAAGAACCAGCATTGATGGGGACACCTTCTTGTGCACATTTGGGTTTTATTCTGCAAAAGCTGTGTTGGTACCTGCAGCATGTTTTCTCCCTTATTTAGCAGTGTTTATTGATACATAAATCACAAGTGCTGGGATATGTTCTCAGAGTCACTCCTGAGTCTCTCGTAAAGCTTGGTATTTTATTTGCAATTTCCATTTCCCTGGCACTGTTTTGAGCACTGTTTATATGCACCAGAAAGTAATTTAGTTTCTTCAGATTTTAATTCATTTAGCAATATTGGATGAGTACCTTCTATCCTTGCTGCATTGCTACTCTTGTATTTATTCCAAAACCTATTGTATAAAAAAAGTGGGAATATTCCTAATTGCTCTCTAGTGAAAAATCAGCTTTTCTGTGCTCTTTTTATAGCCTGATCATCTGTTGGCTTTTTAGATGCTCTTGAAATCTTCATTGCAACCAAAAAACTCACAAGTAACTCCCACGGGATTTTTGGTAATCTAGAGCTAGCTCCACAAACAATTTTCATTTAAAAATAATTTTTCTCTTAATCACATTGGTAAAAATTATTCTTGGTACAGCACTGTTGCTATTACAGCGTGGCTCTGAATGGTCAACAATAGGACCAATGTGCCTTCAGACTGCCATTGCTAATCTTATCACAGAAGCAATTTTATTCCCCTCCTATGAACAGTATTTTTTCTTCTTTATACTCAGCTGTACCAGATGCGAATCTTGTCATATAAAAGACTCAGCTGTGATTCAGAAGTAATGAAAGCCAACAAGATCTCCAGAAAAAAATAGGAAAAAAATGGAAAAAAAGGTGGTCAGATCTTACAAATCTATGGATTATTCAGTGCAACGCTTTGAGAAACATTCCGCATGGGATTTGCAGCTTGCCCGTGCTCTTGTCAGCCACACTCTCAGTATGACAGGGCATGCTGGAGGCATCAGAGCACCCTGTGCACCCCTGAAGAGCTCTGTGACAGGGAATGCTCAGCTCCTGCTGCAGCAGCAGTTCTGCTGCCCTCTCTGTAAAACGAGAGCTGCCGGGAATGTTAACGCCAGAGAAACAGAATTGCTGAAACACTGATCATTCAGAGCAAGGCTTCTCGTCCCAACACTTCCCCGTGTTAAGATGCAGCTGGGCATTGGACTCTGGAGATGGTAGGACACACTTTCCTTACCCTAACATCCCTTTTCCCTGTTGACTAATGAAGTGCATGGGTTTGGTGAAATGCATGCTGCCCTGCAGGAAGTGCCTAGTCCAAAGTGGGGTCGTAGCGCTATGCACTGCAAAAATTCCATGTGAGGTAAGACTGGAAGTGTTAACTGATTTTTGAGTAAAACAGGTTGAGGAACAGAACCACCAGAATATTAAAAATATTCAGGGGGAGAGACACAGAATAGGTAGAGGGAAATTTTGGCCATGGCAAAGGTAAGCTAGGATTTGTGGGGCCAGAACTTACTTGTAAAGACTCTCCTGTCCCATGCACCAAAGCATGGAGGGACTTTGAAGATCCTTCTGCCTCCTAATTGTACTCTCTTGCAACTGCTTCAAGGCTGATGTTTTCAATGCATTTATGGTACAGCTTAATGGTATAGCACAAGTATGTACAATGTTTCACACTTCTGTATTTCAGAAGAAAGAGAAAGAAGAGAGAAACTGTGACTCCAAAGATATCTCAGCATCACTTAACCATGAAGTGGAGCAGAAGGTAAAAACATAACACCTGGGCAGGTGCTGAGGGAATGTCAAAGTTCCATGGTTACTTAGGCTCCTCCTCCTGTCTTTCCAGGAAGCATCCATGGAAGGGATCTGGAGAGTGGGTCCTGGATGAGGACACGACCTTCAGGATGCCCGTTCCATCACTCACCAAAGCAGCTGAGGAGCTCCTGTTACAGAACAGGTGTGTGGGGTGAGGAGGCTGGGCGGTGTCGGGGTAGAACACTCAAGAAGAAACAACAGGTGCTAGAAGGAGTTGAAGGTAGAAAAGGATTGGGATCAAAAGGAAATCAGGGTTACTAAAATAGTGCGATTTTGAAAAAGCGACTGCTCCTCCCAGACAACGTCTGAGAACATGTTGGGCAGTTGAAATCACTGGCAGATAACAGGTGCAGTAAAGGCACCTGGTTTTGATAACTTTGCTTTTAAATGCCATGATTTGAAGAAATGTGCGTATCATCCTTGTCTGACATGTGGCTGTACTCTTCTTAAGTATTGGCACATGTTATTGATGATCTAAAACCCAGTTTTAACACCCCCAATACCTCCTGCAACAGAGCAAGGTTCAGGCAGTTGCATACAGAACTATTGTGGGTTATGTTGTGTTACGTTTTTCATGCCTGTTTCCCCCTCACTTCCACAAGGGCTCATTCACAGTCTCCAATCACTCCTAGGAAAACCAGACTTTTCTCTGTGTTAATTCTAAGCATCTCCTTGTTTGATTTCAGTAGTTCTGTATTGCAATGTGCAGGCATGGACTTAGTCCATTAGAGCCAGATTTTTGGCTCCCCAAGGCAGGTGTCTTTCAGGATGGGACAAACATTAAAAAGTGTTTTGGAATACCAAAAGAGGAGGAAATGAGAATATTTCCAAGAGTATTTAAGGATGGGAAAATTCCTGCCTATCTGAAACTCTAAAAATCTGTGCACTGGCTTATGTGTCTGGCATGAAGACCATCACATTTAGACCCTGTGCTTAGAAGAATTACCAGCTTGCAAAGTAGTGGGATATCGTGCAAAGCCTGAAGTGTGAACCCATTCTCTCTGCCCTCCAATGAGTGTCCCACATTCTTCTCATCCTTCCCAGTCCCCATGAGCTCTTCTGCTTTCCCAAGCTGCCCCAATTCAGTGTTTTCAGCCTTTTCTTTTAACATCACCACTCACAAGGCCTTGGGATGTGAGGAGGCAGCAGACACAACCTGCCTGCCCCTCCTGCAGTGCCAGGGCAAAGCAGAGATTCAGAGAACAGATCTGCTTCTCAGGGCACTCTCTTACTCTTCTTAGCAAGGCACCCAGTGTAGGGCATTGGGTGTGATAGGGGTGGGTGGGCAGTGGGTCCACGAGAGCAGTGATAGTTCCCCTTCCAGAGATGCTACAGTCCCTCCCTGTGAGTTTCCTGCATCCTTCTGTTCTTATCACACCTCTGGCCAAGGCAGTCCCTGTTCTGCACCTGGGAACAGCTGCTGCTCTCACTGTGACCCAGGTATTGGAGAGGGCTGATGTAACTCACAAACACTCCCTCAGATGAACAAAAGCAGCAGAGTTAAGTCAAGAGCCAAGTACCAACAGCCAAATAATGTTGAATTCTTTGCTCTCTTCCTTTCTCTTTTTCTTCCTTCCTTCCACCTCTAGTTTCTGTCTCTTTCTCCCATCCTCTTCATGAATTCTCTTGCTTCCCATCTCCATATTTCTTTCTCAATCTTGTTTTCTTTCTAAGCTTTCTCAATCTCTTCCTCCCTTCCTCTCTTTTCTCTGTCATTTTCTGCATTTCACTCTCTCCATTTCTTTCTCTCAGTTTATATACAACCCACTCATCCTCTGCTCTCCCTCTCCAGCTCCATCTGCCTCTCCCTCCTCTGCTTTCCTCTTCCTTTCTCTCTTTCACCCTCTGGTCCCTTCTTTTCTGCCATTGGGGAAGGAAGCCCTTTCTGCTCAAGGCAGTGTTGCTGTGGGCTGAGGGCACAGACAACGAGGACTTGCAGAACTGGAAAACTGAATCGTTGGCAGGGAGCCTCTGTGAGGAACCTGTGTCTTCAGGTCAGAAATACTCGCTCCATGTCTTAGCGCCTCTTAAAGTGCTTTTGTGCCCAGGAGACACAGTCTGCCATGGCCAAGCTGTTTAAGGTCAGAGAGCTCCATAGCCCACATGGGGCAGCAGCTCTAGGGGAGCTCATCAGCTGCATCTATTTTAAACCTTCCCCTAGAGATGTTCCTTTATGCCACTTATGGGCCCATGTTTTTCCCAAGATCAGTTATCTGTGCATCAGCACATTTCAGACCACAAACAGCCTGACTCCAGAAATAGTGTCTTGATGCAAAATGACTCCTGTCCTCCAGCTAAGGCAGCAAACCAAAAGTGAGGAGAAATTGGTTTTCCTTACTCATCCCTTTAATATTCCGCTCTGAATCCAAGAAGTCTCAGCCGTGCTTTCCAGGATGGGTGCTGACAAGGCCAGGTCAGCACAGTGCAGTGTGGATCATTCTCTCCCTTTCCCACCTGGGCAGTTGGAATTCTGGCCCCAGGTGGTGTCCTTTAAGGAACCTGCAATGTTACCTTCCAACCTTCCATCAGTTGGTAATTCCTTACAGGTGAGAGAGGAGCCCCAACAGTTTCCCTGATGCTTCAAGTGCATCACGATTCTTCCACAGTCAGGCCAGCTTGTTCATTTTGGAGGGTGATTGAAATACTGTCCAAAGGGAACAGGGATTTTTGGCAGTGGAATACTTCAGTCTCCAAAGTTGTTGTGATATTTACTGATCTGTCAGCAGGTTTAAAAAGGTACCCAAGGTTTCTTTTCCTTGATGCCCAGATATCTCTGGCACTGATGAAGTTTTCACAGCTTCACACATAGAGATGCTGTCTCTGAGGAGCATCACTTACAGTGACACAAGAGTCAATACAGGGTGACATCTTTTCCTTAAAATATATTTAGCTGCTGCTTAGCAAACTACTTCCATATTTAGTTGTAGCACAGGAGGATTCCTTGGGTGTAAACCTCAGTGTGTTTGGGAGGAGGAGGACCTCCCAGTCCTGAACGCTGTTGCTGCACACACACTGACTGCTGTGGTCAGTGCAAAAGGCTGTGTGGTATCTCCAGCTCCCATCCCCAGCAGTTCCACAGCTTTCTGAAGTACTCCCTGTAAATGTAGAGGTGTAGAGATAGCCAGGAACCTTCAGGGATCTGTAAGTGTCCCTGTAGTCAAAGCCAAACCTCATTTACCATTCCCCAATCTGCTTGTGGAATCTCCCCTCAGCAGCCACCTGGCACGCCAGGGTCTAGTGAATGGCTGCAGGTCTGTTATGCTGCACTGCAGCTTCCCGTGCAGGTTGCCTCTGAACACCTATTCCAGACAGAGAAGCTCTAACGTGAGTGTCATTGTGATCTCCTGGTGGGTACAATCTCTGCTTCAGGACAGAGGCACCTGTGTTCTCCTGCCACCTGCTCAGGCTGCACAGCCCCACTGGGGCACAGACGAGAATGGCTGGGGTGGGAAGCATCCTCGCTGCCTTGCTCTTCCTCACGGTCAGCTTTCCCTCATTTTCGTCCTGCTCATGCATTATATTCTGTAGTGTTACCCCATCTGGGATGAAAAAAAAGCCAGGGTTTGTCAGCTACTTTTTTCCACCCAGTGTTCAGTTCCCTCATACAACAAATCTCATGCATTGCTGCAAAAGCGCTGTTTGGAAGTGTGGAAACACCATGTTTGGTGCTTGTCTGTATTCTCAGGGTGTCAAACTTGGAGATTTCTTCATGGTGTCGTGTTAACAGAGTTGCTCTCAATTCCAGTGTTAGAAAATAAAAACAGTTCACTTCGATATGTATGCTAGTAAACTTGTAAAACACAGGCTTACAATTTCTCCTCTTATAGAATATTATTTATTTAATATTCACTTCATTCTATTATTCTAACTTATTATTTATTCTAATTCTCTTATTTATTTATTATTATTTATTCTAACTTTAAATCACAATTCCATTGCTGGGAAACACTCTAGAGCAATGTAAAAACTTTTGTTTGCTCTCATGCCTATTACTCTTACTGTAGTTGGAGTACTGGAGGTTCTGAATTGCACTCCAGAAAATTCAGGAGTTTATTCCGGAATATTAATTGCTTCAACACAATCAAAACTTAAATAACTGCAGAACTAAAATGTAACTACTGCTTTATATGCAAAGGAATCTACGGTCTTTAGTCTTTAGACATTGACAAACTTATAAAGACTCATTGCAGAAGGAAGTGACAGAG
>VYZT01048439.1:1799-26000 GCA_013400735.1 Pomatostomus ruficeps
TGTAATTAACTGGAGTCATTCAAGGTTATTTTTGCCTAATTGTTTGACTGGAAAAGGGAACTTCTGAGGGATTTGAGGACATTTTGTTGCAACATGAAGGCTTTCCTTAGGTCAAAAGTTTGCATGTTTCATCATTCCTCTCTATGGTATGTTACTCTGCTTTACACTGAGAATTTGAAGAGGGAGAGAATTCCTAAAGCAGAGTTTTAATTCAACAATGTAATATTTTAAATGGCATCTTTATTGTATCTGTAAAGCATATACCTATCTTGAAGTGAGCAATATCAACCTTAAAGTGGACTGCAGAGCACTGAAATGGATGGAGCCCATAATGTGGGATGGAACGTGAGTGTGCCCACCAAGAAATGCTGTAGGATCATTGATGGCTCCGAGCAAGTGAACTTGGTTTTGCCATTCATCCAGCATAAAGGGTACCACTGTCATTGTCAAATGCCTATTAGACTGACAACACAGAAGCTGTGAAATACACAGTTCTAGTACGAGCAAGGTTTGTGGGAGGACAAATAAATTTTATCCCCTTTTGATATGGGGGAAAAGAAATAACCTCTCTCAAGCTTGTAAGTACTTCATCAGAACTGGAACAGAGGCTTAAAACAATCGCTTGCAGGAATAAATTGGTGGCTTGTGTTAAAAATGTTAAGACCGAAAATGGACCATTGTCTCAGGTTTGCTTTAACAGTAACCAAAACCTAGGTAAGTCTTGGCATGGCTGTCACAGAGCAGATACTTCTGTGTTCATAAATAAAATGGCAGCAAAAAAATACATTTCATTAGAAACTATCAGACTTTCTTTTCTTTATGACTTCTGTTTTGACTTTGAATTATTTATTTTATGAGTAATTTCCCTTACCTTAAGAAGAAAACCTTTAGACTTCATGGCCAAAAAAGGCTTTATTTCCTTATAAAATAATAAAGTTGGGAGACCTTTTAAAAATGGCTCACAATACTTTTGTGATCATTCCTGTAAATATTCTGAAGTGGTGAATAATCTTAATGCATCTACTTTGACTTCAGTTGTCTGTCAGGGGCTTTTATGGTGCTCTTGCTCCACTGAGGTTACTGAACTGTCAGATTTCTACTCAGATTCTATAGAGAATTTAAAAAATGTTACATATATTGTTTCATAGCTGTACTCAAAACATGCAACACAGAACATCACTTACCATTTAAGGATCCGTAAAACAGAGAGTTTATTTAACTCCTTTGCTTCAGAGGGTACTGAACTTGCAGTACCATGTGATAGTGCATTTTATAATTCTCCGTATTAAAATATGAGAAACCTCAACATATGCCCTGAGACAATAGAACTTCTTTCTCTTGAGGGTAGTGGACTTCAGCCAGCAGTGTTCACTTGGTATCTCAGTACCCAATTATAACACTGTATAAAACACTGAAAGTAAAAGTAGAGAAAAATCTATGTCTAGAACTGCATTTTTAAAAAAATTTTTTTTTACCTAACAAAAATTCAAACAGCCCTTAGTGCAGTAGAATTAAAACCCTGTATTTTTGCCAGAATTCCTGCACTACATATTGTCAAAAATGCCAGGAAGTCAGCCTAATTTTCAAATGTGGGCATCTTAATAGGATATCCAAATTGCACATTTGGGTACTTCCATGAACACTTAGGTATGTAAATGCCCACTCTGTTGGTCTAAGTGCTGATTTGAGCATTCATGTCTGAGATTTAGACATTCCATTAAAATATCCATATTTGATATTGGACCCATAGTATATGTGTGTGTTATTAATGTTTAAACAGAGCAAGAGCATATGAGCCAGCTATGCACCTTACATAATACTGGGTAGCTGAATGTATTTCTACTGCCTACACACATATTGAATATGACAAAACAGCACCGCTGAGGTTCCAGTAAATGCACAGACGGTCCCCTGAACATACCTTGAGAGAATGTGAAACATCCGCACTGTAAAATAAAAAGAATTTTGAAGATACGCTTTTACTTCTAAACATAAGCACTATAAAAACATTAGGAATATAAATATAGAAATAAACATTGAAACTCTCTTTTCTGCGCACTGTTCTACTAGAATCTGGAGAAAGGTCACTTATTGTAATAATGATGTTCACAGTTTTAGATGTTTCCCTAAGCAGCTGTTGCCCAGTGTATTGGATATTAAGCATTCCGTACATACCAGACACATAGCCTCATTTGGTCAGGAATTCATGTCTCTGCCAAGCTTTTTTATGCCTTTCCCTCTTGCTCATTGAATAATCTTTTATGTTTCTGTGGGGCTTTCCAAGCATTCTTCCATGTACTCTAGCTTAAACATAATCTTCTGTGTTAGGAGCATTTCAGGTATTAAAAAAACATGATTAGGTATAAAAAAAAATGCAATCAACCTCCCAACGCCTGAGAGCATTGTGAGAATCTTTGTGTTTGGCTTTTACTTCCGAAGCGCAGAAGTGGTTGATGTTAAGCTTGAATGCCTAGAGAAAATACCAAATTGCTGTGGCGGATTTTAATGGGCTTTTAAAAAAAGAAATGACAAGCCAAAAAACACCCCTGTTTGCAGAAGGACTGGTGTCAATGAAGTACGTACCTGTAAGCTCTAGCACAGACATTCAGGACCTGTATTTCTAAGGAAACCCTGAAGCATGCACATCCTTGAACAAGGCTTTTCAGGGACCCTTAGCATGGCAGCCTTGCCTGGGGATGAAGAAAAGTAGTAGCTGCAGGGCTGCAAGGGTGAAGCCCAGAGGAATCACAGCAACTTTATTTGTAGGAGGTGCAGGTATCCTCCAAATGGCTTTAACTTTATCTGGAATGGAAAAGGGAAAGTAGAGCTGTACCAGGCTTTTCCTGGGGATGTTTGTTGCAGGTTCGGTCTCCATGATCAATGGTTTCCTTGGCTCTGCTTTTTGTAGAGTCAGAGCAGAATCTAAAATAGGCATCAGGTATGAAAAAGCAGAAAGCAGGTATGAAAACAAGGTGGAGAATGAAAGGATAGAAGGATAAGGGAATGTGTAGGAAAACACATGGGTCTTGGCATTATTGAAAAAATTGCAGTCTGAAGCAGACAGCAAGCAAGCATACCTGATAAGTAAATTAACAAGTTTTCCACTACAAAAAGATCTTGATAGAGGCAAACTCTGCTCAAATTACAACAGATTGAAACAATTTTAACAGTTTTAACAGTTTAAACCGTGTAAGTTATAATTCTCTTAAACAATCATGCAGGTATAAATTGTGTTAAAACTCAAGTATTTGAATCAAGGAACTCTCACTATTGGTGATTTTTCTAGTACTCACTTTATGGTAGTTGGGAATAAACAAGAACTTTTATTATTTTCACATATACTAGACATTGCCTAAAATGCAGTACAGTTAATTTCAGGCAATATATATTTTTAAAAGTTAGCAGTTACCTTTTCTGTTCTGCATAGCTTGCAGGATATTTTAACACATTAGTTAGGTATTACATTAGTAAAATGTATTACAAATCTATACTCATTTCTGATACAAACAAATAAAAGGTTTGAGTTGCTTTGCTTATAAAAGGCCTGACAAGTTAGGGCCACTTTTGTCCCTGTGTTTGAAGATAACAAACATTTATTTTGTCACTAGAATTTGTCATCACTTATGCATAAAGACATAATGAATTCAATGGTAAATAGTATTCTTGATTAATAAAGATTTTTAATTTGCTTTAGAAACACTGACTTCGCAAGTAACAGCTGTTGCTGAAAAAACATGTTATAACAACAAAAATATATTACCTTTACATTATAATATTATTAATTTCAAGCTAATCATCTACATTTTGGCTCAAACAAGTCCACTGAAAGTAATTTCTTTTTAAATATAAATTGTGGCTCACACAGTTTATATGATTTTAAAATAAATGCCTGAGTTTAAGAAAGGCTTTAGCAACTACATGAGTATGAGAGAAGTTCTTCAATAATGGAAGTCTGGCAGAGTATAAAAGAAGATTTAATGAACAAATTAATTGTGCTTATAATCATGCTATATCAAATGTATTTGGACTTCTACTCGTTTGCATTTCTCAGGCTTTTTCAGTTTACTGGTGCTACTGAAATCTTAATATGTCTGCCAAAGGTTATCCATTGTAATTAATCTCAGTAAGCCAAAATTTAGCACTAGAGTACAAGTGTTATCATAATTTAAACATTCATGAACACTCAGGACACACTTGAGATGGAAGAGACTTATACTGAGATCTTCCTCACTGCAGGTACTGTCTTAAAGTTTTCTGCTTTGAATATCTTGTGAAATAGTCAATAGCTTAAAAACACAGTAAAGGCTGGCTTTAAAGCTTCTGGATAAAACCACACTAAAGGTGGTAAAGCAGCCATGTTTTCATCCCTGAAGAAATGTATTCTTTAATTTAATGATGAAAAGATCCTTTCCCTTTCTTGCTTTGCACCAAAATATACATCCAATTCTTAGCCCTCAAATCCAAAGGTTTTAAAAATTTAAGAAATATAGAGGTGAACTTTTCTGACAAAGGAATTTTTTTATGGTTTTTGATAGAAACTATTAATCGAACATAATCCTCATTTGTGTGTGACTCAGATCCAGAAAAAGAATAAATTCCTTTTCCCAAAATATAAATAAATTACCCTGTTCTATTTGTGTCTTACAGGTTGAGAATTGCCAATGTCTTCTCTAAATGTGATAAACTGGCTAATAATAGAATTCAGTTAAATACAGTTAATTCTTCCTGTGCCTTTCTTTCTTGAAATAGAGACAGACTGTTCCCTGTTTCCTCACTGCTGAAAATGGGCTGTTGCTACAAACCTTGAATTCTTTAAAGTAAGCTTACTGCAGGGTGAATACAAGTGGTGTAAAAGAAGATAGAGTCTGATAAAGTTTCAATCTCAAAACATTCAACACTTTAGATATTTTTCCAACAAATCCAAGTTTTTTGTTGTTATTTTGGTCTTTGGCATTTGAAGAGAGGGAAGATTATTTGTCCCATCTATTACATTAAATTCCTGGGTTCTGTATTCATCCCTGAAAGAAATAGATTGTAAACAGAAAAAAATGTCTGTGGACCTTAATCATCCATACATCACTCATCTGCATCACATTTTGCAACTGCAACTGTACTGCAATTAGCAAACAATCTACTCTGATTATGCAAGGAGTTTTAGAGGATATTAAATGTAGTTAGAGAGAGAAAAACAGGTTCTTTAAACTTCTAGACAGTTTATAAAAACTTGGGAAATCCTTTAAAATGTCAGTGGTGTCCAGCTTAATGCCCCGCCAACAACTAAAGTTGCATTAAGAGAGAAACTTGACAGATATTAATCTGAGTCAAGCACTATGCATGAAAGACTCTTTTCTTTCCACCTGAGATTTTTTCAGTGAAATACTGCTCTATAATGAAAAATTAATATTTTTAAAATGAATCTAAGGGAACATAAAAATGAAGATATATTTTTATTGCAAACTGGTCTGTTTGCAAAGCACGGTGTTAGAAAGGCATTAGCTTCAGTGTACATCATATTCAGACACCACCAAGCAGCTACTTAATTATTAGACACATTTCAATTTACCTGTTAGATTTTGTTTTTTCTTTTCCTTTCTTTTGGGTCATAAAATTGGCAGAGCACTTTGTTTATTCACATTAGCAACAGATTTGGATTTAAGAAGGCAACTTCTCATCTCATTTTATCTTTCACAAGATGTGGCTTCTTCCTTGGGGGGGATGAAATTCAAGGCTTCTTCTGATGGAAATATTTCCTGAATGGTTGGATGCCTATTCTTTTGTGGGTTGTCTTTGTTACCATATGAAAAAAAAAAAGTAGCTATTGACCCTGTGGTAATTGCCTTTTTTTAAATTTTTCCCAGGCACATTCCACATACCACTTTAGCAGAATTTTGACTTGTGGTCACATCTTGACAAGATAAAGTTACTTGATTGCAGTCTATTTAATAAGCTACTGGAGACTACTCCCTCAACTAATTTCAGTATTGCATGAATTATTTAATAGAAGCTATATCTTCTGATGGTTTACTATAAAAATTCCAGTATATTGACATTTTATGGTTCTTAAATGCTCTGCCTTATTGCTTAATGTTCTTTGAAGATACCATATTTGTATGGAACATACCATGTAAACCTGTGTGCAGATACAGGTGATTGTTACCTTCAGATCTTTTCAGTCTGAGATTGAGGTTATGACAGAACCATTTCTATCTTCAGGGAACTTTGATCATTCCTTCACCTAGCTCAAAGAGTATTTTTTTCCCATGCTTTTATCTGTGCTTGAAAGTTTTGAAGCTCTTGTACTGGTGAAGTATGTGATCTTTTCACACTTTGAGGGGGAACTGCTGTGTGTGTTACTGCCACCGGAATGGTGTAAGTGGTCTTTTGCTAGCATAAGGTGTGTTTCTAGGATGTGAGGTTTTCTGCAAAAGCTAAAAAGGCAGACAGGTCCAAAAACTCAGTCAGATGCAGAAGTATATTAAGAGCATTTTCAAAATGCTAATTTGGGCTGCTGTGTCAAGTCTTTACAATGCTGACAAGGCTATGCAAGGCAAGGGAAGAAGGTAGTTTAGATATAACTACTGGGGCTTTTTCTAAGATGTGGTCCACAATCTCCTACACCTTTATGACTGTGCAGATTTGACAATATTACTACACTTACCAAAAATGCCGCACTCTTACCTACACTTCTGCTATATTTCACATTGCACTTGCTGCATACAATATAGTTTCTCTGCCCCCGCCATAACTATAAGCAGATGGAAAGTGCATTTGCCTTTGTGGATTTAAAACAACATTGGCTGTTTTGGCTAACACAGGGAAAAAGCTAAAAGAAGAAAGAGAGCGTAGCACATGCTGAGTGAAAGTGCACGAAATCAAAACCGACAGACAGGTAGCTCTGGCTGATTCAAAGGTCCCAGGGAATGACCTATCATCTTGGATTACATCAGACCTGGAGGCAGAGTCAGGACCTAGTTATTCTGATTGCCAAGGATGCCTCTATTGCTAACATTACTGATGAGATCACACTTGTGTCATAACAGAATCATACACAGTAATGACCTCTTGGGTAGCAGACCAGAAAACATGAGGAAAAAATTGGGAAAAATAGGAGAAGTGGGTAAAAGATGGCTTAAGGAATAAGGAGAAAAAAAAAGCAGAAGGCAAAGCTGCAAGTAAAAGTCAGAAGTATTTAGCTGAGAGATGGAACATCAATTGAATGGGTCTGTGGATAGGTAGGCTTTTAGGTGACTGTGCCTGTTTTAAACGTGTCATTTATCAATGAGAGAGCCATAGCCAGCAAGAAGTTTGGAGAAAGGAAAAAACATGACTGAGTAACTTCAGGGGATGCCTTGAGACACTCTACCAGTGGGTAAGAACTCTTAGTTTTCTATCTTGTTTCAACAACCTACAGCACTTAAGTTGTGATTTGGAAGACTGCACAGCATGACAAAGTTATATTGGGAAAGAGGAGTAAAAATTATACCTCCTTGTGTGTAAAGGAGAAAGGAGGTATAATTTGATTGTTGAAGGGAAATTTCTGAAATTTGAATTATAGGAGGTAGTAGCTTTAAAACTGGCAGAATATTTGGGGAAGCCAGTGGTATCTTTTAATTGTCTAAGGTAGCTATACAGGGGAAGTTTTATTGCTTCTTTGAAGATATTTTCTTTGCAGTCTATATTTCTATTTCATACTCATTTCTAGACAGGGCTTGAAAAGAATTGAGAGTATTCCTTGGGAAATAAGGAAAAAAAAAGTTTATGGGTTTAACGCTTGGGACTAGGGGGAAAAAATGGTTTTCAGAAGAGATGTTCCTGATTCTGCTGTGAATTGCACTACAGATATATGGCAAATTTATTTATGTCAGTTCAAGACCTTTAAAACAGAAGTAATTCCTTCCATAATGCAGAAAACGAAATAGTTTTGTTCCCAGAAAAGAGGTAATATAATGGTGGAAGAAAGGAGATTGCTCATGGAAGGCTTATTACTTAAAATAACTCAATGATGGGTAGTAGGAAGAATTAATGACAGAAAGAGTGATAGGACAGCTTACAGATTTAACTCAGAGTTTTGCTTTATTGTTTTAAGTAAAGAATGGACAGAAGGGCATTTAATTTTTTACAAAGATCTGTAATTTCCTCAAAATCTAAGTCAAATATATCTCATTTTGCAGTATTTTCAGCTGTCCAAATAAAGCACTGGGATTTAAAACTAGCAAAGTTATCAAATGTTTTCATAATCAATATTAAGGAAAAATCTGAGTTTTCTGGATGTGGCTGCTACCTTGTTGTCTTTTTACACTTTTTAGCCCTAACTTGCTTCAAGATGTACTAAATTAACAAACTCACTGCAAAACGGTGCAGTGTTAGCCTCTGTATTTTATTTTTTAAGTCTGTCTTTATTTTGTATGAGCTGAGGCTCTCTCAGCACAGTTGATAATGCTCTTAAAATGCCATTTTTCTTGACCTCTTGAACCTCTCATAATTCCCTACCTCTCTGAGATCTGCCTCCTAAAGAAATGTGAAAAGCGATTCTTATTGATTACTTGATTGGTTCTTTCCTCTCTGTTACAGAAAACAAAGCTGATTCCTTTGTGCTCTTCTCAAGTTCTTGCACTGATGTTCCCTTAAATTCAGGTAGTAATTCTTCTGGGTCAGATCCATTTTTTCACCTGTTCGTGGGCAGGGCCTCACCAGTCTGGACACTGGTCCTTCACCGGGTTTCCTAGGCACATTGATAATACAGTAAATTAACATCGTAAGTCTCAGGTCTTTTCTAGTACACAGGGAAGGGAAATGAATACAAATGAGTAAATGGTCAACCGAAAATAAGACAACCCTCCCTAGTAACAAGGAAGTGACAAAAAATGTATTGACTGCGTGGCTACGAGTACAACCACGTGCAAACACTGCTTTTGGAATATATTGCAGAATATAACTCTTTACTGACTTCATTGTTGCATGTATCGTACCATGTATCTAACTACTTTTCTGCTTGCCACTCAAATAAATTTTTATGGTTGAGATTATGTGATTTATAGAAATCCTTCCAAGAATCCTGTTGATTTTTAGTTGTAATAATTTCATCTCTACTGACAAGTAGAATACACAGATTTATGGTTTTACCAATGTCGTACCTTCCCCACCTATTTTTTTAACTGTTTCATTCTTTTCCTACCCCTAGACTTAAACAAGGCTGTATCTGAGGAGATATATTTACAGGGTGAGGCATTCTGCTTTGCAGATTTCGCTCTACAGGACATTTTCTGGATCGATGACTCGCTCAAGGGAGTTTGTGTGCATATTTACAAAGTCTTGACCTGTTGCTGCAGCAACCTAGATGCTGAACATACCCTACAAATGGAAGAAATGCAAGCCTCAAGTACACTTAAAGGTTTGCTGTGGTTGTAGCACCCTGATGTTGGAAACAGGCTACAAAATCAGTCCTGCAAGTGAATGTGCCACCTTTTCTTTAACAAAATATCATTGTAACAGTAGACTAGTGCAATCCTTGACTGACAGAAAAAAGTATGAGCCAAGACGATTAATTAAGTAGTCAATAGCAAACTCATCCCAAATGTTTGCAGAAGCAATATGATTGAGTGTGTAGAAGCAGCATTGCATTTAAACCCCAGATACTTAACAACACTGGTAGAAAGCATTCCAAAAAATTGGATGTTGTTTGTAGTGGATCATTTCAGCAGTGATTCATCAAATGCTATCACGTATATCTGACAGAACTCAAAACTGGCAAATGTTCTAATGGAACATAATAACAATGATGAGTCGTACATTTGTAGCACTTACCAAAAAGAATTCCAGGATTGACAAATTGGAGAGGCAATGTTGGCAGACTTAAAATGAAGCATTTGTACAGTATATACAGTACTCAGAGATGTGGAATAGATTCCAATATGAAATGCAGAGATATTTCTTAACTTCTTTCTCAAACTTCATGCCAAGATGGTGCCTAATTTTTATCCTGTCACTCACAAATCCCTTTGCATCTGTTGTTTCAACATGTGAACAGTGACCCGGTTCAAGCTGCTGCTAAAATTTGAGTACTAATTAATAAGAGGGAAGCTGGCTGATGGATAATTAAGATCAGAGGAGGAAATTCTGGACAATGTATTTGTAAAACTGCACTTGGAAGAAAGATGTAGAGTAGTTCAAGAAAAATAAAACCATTTTGAAAAGACAAGTATTTGCAGAGAGTATCGTACATTTTTTTAATCACCATTGAAAACCCCAACTTCTCACCTTCCTGGGAAACTTCACTGTAATCATCATAGCTACTGCACTGCCCTTGTACTTGATTCAGTTACATCTCTTCTCCCAAGAGCACATAACCAAAAAGAAAGTTTTAAAGGGCTCTAGCTCATCAGTGTTACAAGCCTATAACAGGTCTAAGTGCTGATCTGTCTCTCCATGCGGACCCTGTTCTTGGAGAATCAACAGAGGGGTTCCCCCTGCTAAGGGGTTCCCTTAGACCAGAATGCCCTTAGATGTATATTGTTCTTTTACTGCAGGGAGGTCTTATTTCATCACCAAGAATTGCTTGAGGCACCAGTCCTGCACCATTTCTATGTGGATCTTGCAGCTGGAACGTGGAATTTGTCTATGGCACTTTTGTCTGTTTGCCCAATATATTTACAAATTATTTCTCCATGATAACTTCTAAGACACATTATATTGTGTTAATCCATTGGGTTTTGCCATCTTGTGTCTATAAAAAATTCTTTTTAAAAATTGTTGTCTATTTTTTTACCTTCTCTTATCTTATTTCTCTGCGGCTGAATACAATAGAGCAGTAATCCAGATTAAAGTTTTCCACAAAATAAACACAGTCACTCCTATATGTAGCTCTACAGAAAATATTTTGCAGGGTTTTTTGTCTCTGGAGATTCTTTTGATCTACTGTTTACTTCACTTTAAAATACAGTTTCACCAAGAGTATTATCTGATTTTTGTTTTTAACTGTTGGAGGTGACCAAGTTAAGTGGAAAAATTCTAGCTATACACACATTAATTAGTTTACACTCATCCACATTTTGACTGACATGTAAAATCGTGTTAAGTAATGATTTGATTCAAAGATATTCACCAGAGTAAACTACTAGCCACAAATCTCTAGGAAATAATCCCAAGCATTTTTTTAGTAATAACCACTGATTTGCACTGCTACAGAGATGCTGAAACACATGGAGGCACAATTATCAGATGGCATGATTATTTGCTTATAATCAGGGATTATAAGCAAATCATCCCTCCTTGCTTGGTCACATGATACCAGGACAGGCACAGTGTTTAAAGCAGGATTTTCTGACAGACCTGTATACTGCAACAACTGCTGGGTAAACCCTTGCTGCTGCTTCTTGCATAGGTCTCAGGTCCTAAAGAAGAAGGAAAACAAGATCCGAGCACATCCATCATAAACCCTCAGTAAGTCCAATTAAACACAGCAAGTCCATTTATGGTGTAGGCCTTGATCAGTATCACACACAAATGTCCACACACACAGATATACACACACTATAAAAATGCATTTCAGGAGTGAAAGAAAAAAAGATGCTGTCAGAAATAAAAACGTTGTGTACCTGAACTAAATGACTGGCTCTGTACTTTCAATTTCTTCACTTTTTTGCTTTCATGTCCTAGTACTTAATTTTTAAATTTCACTTTCAACAGCAATGCCTTGATGGTCATTAAATATTGATCACCTTCTGGAAGGAGGATGGCTTCTCTTTCTGCAAAGGATGGGATGTGGCAGTTAATTCTGCAGTCACAACAATGTGATCTTTCTCAGGCGTTCTTTCAATCTTCCATTACAGAAATATATAATTTTGCATTTGAGAACCTCATTCCCAAAAGGTGAGTGAAAAAAGGGGCAGTTTTATTCTGTTTATCTGAGGAAAATATAATTGTTATTTCACTTCAACTTTCTTTTTAGGTACTTTTGTGTAGCCCTGTGCTTGCTGTCAGGTTGAGGCAGCTGGGTGATGTTTTGGCCACATATGCCACATATGCTCAGCAGAAGCAAGGAGCAAGAATCATCTGCCTTATCGGAGAGAGAAAAGATCCCACCTATTATCTGAGAGGCAGAGACTCTGGTTTGCATAAGGTGATGGATTTTTTTTTTCTGGGCATAGGCAAAGGCTCCTGGGTCACTGCTCCCTCCGTAACCTTGCTGTGGCCGAGCAGCAGAGACCTGGCTGGCAGGAGCACACTGCTGAGCTCAGCAAGGGGCAAGGGAACCTCCTGTCGGGCTGGGAGAGGAGCAGCCCTGGAGCATGCTGCAGCCCTGGATCCTGCTGCTTCATACAGCCTGCAGAAGGGCAGCAGGAGAAGGGTTCCTGCTGAGCTCCTCCAGGCACCCTGTGGGAAGCAGCCCTGCAAGGAGAGGCAGTGATTGTGCTGTGGGTTTCAGCACCATGCCGCATCACTAGCGGTTCTGAACAACGCTGCCTCGTATGTACAAAAGCCAATCCCTCTTTCCAAGGTTTGAGTAGACATGCAGCCCCTAAACAGCGCATTCCGAGGGCCAGGAGGGTTTCCGTTTCCTCCTCCTTTCCTTGAGTACCAAGGTGAGAGACTAAAGTATACAATTCATTTTATTTAGGCTTCTATTACTCGGGATTAACTCTTTGCAGTCAATAGAAGATGAAAACAGTGAGCATTGATTCCTGAGGCATTTGGGAGGCTGGACAAAAGAGATTGAATCTGCAAATAGCACTGTCACTGAACAAGATTATTTTTAATAATAAATATAAATTTAAAAATTATTTATTTGCATAATTCTTATAAAAATTCCACTTGAAACAAATATCACTCAATATTTATGACATTGACTGATATGTTCTATGAGGTAAAATGAGTTGATTTTGTGCAAACTTCAAAGTTATATTTTATTTTGCAATTCAGTTTGGGAACTAGAACTCCTGATATCTGTTGGGTGAAAAGTGGTATTTTTTTCCCAAAATACTTTATAACCTAAAAAAAAAGATAATATTGTTTGAGAACTCATTTAATTTTTCTCAAATATTTTGATTTCTAGATGGTCTAAATAGTTGCTAGTCACAACTTCTTTATGCATTTGATTGAGAGATGCAGATTATATAAAGCAGAAAACCTGAAAAGGCTGTGAAAAAAAGTCTTTTCAGCAGTTTTGTTCTAGCAGCCTACAACAGGATGGGCTGGAGGGTGAGGCTAAAAACAAAACTGAAATATTGAGAAATATACAGTTGCATTCATTTCAAATAACCATAATTATTTAAGTTAATAATGACATGTAATCAAAATATGATTTGGGAGAGGTATCTTTGCCACTGTAAAAGCCTTTTCTCACTGAAAAACATAATAATAACAACCACATTTAATGACAATCAAGATGCAGCTGGGTAATGATTTGATGTGCTCTTTGATAACTATTTCAAGGTGTCAGCGCATCTGAATATCATATTTTCCATGGGAATTTATTCTGCTTTAACATCGCTGATGTGAGGGTGAAGGGTTTAACCTATTGTGCTGGGTTAAGAACAAAAGGAATATGTTTGTGTCCAGCATCTGCTGGAAATGAAAGGCCTGTGGACTGCTGACAGGCACTGTTGACAGAGCATAGTGAGAGGCAAGAAGTTAGAAAGGAAGGACTGCAGATGTCTCTCCCCTTAATATTTGGGTAATGGAAAGATGAAGAACTACACAGTTGGTACGGTATTCTGCCCCAATCCTTAACGTTCCTCGGGACAGATTTCAGGTTTTTTCCCTAGGATTTGGTGGACTGTGGAAAATTACTCTGTTTAAAGCTGATCAGGACTTCATTCCTGAGAACCATGTGAGTGTTTCATTAAACCGTCCATACAGAATATTTCATTGTCATTTGAAATTTTGTGGAAACCAGAACATCCCTCTAGACTCAGAAGTTCAATCCTAGCCATAAGAACCAGATGGGGACTAGGGTGAGAGAGGTTGTATGACCTTTCAGTTCTAAAAAGTCCTGTTAATACCTGAAATCTCCTTGTTTTCTCCCATTATGATTTATTATGCATCTCTCTCCTAGTGTCTACAGTTTGAAGCATATTCCTGAGCCTTATGTCCCCCATGGCAGTTTGGAGGTGGCACCTCTGAACCAGTTGGGAAACTTCCCTCTTCCCATGCATAAGAGCTAATAGTGTTGTGTCCTCTGATTTGGCTAAGGGGTAGAAGCACACCATTTTGCAGATTTGTCCTGGTGGAAGGAACAGTTTCTGCTTAGGAATTCGTGCATCACCAAGGGCTTGGGGTGAGAACCCCCTCACTCATTTATTTTCACAAATGATTCTCTTAAAAAAACAGATCTCAGCTTCATATCATATGAGCACAATCATGGATGGCATAAGCCAGACAAGGCACATAAAACTGAAATCTCTTTGTGCTTTCCAAAGCCTGAGCATTGGAGGTGGATTCTTTTCTCTATAACTAGTGCAACCTGCCACAGACAAAAACTGTAGGTAATATTTGTTGTATAACAAGGGATTCTTTGTTTACTGCCAGAAATGGATTAGCCAGTGCAAATAAAGGAAAGGTCTGAAAATATCCTCAAGGCAGTACAATTCAGAGGCATAAAAAAAAGAGAGAAATGGTTTTCTGGGAGTTGTGCAAATCTCTTGAAAACTAGGAGGCAATTCCTACATTATGCCCCTCTTCGGGACTGAGCGCCTGCAGATCAGTGTTTAAAATGGCCTATACAAATATTAAGCATAATGTCATCCTCGTACCCAGTCAGTGTCCTTGGCACACAGAAGGGACAGGGCCCACAGCTGAAGTCTAACGCAGTGAAGATGCTAAAGAGGCAATCAGCAAGAGCAACTCTTCCCTGAGTAGATACATGCAGCACTTCTCATTATAAAGGGGCAGAGCCGTGCATTTTTCCACTTTCTCTGTTCTGCCATGGGCTATTCCCTGGAGACCTCAACCTGCCAGAGTACCTGCTGGCAGTACCTGCCCTTTGAAGCCTTACATGCCCTTAAAAGTGTGTGTGCATGTTGTTGCCAAACTTTAAGTATAAAGTCTGTATTCTTTTACTATTGTTTAGCCTTTCATACAGCAATACAGCTCCATACTATAACCACCAGAGAATAAAGGCAAACTACGTACTCAGCAGTAAATAAAATATAGTAACTTCTGAATATTTTATGACAATGCTTTAGGTCAGTCTGTTACAAAATAATTGTGTTAAGGAAATGAAAAGAACAAGTGGAATATAGCAGGAGAATGGTACAAATTCAATCGTCACTTATTATCCTCTACTTTTAAATTTTCTTTCTACCACAGAACTCTGTAACCATTTAGAGATTATTAACATCGGTGTTCTATTAAAAGTTAATTTTTATAACCCATAAATATATTTTAAAAGTAAGCTTTGTCTGCATAGCATACATGAAATAAATTGCCACAGTGACCTGTGCAAAGCAGAAAGGGTACAGCTTGACGTATTATGCAGTTGGGTAGAGGAATAAGATTGTCTTTTCCCCTGCAGCTTAAAATGAGTCAGTTCCCAGACTTTGGTGGCACATCCTCCATAACTGTAATGCCATGTAACAGCATTATTACAGTTTATCAGAAATTATTCCATGTTTATGAAAAACTTTTGTGTGTTTTTACATGTATTTTTCTTGATCTTCAGTGTGTTGATCACTTGGACTATTAGAAGTTTTACAGGATGTGGTTGCCTAACTGAATTTTCCCACATGTTCCTCATACTTATTTAGAAAACATGCAGTCAAAATATGTACAATGTTGTTTAAGTAAATTAATGCAAACCAAACCAGAAAAATGCACAGTGAACTATAAATATGTATGGTTGCACTGTAAAATTCTTCCTCTCTTTTTAACAAAAATTATTTTGTTAAAGGTTTTCTATACCTTCATGTTCTTCCAAAATTCTTTTTTGTTGTCTTCTCTTTTTGTGATTCAGCTCTTCTGCTCTTCTCCTCAGAGATCTTTTCAATTCTTGGTTCTTCTCTGTTTCTCTGATTTAATGAAGATAAGGAAAAAGAAAACCTCAAACCTTAATTAGTTTGGCAAGATATTCACACTGTATGCTCTTTATCAGCATGATTGGATTAATAATAAAGTTCATTAGCAAAGTATTTGTGCTACAATTATTTTATTTGTTTTTATAGAGGGTGTCATCATTAAGATTCAGAGCTAACAGCCAGAGGAAAGCCACAGGACAGATACAGAAAGTTTTTCAGTTGTTATGTGTGCAGAAACAAACTTCACATTGGTATGATCCCCTGTGTGCAGGCAGACATCCAATGGTCTGTTTTAGAGGTGAATATTCGAAGCGTGTGGCAGATCCGATGGTTCTGCCAGAGCCCAGAATGTGTGGGGTGACCAACTCCAATGCAGTCCAATAGCTGAAGTGCTTCCCCTTTCCTTACTCCTCTCTTGTGGAGGTAAAATGTTTGCTTTGCCCAGTCACACTCATTTCCTAATTGCAGAAATACCTGGGTTTAAGCTACCTTATAGAATTGTACTTTATACAGTACATCCCCAAACATTTTCAGACCCAAGCTGTCCAGCAATCTTAAGAACTCTTCTTCACCTGTAAGAGCAGCTCATGTCTGGTCCACTGTCTCACCATCTAGACAATAATAGTGTATTCAATTTTATACAAAGTAAGATCTGAAACAGCTGCTGAGACCTGGATAAAGTGGTGCAGGTCTTTTACCTTTGTGTATATCCTACAAGCTGCCTGAATTGTACATAACTGACCTCTGAAGATGTTCTCACATTTAGATAAAATATTTATCACATTAATGTGAGGAACATACCAATATATAAAAACTGCTTTAGTTAGAACATACTTCGATGCCTAAATAATGAAGTTTGCCTCAATCTGTTAAAACCCACTGACTACATCTGCCTGGTCAGCACTGTCATATTACACTAATTTGCAGCTACACAGTCAAAAACCCCCTCACAATTAGATATTTCTTCCTCCTGTCAATGGCAGCATGTGTAAGAACTGTGCTTGACTTGCAGTTTTTGCTGTTTGTTGCCTCTCACGTGCACTGCTCAGCCCTGTGACACACCCTCGTTAGGGGTTGAAAGCAGTCCCTTGCTTTCCCACTGCTGCTGGCCCCACCACCTGTCACCCACCTGTGCTGCCAGGGCCTCATCTGTACACCACTGGGAAGTTTTTGTGGAGGATAATGTCATAACTTTGAAGGAGTCTTTGATGACACCTTTGATTTCCCTACCCACCTTTGGGGGTCCTTAAGGACAGGACTCTCTAAAGGGTATGGCTGTGCTCTTGGGTAACTCCGCAGTTAGTTTGGCAAGTGATAAAAGTCAATTTAATTCCTACTTCTTCAGGCTTCACAGCCTGCTGGCTAATCTGCTAATTGGGTTGGAGAAAAGCAGGGAGGAAGTGGAAAAAAGGGGTGGTGAGAGAGGGTGAAAACCCATTGCTGTCGGGATTAGTAAAAGTCCATAGAGGAACAGGTCTTTCAAAAGGCTTCTGAAGGATCAAGGTTTTCTCTGACTTGTTTAGCTACATAAGAATTTGCAGCCTGTCTGAGTAATTTCTGGTCATTCTCTGTATTTTAAGGGAGCCAAAGTAAAGCTCCCCAAGCCCTAGCAAAATGTTGCCCTCTGTCACGAGTTATGCAGTCATCTATATCCTTTCTCTAGTTGCTCCTATTTCCAAATCAGTATTTTATTATAATTAATGTGCTATTGTACTTTTAAATATCATTTATAAATATGCAGAAACTGAAATAATCTGTTGCAGAAAGAAATTTGGAGTAAAAACCTTATGAAACCTATGCCTCTCCAACATAAAATATTATAATATAAACATATTGCACATAATTACATATAATGGTAAATGTGTCTCTGTGTGGTATGATTAGTACTGCTGTAACAAAAGAAGAAAGAAGAAGAAGATATCACTCTAGCTGTCAGCTACGTCAGAAAATAAATACAGATGAAACATCTCTCTCTCACCCTTATTCTATTTACTCATTAAATAGTCACTAGAAACTAACCAACAACTTGTATTCAGCTATAGAGTTACATAAATCCAAGAAGGGAATATAAAAAATTATCACCCTTACCTCTTTGTTGGGGACAATGAGCAGGATTCAGATTAATTTTCTCATCTACACAAAGAACATGTGCAAAATGACTCGTCAACTTCACAAAGAGCAGAGGAGTTTTGCTGGAGTTATTTAGAAACCAGATGACAAATTATGCTCTGAGCATACCTTCAAAGATTATTCTTATGGGGAGACCTAGAAAACTTGTTGAAAAAGAATCAAATCTAAATTGTATTAAGCAAAAACAAGATCTTGAGTAGCTCTATTGAAAGTATCATCAGAAGTTTTATATAAGGCACTTTCTGAGAACGTACACACATGAAATACCTTTGTGAGAACATCTATGGAAGACTCCTGAAAAATCAGAGAAATTAACATGGAGCTAATGATGTAAAGTTGGCCGGGATATTTTAACAAATGTTTCAGAAACCTCCGCAAAATTTCTCAAGCCCTGTTTGGGAGAAAAACATCCACTAATCTGAGAGCAAACTCCCATGCCTTGATGGGGTGGGAGAGGGCAAAGCGAGGTCAAGAAAGTCACTCCAAGTAAAGCAGGTGAGTGGACTAATCAGTGAAGTGTTGGCAAATGAATGATGGCCCAGTCTTGCCACCTTATTTTTGTAAGAAATTTCTGAAGATCTCATTTTAATCCAAACATGCAACAACACCAACTTCTAAAGCTTTGCTTTTTCATATAATAGATATTTTGTTTCCTGAACAGCTTGGACATAGAGCAACAGACACCAAGTGCTGAGATGAATCTAAATGTCCTGTAAACTGGATGATTAAAAGTGTTATCTTGGAATAGACACGAAGTTACCTCAGAGCAGATGTGTTGCACATTTTAAGAAATATAAGCAATCATATGCGTGTCCAGTCCTAGTGCTGCATTACATTCCAAGCCTTCCAGTCTGTTCAGGAGCACTTACGAAATACGTGCATTATACCTGTAACAAACTACTCAACCAGAGTGGAACAGGAAAAAATACTCCATGTTCCCTTCCACATAAAGCAACTACTGTGACAGTATAAGCCAGTAAATGGTCAACAGAAATATAAAGGTAGGCCAAATTTTTTTTGGCACACATAAAAGTAATTCAAGTAAATGTAGGACCTGCTTATAAGTCTAAGTTTATTGCTGGCTAAATGTCCACAATAATTTTCTTCAGACATGAAAAATGTACACTGTCTTTTTGAAACTGTAGACTGAAGCAAAGTGCTTCTGTAATTACTAACACAGTAACAGACATTTTGTTGCTCTCAACACCACTGAATTGTGAAAAAAAATACCCATCTAAGAAATATTTTGAGGGAATTATACATCTCCCCTCTCCCTCTCTTATTTTATTTTTTTCAAAGAAAATTAGGTAACTCATGAAAGACCAAATGAATATCAATTAAGAGCACACACACTTTTTCTTTCTGCACACAAAAGAGAAATGACCAGACAGCAATGTTTACTACAGTGCTTTCTTTCCCATAAGAGCTCTTGAATTTGCCAGAATTGAAAAATACTTCTCATCTGCCTACAAAATCACATTTTTTAAGTTAAATCAAAATATCATGTGAGTGATAGCTCCTGCAAACAGAGAGTTGAGCCTTGTGACAGTGAGGTCAAAGGAGAATGAGGGGATTTTCAGATGTGTAGAAAGACCTCCCCAGTGAGAGAGTAACTCTTTACCCTTAGGTGGTGGGAGCTCTCCCCTGCCTCCTGTTAGCTCTTTACCTTCTCCCCATTTCCCAAAACGACTCTTTCTTTTGCTCCCCCTGAGGGAAGAGGAGCAAGAATGCCTGGGATGAGTTAGGTCGAGCCTTGTGTGCTTTGGTGGCATAATCCATTGTTCTAGAGTGACAGACCACTCGGCACAGGATCGGATGCTGGCTGAATCTGGCTTTCAGCTTTGAACAATTACATGAGGTCTATGGTAGCAGATAAAGTTTAGAACAAGCCAAGATAGGATTGATTTATCTTCTTTGTGGAGCCCTTCCTCTGCTTAGTGCTCATCCTCTCCAAGTGGTACCCAAACCTACAGTAAACTGAATCACTGAGCTATGACAGGAGCTAATGGTGAAACCTCTGGCCAGACATCCTTAACTTTCACGGAGGAAGGCAGCACCTCCCTGGTAATTCAATTGCTTTTGTTGAGGAAAGAGGGGAGTGTATTGGAAGACTAAGGCCTCTTCTGCATCATTATGTCTTTTTTACAGTAAGGGAGAGTGAGCAGGAAGTCATGAGTCTTCTTTCAAACAAAATAACCTGAAAGCAGTTTCAGCTTACTCTAGCCAAAAGAAAAAGGTATCAGAAGAGGCTGAGTCAACCCAATTGATTTTTGGCCAATCTAGCACTGCTCTAAAAGCAGGGCTGGCTGGAGCTCCACACCCCCACTTATAGCCTGGGCTTCAGAATTACTCTGCAGGCAGTGAAGCAAGAATGCTTTCATAGTCAGTCAGAAACCTTTACTATCCAGGGAGTGCCATGGGTGCATCCTCCAAATGGAAAGGCAGAAAAACCCTTGCAGTCACAGCCAGTTTCCCCTTTGCTTTGTGATAAACTGCTGGCTTCTCATAACAGCTGCAGCATCTCAGCACACAATCATCTTGCCATTACAAATACTCTGAGGAGAAGCAGGCCTGTATTCTACAAAGATCTTTTTTCTTGTAAGTCAGACTCGACTCTAAAGCCTACAGCAATCTCAGACCTCTGGGATCCTTTGTTTATTCCTAATTGGCTTTTAAGTTCTGAGAGAACAATTTCAGAATGTCACTTTTAGTCAATACAAGGCTCACATTTCTTAGTCCCTTTTGTTTGTGTCATAATCTTCTAAATTTTTTAGTAATTCCACTTTAGATTATAGACTTAAAGTGGTCATTTTGGAAAATTCTGTTTCAACATTTTATTTAGACTGTGCAGTGAAAAGAAAGTAGACTTTCAAATGCACTTTTTGCAGACAACTTTTCTTGAAGCAAAGATTCTGGGAGGAGATTTTGAGCATCTAGTGTTACCACTGACTTAAAATGTTATTTTCTGTTAGACCTGTTTTAAAGTCTTCTGAAAATTAAATTTATGCCCCAACAAAGCCAACTATGAGGCTCCCTGGAGGAGGAAAATGCTGCAGTGCTGAAGCACACAAGTCTCCATTCAGGCTTATTTTCCATCATAGTTGCAATTGAGATTCCCTGTCTGAGTGGAAGAGCCTGAAAACACTGCAGTAGGCAGATGCACAAGGTAAGTTTCTCCTCTCAGCCCACTGACTAGAGGTTGCCAAATCCTACCAGCCACAGGAATTTTATCACATTCGAAATTATTACCTTTAACTCTTTTAGCAGGTATATTTGTTACTTGTTAATGTCATTTGTTTGTGGCTTATTATGTTTGGTGTTTGCAGAGCTTTCATAATTTATTGCCTGATTATGCCACTGAATAGCATACACAACTCTTATTGACTTCAAGGGGAGTTTCACACAGAGAACATGGCAATATAACACAACACTTCTAAGTACTTCCTATAACTATTCATGACTTTGTCTACATTGGTGTTAAGATGTAAACTGAAGAATGGAAAATTATTCCCAGTAATGCCTTTTGTCATACTCTACTTTGTGTGTTATGAAGACAATAAGAATTTGCAACATTATGGTTCCTACCAGAACAGGAGAAAGCAAGTAATTTGCCAATAAAGCAGGCCAGACAGAAATCTATATTAAGAGGTCTTGGCACACATAAAATTCAGCAATAAATGGCCAAAACTGATCTATGAATGGGAAGTTGCAAACACTGAGGAATCTCCAGAAAGAATAAGTGATTGTAAAGCAATTTTCTGACAGTATGCTGCAAGGAGTCAGGTAAATTTGTAGTCAAATATCCCCAGTTCCCTGTTGAACATAGGATGACGGCTACAATTAGAGCATCAGACAGCAGTTTTAATGGTTGAGACCCTGTGTTCACAAAGCTAATTATTGCTCATTTGCTGCATTTGAACATTGAACTAGCTTCAAGGAAGGCTGGCCACCAGCTTATGAACATATAAATCCTAAGGAGAACCAACATGAGGGCTCAGAAAATGTCCCAGCTGAGCTCATCAGCCTGGCAAGCTAGAATCTTTACTGACAAAGAGGTCACCAGGAAGATCAAAAATTATTTCCAAAATGATTGTGACACCTCCAGACCAGAGCTTTCTGAATTATCTTCCAATATTTGTTGATAGCCTATTTCCCTGAAGGACAAAAGATGATTTACAAAGGTGTCTGTTGAAGGATGAAGCAGAGGCTTGCTCTCCAAAACAGGTCATGAGGACCTTGTGAAAATATGTTTTGCCAAGTGACAGAAAGAGATATAGCTCAATATGTATGAACTATAAGCAGCAAAGGCTCATGTTTTCTAATCATTGATGAGAAACTAACTGCATTATGTTGGGGAACTAAGATGGCATCTAAATTATTCCAAAATTATTTTATTCTTGGCTGTTAGCTTTGTTTTCAACGGTCTCAAATACTCAAACTGCATTAAGTAGGATCATTTGAGGAAAAAAAATCTGAAGGACAAAAACTCTTCCTTACCACAGGCAATGTTCATTGAGGACAATAAAGCAAAAAATGCTTCAATCAAAAACAGAGCAAGTATAACTTGGAAGTATCATCAAATGCAAGCCTTTTCAAATCCTCCCATTGAAGAGAAGTGTATTTGCAACCGGCAACACACCTGTCTTAGCAAGGATAAGAGTAAATGCTTGGGAACACAAAAAGTAGATTCTTGGCTCAGGAGATCTTTGCAGACACACTGAATTTCAGTGGAGATTAGGAAACCAGCTCTAGAGAAAATTCAGATTGCATGAGATGTCAAATTAGGAAAATCATGTTCTTAATTTAGTATTCTCATAGAAAGGCCTGGTTTGGAAGGGACCCTAAAGATCATCTAGTTCCAACCCCCTTCCATGGACAGGGACACCGTTCACTAGACCAGGTTGTTCAAAGCCCCATCCAGCCTGACCTTGAACACCTCCAGGGATGGGGACCTACATCTTATCTGAGTAAGCTGTTCCAGTGCCTCATTGCCCCCATAGTGAAGCCTTTCTGTTATCTATTCTAAACCTACCCTCTTTCAGCTTAAGGCCATCACGCCTTGTCCTATCACACACCTTTTTTTCCAATAGGTTATCTCAGCAGGGTTTTTCAGGAAGAATACGCTCTATCAACATTTTCCACTGTACCATAGCTTTCCTGTCAAAGAAGACAAGCAAGGCTGGGTTATGATCTTGAGTGACCCTTTCTCTCCTGGTTTCCTTTCGTGACACTTCATAGTGTTTCCCCTTCCATGATTACCCTACCAGACCCCTCTCTTTCTCATCGAGGGATGAAATAAGGTATCTACTACCAGGCATCAAGGCAGCAAAAGAAAATGGGAAACTGCTTCAACTGTAGAAGAAATTGATATTTTATTTTCAAGTACATGAAGCAAGAATACTGCCTTAAGACAGGAGATGTTAAAAAAATGGTATACACCTCTTGTTAGCTGGCTTTGAGTGGTTGTAAAGCTCCTCAGTGCAATGCTAGCTGAGTCAATGAGTGAAATTCTCTTCTGTAACACCTCTGAAAAGCAGAAAGCCTTCAGTGTTGCTGTATGCTCCTGGGGGTAAAAAGTGATTCAAAGAGTAAGGAGTGTTCTGGAAGAATGGTTTAAATATATCACGATCTGAATTTAATTTCCTAATTTTAACTCAGATGTGCAGACGTAACTTGTATTTTGCCTTTGTTTTACTAAACAATGTGTTGGAACTTGATCAGTTGAAAGATAAGGTTGAAGGAATAATTACAATTAAAACTCTAAATAGTAGCTTTTGGGGGCTGAAAGAATTAATGGATTATCTTAATGTTCAGCATGTAACAAAACAGAAAAATTTTTATAAATGAAGGACAACAATCTTTCACATTGCCAGTATCAAAAGGATAATTTCCAACATAAAATCTCTGTACATTCACAGAAAGTCAGAAATACACAGACGTATCCTGATCCACCTTCTCAACATGGCAAACAATCAGGAAACTATTGTCTCCTTTTACATGGCAAATTATTTTAATCATACTATCTGCAATACACAAAAACATAGAATCATAGAATGGTTTG